>CP080484.1:3387500-3987500 GCA_020844145.1 Sarcoptes scabiei
TTTAAGCTGATTATGTTTAAGAAAACATAGGGATTCTAATTAGAGGCCATTTTAAGAAGATTCAACATTTTATTAGATTTTCACAGAACAGTTGTGAAGAATCGAATTTGAATCTTATCTAATTGATGATGTTCTCCTGGTGATGCATTCACTTTGATTCTTCCATCCTATGTCGGTTTCATTTAGCTCTTAGTCATTCGGAAAGAATTCAATAATAATTTGGTAAAATTTTTTACTCAAATTAAAGTCCTAGATTATGGGGGCCTTAGAAATTTGTGAAAAATCACAATCACTTCATAGAGACTGAGACTGTTGCACATTTAAATAGCGGCACTTCAATAGTCTCACGCAATGCTCTTTAAAGTGAGGCTTCTTTCACTCTAGCATTAGATTGACATCTGTTGCGCTTTTAAAAATGTATTAAAGAGTATTCTTTTTTGTTGTGTTTTAGCGCCAATTCTCTTTGTCTCTGATACAGTTTTGAAGAGTGTCAAGCAGCTCGAACAGTGTAAAGAAAGCATTTAAACGATCGAACCATTAATTTTTTCAACTTTTTCATTCAGCCTTCTCTCTATTCTTCTCTATTTTAAAGAATCAACTCTTAATTTGAAAAAGAATTAGCAAAAAACAACTGAAACATGTCTGGATTTGATGATCTTGGTGTCTATTTCAGTGGTCAAATAGCCACTGATGAGGGCGAATCGAGTCTTGGTCAAAACAATTCCAATGTTATACGGAACCGTTTCAAAGAGTTTCTACGAAATTTCCATCTCGGAGACTTTCAGTATAAATATCGCAATCAATTGAAAGAGCATTATAGCATTGAACAATATTGGATTGAGATCTCTTTAGATGATCTAGCTAGTTTTGATGATGAATTAGCCGACAACATCAATAAATCACCAATACAGTATTTAAAAATTTTTGAATCTACTGCCACAGAGTTCGCAGATGAGATCACCAGGCCTAGAATCGATGATGAACCAGTGAAACCCATTCAAGTATGATTTTAAACATTTCAAAAGTTGTTATGAGTTTGATTTTTTACTATTTGAATCAGGTAATATTCAGTTCAGATGCTAATCCGATTTCATTGCGAGAAGTGAAATCAGACGTGATCTCGAAACTCGTAAAAGTTCCCGGGATCATCATTTCAGCTTCGAACGTTCGTGCTAAAGCAACTAAAATCTCTCTTCAATGTCGTGGTTGTCAAGAGATCATCAAAGATGTCAATATCAATGCTGGTCTTGAAGGATATCTTCTGCCAAGAAAATGTAATACTGATCAAACTGGCCGATTAAATAAATGCCCAATAGATCCATATTTTATTGTTCCGGATAAATGTGAATGTATTGATTATCAGGTGTTAAAACTTCAAGAAACTCCTGAATCTGTTCCACATGGCGAAACGCCAAGACATTTGCAGCTTTTTTGTGATCGATATCTTTGCGATAAAGTGGTTCCTGGAAACAGAGTAACAGTTTTAGGAATTTATTCGATAAAAAAAGTCTCGAAACCAAGTACTGGTGGCGGAGAATCGAAAGTCAATGTTGGTATCAGAGCTCCATATCTTCGTGTGCTCGGAATATATGTGGAAACTGAAGGTCCAGGCAGAGCTGGTAAAATCCCTTACACTCCTGATGATGAAGAACTCTTCCGGCATCTGGCAAACTCACCCGATATATATGAGCGAATAACCAACTCGATAGCACCATCAATTTTCGGTTCACAAGATATTAAAAAAGCCATAGCGTGTTTGCTGTTCGGAGGTTCGAGAAAACTTCTGCCTGATGGTTTGACGCGAAGAGGCGATATCAATATTTTGTTGCTAGGCGATCCAGGGACAGCCAAGAGTCAATTGCTGAAATTTGTCGAAAATATCTCTCCGATAGGAGTTTATACCTCAGGAAAAGGAAGCAGTGCAGCGGGTTTGACTGCATCGGTGATTCGAGATCCATCTTCGCGTAATTTTGTCATGGAAGGTGGTGCTATGGTATTGGCCGATGGTGGGGTAGTCTGTATTGATGAATTTGATAAAATGCGAGAAGATGACCGAGTGGCGATACACGAAGCTATGGAACAACAAACAATTTCAATCGCTAAAGCTGGTATAACAACCACATTGAATTCAAGGTAATCTAATCAAGTATTTTGGCGATAGATCGATCAAGATGGTCTTATTCATTTATTCGATTAGATGTGCAGTATTGGCAGCTGCCAATAGTGTGTTTGGTCGTTGGGATGATACCAAAGCCGATCAGAATATTGATTTCATGCCTACAATTCTATCTCGATTCGATATGATCTTCATTGTTAAAGATGAGCACAATGAGAGAAGAGATGCAACCATTGCTAGCCATATCATAGATGTTCATATGAATGCTCAAAAAACGATTGAGGATTCTGTTAAAGGCGAGCTTAGCGTTTTGCTTCTGAAAAAATATATTGCCTATTGTAGAGCGTAAGCAGCTTGTAACCTATTTATTCTCAAAATTATTATCATTCATTTCTCTGTGCTTTCAAACTTAGTAAATGCGGTCCACGATTGTCGCCATCAGCCGCGGAGAAATTGAAACGTCAATACGTGATAATGCGTAATGGCAGTCGAGAACATGAGAAAGAGTTGCATCGTAAATCACCGATTCCGATCACCGTTCGACAATTGGAGGCTATCATTCGCATCTCGGAGAGTTTAGCTAAAATGCAATTGCAACCATTCGTGACAGAGAAACATGTTGATGAAGCTATACGATTGTTTAGAGTTTCTACATTGACAGCAGCAATGTCCGGTGATCTTTCTGGTGCGGAAGGTTTCACAACCGAAGAAGAGCATCAAAAAATGATTCGAATCGAGAAACAAATCAAACGAAGATTTCCGATCGGCTCACAGCTATCCGAGCATAGTATCGTTCAAGATTTGGTTAAGCAAAATTTTAGCTCACAATTGATCTCGAAAGTGATCTACTGTATGGTTCGAAAAGGTGAACTCCAACCACGAATGCAAAAGAAAATGCTCTATCGATTGAAATAATCCTCCAGATTCTTGTTTGTTTCTTTTCCTCTAACGAATCATTAAGATTTATCTATTAACTATTCATTAAAGATAAAAAAATTTCACCAATGTAAATGCATTGATTTTTAGTTAAAAAAAAAATTCAAAATTAATTCGTTGTCAGTGATAATTTTTAGATGGCAGCATTTGCCGATTGCAAACGTTAAAGCTTTTGGAAAAAAGTCTCGAATATCCGACCCGACCTAATGAAGAATAGAATTTTCTTCAGAATGAAAATCGAATGCAGATAGATTTCGGTAGCGATCATAGGCTGTAATGAGCCGTTTGGTAAGATTCTGATTAATTTTAGATCGAATTGAACTATACCAGAATAGGATGGAGACGTTGGCAAGCTTTCTACGGTTCTGTCAAGTTGAGTAATTTGTGTTATCTATTCCATCATTCGCATCATCGTCTCCAATGCTAATCGTTCTGATAGATTGGGTTGAGATTTGATTGAATTTAAAGTCAAAAAAAGGACGTCGAAATAAATTTGTTGACGTTTTGTATATAGAGGTGTCTATGTTTTTCTTCTTTTTCACTTTTCAATGATAAGTCTCGGTAGACAACTGATCAATCGCTTGATTGGTGTTCGAAATCGAACTAGATTTTATTTGCGAAAAAATTTGTTGATGACGTCTGCTAGAAGCATGGACCAAAATGGACCAAATCAATTCGTTCGGCATCTAAAATTGAACGATGATTTTCTAGATCAATTCGATGAGATTGTCGTCATCGGAGATATTCATGGATGCTTCGATGAACTACAATTATTGCTAAAACAAATTCATGAAAAAAATAATGATGAAAAGATGAATCAAAGGTTTGTCAAAATGATCAATTCGATATTATCAACTAATTCATGGTTCGAATGTTGATAGAATTCTGAAAATTTGTACTGGTGATCTCGTTAACAAAGGCCCAAAAAGTAAAGATGTATTGGAGCAGTTTATGAATAAATTAGATTATCTATCAGTGCAAGGAAATCATGATCAAGTCATCATTAGAGAGTATGATACCTATCTTCGAAACGGAACGATACTTGAGCAAAATTTATGGATTAAACAATTAACCGTTGATCATATCAACTATCTCAAATGTTTGCCAATGAGTATCGAAATTCCGAAAATAAAAGCCATTATTGTTCATGCTGGTCTAGTACCGGAAATCCCTCTAGAAGAGCAGAAAACTGAAGATTTACTCCGTATGCGGAACGTCATTCCGAACATCATTGAACAAGATGCATATAAATGGGTTGGTTATAAAAAAATGGATAAAGGTGTTGCTTGGGCTTCTGTATGGACTGGGCCGGATCATGTTTACTTTGGTCATAATGCTGAAAGGCGATTACAGCAGCATCCATTCGCCACTGGTCTTGATACTGGTGCTGTTTATGGGGATCATTTAACAGCGAAATTCATTATGGGACCACGAAAAGATGAATTCATTTCAGTTAAATCCTTAAAGCAGTGGAAACCATACGATTGATTTTTATTTCAAAATGATTCAATTCTATGCATGCTCTTCGATGATTTCACTTAGTTCTTCTTAATTATTTATCACTTCATTAATTCATAGTCTAAATTTATTCATTTTCGATCTCCTAGCCACTAAAACAATTCTATTGATGACCTAAAAAATAATTTCAAAAAAACAAATCATTCACAAAAGGAAGAAAAAAGGGATGTATGAAAACTATGGAGCAGATTGAATTCTTTCCATTCGACAATCCGAGTAATATTTATGGCTTGGCAACTATTAAAGCAGGAAAGACAAGAGTCTTGGTCAAAACATTGGAGAAACAAATCTTTTCAATTGAATACTCCTACGAGGAAAAAAGGATTGTTTGTAATCAAATTCATTTTGCCTATATACCAAGTAAATATTCCAATTATATGACTTTAGACATCAAATTGACATCAAATTATTAAAAATTGTAGATGGAGCCGATCTTATCTCAATCGATGCTTATGCAAGAAACAAAAGTAACGATCCAGTTGTTGGTATAACTTTTTTCAAAAACTATAAAGAATCAGATTCGAATGAGTTCCGAAAGAATATTGTCGCCAATAAAAACTCGATTATTAGTGATTCTTTAATAACTGAGGATGATTCGATGAGAATCAATGCGAATCAAAATATTTTTCAAACATCCAATAGAAACGTCGATCCATCATCGACGACGACTTCGAATTTTATGTCCATACATTCTCATCAACAGAGTTCCAATGTAACGGAGAAAATCTTCAATCACTACTATTTGAATATCTACTCAAGCTTAACCTCATCGAATCGTTTTGATTTCAATCAGATCGCTCGTAAGTCTTATTATCGATGAATCTTTATCAAATGTTTAAAAGAAATTCAATGTTCAATGATCTTCTTAAGAGGATTGTCAAACGTTTGAGTTGGATTTTGTTCCATATCATCTCTATCACACGTCGTAAATTCGAATTTGATTTTTTTACCATCTCCGACTCTAGATTTAAAAAATTTTAACCATCTACAACAGATTGTTCGATGAGAATGGTAATGAAGAAATACTATGGCTGCTATCCGGAAGCGATTGTTTAGTTCATATATTTCGAGAGGATATTAAAAAACAATGCTTCTATAAAGAAAAAAATGATCTTTTTCCCGAGCTGAATCAATTCGAAAGCATTGTGATCTGGATGGATATCTTCAACTATAAAGAGAATAATAAATATCGTAGATTTAGTGCAGTCGGATGCGAGAATGGAAATTTTCATCTTTTTTCTATCGAACTTCCTAACCAAAACAATCCAATCATTGTCGAATCTTGGAAAAATAATTTCGATGGTCCAGTTTTATCTGTCAAATTCTTTAAAGGTTAGGTTATAAGCTACTTAATCGTAAATTTTCAACATAGATTTTCTCCATAGATCTTACATATCAATCTGAACTGACCGAGTCTTTAAAGCATAGAGTTGAAACTTCCGATGAGAAATGTCATCAGCCATCATCAGAAATTAATCTCCTAGTGATGTATTCCTTTGAGAATCCTATAGTCTATCGTAATGTTAAAGAGAATGGTTTATTGATGAAAGAAAATTTACCTTTTCCGAAAAATTTCATCGATATCTATCTTGCGAATCACATCGATGATTTGAACTTTGATCACTTTAATGAAATTCTAATTGGGAGCTATGGAAAGGTATTGTTCAAGTACTTTCATTTTAAATCAATTTTCTCAATAAATTTTGTCTGGACTTTATAGAAAATAACATTCTTCAGCTACAATAAATCAAAAAAAAAATATTTTATTGAAAAAGTACTCAAAACATCCAATCCAATCATGGCGATAGCCTATATTGATTTGATTGGCGATGGTCCAAAAGAATTGATCGTGGTCACAACGAAAGGCATCGTTATTTATCGACACCAAATCGAAACGATTGTTACAACGTTGGGAAAGAAACTTGCTAAATTATTGTATTGAAGATTTTATTGTTGATTTTGTTTTTATTCTACAATTATTTGCATGCGATCGCGTATGTTTCGAATACTTCATGCATCTTAAAATTCACCAAATTATATTTTTACAATAATTAATAAACCGATGAATTGAATTTGTAATTTTTAAATTAATGATGTTCTGATGAAATATGACGAATCTGCTTGAAAAAATTCAATTTAATTGTACATCGGATTGAAAGTTATCCAATGAGCTTTTGCTCTATTTTTAGCGCTTTTATGTGAAGTGAATAAAGATTTGTACGTTTCACTCGCGTTTGGATCCTTATTGATGGAATATTTTTTCGAAGTTTTCTCCGATAGTACAGACAACGATGAAGTCTTCACGTTCGCAGATTGGGATGATGACGATGTACTAGGTTGTTGACGAAAATCATTGATTTCGCTATTTGGCATTTTAGATTTTTTGTCCGAATCGTCAGCAATATTGTCATTGTTTTTTCGTTTCCTCTTTTTTTCATCTTTTTGTTTTGCCCGTCTCTCAAGCATTCGTCTCTCTAGTTCCTCATGGTCTCCATTTATTATAATCAAATCCTCTTCCTCATAGCTTTTATTGCAAATCAAACAGTTTTTACTTTTGACCTCTTTTAAAGCTCTTTCTGAGATTACACAGCCACAAGTTCTTGGATAACAAAATGTATAGTTTCCGTTCATTTCAAGGCCAACGATGGGACAAACAAATTTATAATCGTCAGGCTGCTTAGAGCCAGGTGTTGCACCATTCAAATCGACCTTCGACTGTGTTGATTCTGGTTTCAATGTCAAATTTAATGTGATTACATCTTTCAAATTTCTGATATGCTTTAAAATGGTCGCATTTGGAGCTTCTTTGTTCAAGAGGTACTCAATTATGGCATCTTTGTTATAAAGTCTTCCTAGTTCACAGGAAACGATTGGAGCCACCAATTCTTTCGATGTTATTGAACAATATTTCCATTTTCCAGCGATCTCTGCATCTTTATCTTTTGTCTCTTTCTTCTTCTTGGTACGAACTAGTTCATCACGTCTCGGTATAGTTCCACCATCACAACCCATTGCTCTATTTTCTAAAATCACTCAAATCAGTTGGAGATAAAAAAATGATTGGAATGAAAAGGATCACAAACCAATTAAAAATATTGATGTTTGAGAAAAGGTAAACAAAACAACTCCTAGTAATCGATGGTTTCGGTCATCTGAGAATTTCTGAGAAATTTTTTTTTAAATTTATTTCAAAGTGAAATTTGAGGAAAATTATTTTAGAGATTTACAAAATATAAGTTTAAATTAATTTTCAAAAGTGGAAGAAGTTTGATTTTGAATTTTGTTGGAAAAATTTATTAAAACATAAGATCTTATTGTACTTGGCAGCCAATGTAGAGCGTAGATTATAAGTTTATAATTAAATGTTGCGCTGATTAAATTGTTTCGAGGTTTGACCGCATAGCAAACTTCATCGAAATCGTCAAATAAGGATGATTGTTCGAAACTTTTCGGGCTAAACATTCCTTTATTTTTCATAACAGATTGATGGTATCGTTCAAAGTAATTTTCATATAATTTTTTCCTCCCATGATCCATATTTTTTGACTGCTCTCTGATAATTTCATCATGTTTTGACATTATTTTAGTCAGTTTAACGTAATCACCTAATCTTAAGGAGAGAACTTGAACATCGAAACGCGATAATTCCATCGCCAGCGATTCACTAAAGCATTCCAATGCTTTTTTAGTCGCGGAATAAACGCCTATGCCCGGAAACGGGACCAAAGCATTTACTGAGCTAACGTTAATTATTCTTCCTGTTAAGAGTATGATATCGCTTGCTATAAGATGAAAAATTAATTTCAATCCTTTGACTTTTACCTTTGGCTTTGATTAAGAAAGGTAGCATGTGCTTTATCAAATAGATTGACCCTGCGAAGTTGACATTGATTTGATGCTCTATTTGGTCAAATGTTAGAAAATCAAATTCTCCGAATGCACACACACCAGCATTGTTAATCAAAGCATAAAGATCGAATTTATTTGCCGTTAAAATTTCGCCAATGCGATCAATGGAATCGTTAGACTTTTTGAGTTCAGTGAGATTCATTTCAATCAAAAACATTCGATCCGATCGACATTTTTCTCGAAGCTGTTTGGCACCTTCGCTTTCGTTCGACAGTACTGTCGCAATGATATTTGAACCTTTGCGATGTAAATGTTTGGCTATCTCGAGACCAATTCCAGAGTCGCAGCCAGTGATCAATATGGTCTTGCCAATAGGATTGAACCATTGAGTAGGCAAAAATAATGTAATATAGATCGACCAGATGATGACCGATAGACCGATAATCAGGACGATCAAAGCCAAAAAGAATTCAATCAATGAATAATTCATTTGGTTTAGATTGAATCGTCAACTTGTACTGTACTTGCACACAAGAACCAAGAAAATTCACACACCAATTTCGATCAAACACCAATCAATGCGTGTCCCGAGAATGTAATATGAACAAACGTCAACTAGAAAGCGCAAAGACAAACTGATTGCGATGTCTTCTTTCTCTCCATATTCTTTCGAATAGCGACAAATTAATCCTTCTTCTTAAAGAAACCGCAACCGATTCGCGCGATGGCTTGCGTTTGCTTTCGTTTTCAACAACAAACCAGTTTCGCTCTCTGTTTCTCTCGCAAACAAAGCATTATTATTGACCTCATCCATTTTGCCATCATTGCATTGAATAATTTTGAAACAAGAAGAAAATCCTTTTGTAATTGTTTTTATTTTCTATTCAAAAAAATCCACGATAAAAACTCGGAAGACGAGACAAGGAAGATAAAACAACACATTCATCCATCGAATACAATCCAGTATTTTAATGGATTGTTTTTTTTCTATCCATCAAATTGTTAGCATTTTTTCTCTTTTCGAAAGATTAGAATGCTGTAGCATCTGTTTGTGCGTTGGTATTTAGTTTCATATTTTTAAATCGACTTGTTTGAACAAAACCTATTCAATCGAAATTCATCAATCTCATCATTGATAGCTAATGATTATTTTCTAGCTAAAAAACTATGAAACTAAAAAACTATGGCTAGACTACTAGAGTTGGAGAAACTTCTCGGAGAGAAAATTATTTGAAAATAATAAAATTCAATCAACAAATCGGATCGGATCAGATTGAAATTTCAAGGGCTAGAATAATCATTGCCATTTATAAACCGGATGTCTTTAGGAGTACCATTTTTTGTCTGTATTCACTAGTGTGAGAAAATGAAAAAAACAAATTCATACGCTGAAATTGTTCTCGTATTAACTATCGCTCTCGAACAAATCTCGACATGTTCCAATCACTACGAAGTAGGCAGTGTGTGTTCCTCCGTTCCTCACTGCTGTCCAACAGCGAAAACAGCACTGAAGTGTGCGTGGATTGACGTTGAAGATGATGGTGGTGGTGTGTTTATGGCACTCGAATTGATGGTGTGCTATTCTTTGCTGTTCTCTAATTATTTTTCATCGCTTATTTTGTTTGTTTCTCGATATGATCATTACTTTACATTCGTCTCATTCTTTTTAATTTAAATCATTAAGATTCTGAAAAAAATTGAAAAATCTATTAGATCTATTTCTCTTAGAAACTCTATTGTTATTGTGGTTCTTTACTTGTTGGATATTTTTCTCCACCTAATTGTTCTATGTTTTTTTCGATGAGATGCCAAAAGTATCGTCGAAAAGAGTGTTCACCAATGTTAGCCGACAATTTTTTTTACGGTCCATTCGGGAAACATTTCAATGCTGGCCTGCTTTCCAAGTTGCGATTCAAAATGGAATGGGAGGAAACGATGCTAAACAAAAGATTGAATGGTTTTGTGAGAATATTGTCGAGCTTTTCGCAATGAATCCAACATTAGATTTGAACGATTTGACTGACTATGTTTCTGAGGTATTAGATGAAGAATTCAATACTATCATTGGCGATGGTTCATTGGACATGGTCTGTGCGAATATCTATACATTCGAGAAACATATAGTGCAAAATGACTATGAATTCGTCATAGGAAAGTTGGAATTAATCAAACAGAATTATGATGAAACACTCCCATCATCTACGGTTGTTACTGAATCAGGTGAAGATGTAACACAATCACGTATCGTTTGTCCTTCTTCAACAGTCACCGATTTCAATGATGAAATGAGCGATTCAACGAATATCAATCAACAAAATGATAATGATGATCAAAACCCCATGGAAATCTCCAACGATGTTGATGGAGAGCCTAGCGAAACTAACGCAGAAAATAATGACTCAGAATGGACTGTTGTAAGACGAAAAAAATGATCAATGATAAATAAGTAAACGACTACGGATAAAAGTCACTGATGAAGAATTATCAAGTATGAATTATGAAGACCGAGGACGAATCCGATGGGAATTGAGCCTTTAAAGTATCTTGTAACAATGTGTTGATATTTTTTTGATTTCTCTTTTTTTGCTCGTTACAAAGCCATTTCAAACCTAAACAATGATCCCAATGTGAAATTGTGTTTTATTTTTTGTTTCGCCTTAAAGAGCGCGACCATTCTAAATTTTTGAATTATGTAAAAAAATATCTAAATGAACATGATTACAATTAAAATCTAAATTAGTCTTTATTAATTAATTTTGTTTATCAATGTAGAAAGCAATGAATGAAATAGATTCCAATGAGTCTTATCAATTTCTAATTAATTCGAAAGTCTATTATTCAAAAAGGATTCGAATTTTTTTCCAATTCTATAACGGACTAGTTGAAGAACACAAACAGACAGAGAGAGAGAGAGAGAGAGAGAGAGAGAGAGAGAGAGACAGAGAGAGATTGGAATTCGTTGAAAAAGAATTCGCTGATATCGATTCTCTCTATTCTCTCTTTCAAAGTCAAATTTGTTCTTAGAGGGAAAGAGAGAGAATTGTTTACTTTTTAAGATACCGATACATATAGAATTGAAATCAATTTAAAAATTGAAAAGAAATCACCAGAAAATAATTATGATGAGAGATATAAGCAAGATGGTTTCGATCATCTCTTGAGTTGAAGCTCGAATCGATGTCGATCGGGATGTCGGCCTAACAGATCTTATCGTTTCAGTCTGAAGCAGTGGATTAAAAAAAGGATTATAATAGAATCATTGATATTATAAAGACTGAATTGGCACTCATCAAATCTTATCGATGGCTGCAGGTCTTTATGATATCACCAATGAAGTTTTGGGAAAAGGCCATTTCGCCATTGTGAAACTGGCAAAGCACTGTCTTACAGGTATGTCATCGGCTCAATGAATTTTCAATGAAATCTATCGTTACGTTTTGCAGGTGAACATGTAGCAGTGAAAATTGTCGATAAAAGTAAATTGACTAAGGAAGGTTTGGAACAACTTAGCTGCGAAATCAAACTATGGTCAATTTTATCAAGACATGAACATCCGAACGTGGTAAAACTTTACCAATGCATCGATACACGAACGAAGCTTTATCTAGTCATGGGTGAGGATCATACTATGACCGGTATAAATACCTAACCATTAATGAAAAAATTCAATTCCTTCTAGAATATTGTGGAAGTGATGTTTGCGATTTATATGATCATATACAAAAAAGAAACGATGGAAACGGTCTTGAGGAAGATGAAGCAAAGTTTATATTCAGACAGGTAAATGTATATTTCAACAGAAGATTGTATTTGATAATTTTTTTCTTTCTTAAAATCAGATCTGTCAAGCCATTTTCTACTGCCATTCTCTAAAAATAGTTCATCGAGATCTCAAACCAGAAAACATTTTAATAATAGTAAATAAAGACAATGATAGTGCAAAAGATGAAATAACTACCACTGTGAAATTAATCGATTTTGGATTTTCAAACGAATGGTGTGAAGATGAAATGCTGCGAACTTCTTGTGGTTCTTTAGCCTATTCGGCTCCAGAAATTCTTCTAGGCGACAAATATGATGGCCCAAAAGTAGATATCTGGGCTTTGGGTTGCATTCTTTATATTTTATTGTACGGTCGCAATCCTTTTATGCAATTCAACGACAATGAAACGTTGATAAGGTTATAATGTTAGTTAAAAAATGAATCCTAAATCTTGAATATTATTTTTAATTCTAGGATTCTCGACTGTTCGTTTGCGATTCCAGAAAAATCATCCGTTTCTGAAATATCCAGGAATTTAATTTTCAATCTTTTGAAAAAAGATCCAAATGAGCGTCTTTCAATCGAACAAATATTGAATCATCGATGGCTTAAAGAAACTAATGAGAAGAAAACACTCAATTATTGTGGAAAGAAAGAATCAAGATTTAAAAATCTTGTACATGAGCATATAATAGACCAAATGATACGACAAGGAATAGGCGTTTCGAAAGATACGATACGAAACATTCTTAAAAACGAACACATTGAAACTAATCAATCAAATGAGACCGACAAAGTGAAAAATAATATTACTGATCATCATTACATAAAAGCGACATATCACTTGTTGAAAGATAAATCGACAAGAAATTCGAAAGGTATCGATATTGATCAACCTACACCAATGAAACAGCAAAAGCGTGGTATACTTACGAAACGAACTGATTCAAATTCGATCCATAATCGAGTCTCTGAACGAAAATCGTTGAATCTATTATCAACGACCCAAAGTTTATCGAATTTAGATGTGCCAACAGGATCATCTTGTTATGTGCTACCATTGGCTCGAAAATGTTCAATCGTCTCCGAAGAGGGAAGCATTTTTGCTGAGAATAGTAATTCCTCTGAGAGAGATGATCACAGTTTGGATCGAATTCCGAATCATTTCACCAGCCAAAACAGTATTGAACAAACACAGCATTCATTGAAAAATAATCCATCCTCTTCAATAGATATCTTCGTTACAGATGCATCTTCGAACTTTACGTCAAATGAAAAAATTTTAGAAAACCATCTGCATTCAAATGAGAAGATTGAGAACTTCCGTAAGGATCTTGGTATACATCCGGTATCAAGCTCTCCTGATTTGTACGAAATAGAAACAAACAACTCAAAAGATTTCGATTTGAGTGATACCATTATCAGCAATTGTACCGCAGATCCGAATGATAAATTATTATTCAAGCAAAGTTTTGAACAAGTAGAGAATGCAGGGAAAAAACTCAATAACATTCGTAAGATGATGATTGAAACCGATCGGAAAAAATATAATAGCTCGGAAACGGAACTCGCAGATCCTAAATCACCATCGTTGCGTGTGATAGTACAATCAAAATCATTGAACAATATTGCATTCAATGATCATCGTGTGGCTGAGATCAATGAGAATTCAAATTCGAAAATAAGTGATAATAATGAGGAGATCGGTATAACCAAAATGGCAAATTCAATTTCAACAACGACCATCAAAAGCAATCAAAAATCGGATAAAAGTGATTGCTGCATCGTTTGCTGAATGAAAAACATCGGTAAATGTCTAGCGCGAATTGAAAAAAGGTTCAATATCGACATCATATTACTACCGAATCTCTTTTGTTGTTTGTCAGTGTTTTCCTTTCTATTGCTACTTGTTATTGTTATAATCGAGCGTAGAAATTTTTCCTTTGGTCCTTATAATGAACCGTATTTATTCAATGCTTAATCTTATAGGTCGAAACGCTCTTTTTTATGCTTTTTCAATCGATTGTTTACGTTTTTGTAATTCTAACAAAAATGAATCGTTTTAATAAAAATATTGCCATTAAACGCTCCAAAAACCGTTTTTGGGTATAAGTTTAGATTTTTTTTTATTAAATATAATTGATTAGATATTATAATTTCTTAACAATGATTAAGTTTAGAGATTTCGAAAAAATAGACAAAAATGGCCGAAAATCGACAAAAAATATTTATTGATGAATTAAGATGTCATTGATGTTTGGTTGCAACTTTTTGATGTTGGTAGGTGTGTGTTATGCAGATGTTTTATAGACGACAACCAAGTGTATTTCGCGGTGTGTGGGTGAGAGTTTCAAACGTTTTTCTGTTCGAAAGAAAAACGTTGAAAAACGAAAGTGCTTTTTGATGTAATATTGATGCAATTTATCACGTTGGTATTGTTTCGATTTGATATTCACTTTTAAATACAAAAAAAAGAGAAACAAAAGAGTTAAGGAATAATGAAATAATTTATGTATGTATTAAGGTACGAAAATTCCAAACATCATCGGATGATAAGAATATATCACTATTTTTGAAAGCGATGTTATTGGAGCTGATGATCTTGTTTTCATTCCATAATCCAAAAGAATTTGATTTTAGTATAATTCAAAATAATTGGCCACAATAATTCGAAACAAAAATGATAAAGATGATCGTTAAGATTTTTGGCTGTTAATGTTCGAGTAGTATCTGAAGGAAAATGAAAACAACTAAACCAGAATCTACTGATTTTGATGAAGAATCATAAAATTTTGTCAATTATTCTCAATGCTTCTATATAAATTTTGTTTGTGTATGACTAAAAACTTAAAGAAAAATTGCAATGAAACGAACCGGAAAAATCAAATGGAAAAAAATGAGAATTTGATTCGAAAATGATTTTTCAGATTTCTTTTCACATCGATGAATAAGGCTTTTTTTCAGCTGAAATTCGAAAAAAGATACGAGTGTTCAAAGGGATAGGCTAAAATAGTAATTGAAATAAGAGATTATGGAGAACAAAAAAAAGAGATGGTAAGCTCGAAGATTTACTTGAAGCCTGACCTTATAAACAGAATCATAAGCGATAAACGATCTCTCAAACTCGGAGCACATACACTCTTTCACCAAAAAAATAGATTGAATATGATCAAAAAAAAACATAAGAAAGGAAACCAAGCGAACAAACTGAATAGATGAAAAACAAAAAACAGAAAAATCTAGATTTTGAAAAATGAGTAAACAATCCAGAAACGAAAAGAAAAACGCTAACTTTTGGGATTGATGTTGGAACGAAATAATGAATAAAAAATCGGCTTGAATCAAGGGTTGATAGATTTCGCAATTCAGCTCCTGAACGAACATTGGATAGCCAATGTTTAAAACTGAGAGAGAGAGAGATAGAAGAGAAATGTGCTTCTGAATTATTTTGAAGACTTTCGATTGATCATAAATTCAATTTAGCAGCGATGACCACTGTTGAACTCCCATTTTCTAATCGGAATCGATGAGTGTAATTGAATTTCGTTTAGAATATTTCATGAATCTTCAATTTATAATTTTTTTAATAGAGAACGCTTCAACGAAGAAAATTTGAAATTGGTTGGTCATGCAATAATGGTTGAGGTTGATGCGGCACTGATTGTTGCTGTTGATGAGTTGCTCGTTTAGATTCTTCTTCATTTATTTGATGCTCAATCAAAAGTCTTGCATTCTGAACAGCGTTTTGCGAGCCACTAATTGTTACAATTCGATTACGAGTGCCCGGGGCATATATCCCTTTCTTAGATATTTGAATATTAGCTCCACTAGATTTTTGTAATTCAATCAAAAGTTTGCCACCATGGCCTAAGATAGCACCAATGAGATTGTCATTAACTTCTAGCTCGATTTTCGTGAATGAAGCTAAATCAGATTGCTCTGTTGGGGTTGGACTTTTCCGCATCGAATTAGGACTATGCAAACCGATACCGAAAGAGTTGCTATTTAACGAGATAGATGGATGGACAGAAGAATTGTTACCGGTTGAACTAAGTGTAGGTGAGGATCTAAAAGTTTCAAAAACTGAGCCGTCCGGCATTTGAAGACGCTCTTGACGACCAGTTGAAGAATTATGAGTGAAAGAACCGTGAGCCATTCCCATTGAAAGTGAATTTGCGACTGAGCCAACAGGACCAAACATATTGCTACCACCGCTACCAGAAGGCTGGGGAACGTTGGCGCAACTTTGATCAAGACCAGGCACAGCCCCTTGAGAAAACATAGCATTTTGACCGCTCATTTGTAAACCACAGCTGTTTGTAGGGGTACTAGGTAGACCCATTCCCACGATAGGAGTGCCATTGATCATTCCATTCAGCCCTAAACCGAGACCAAGCATCCCATAATTGGCTAAAGTCGCCATGGCAGTACATATTTCATTCACTGCATCTTCATTGTAGCCACAAACTCGCAGCATACCTCGGAAATTTTCAATCATTTGAGTTTGTGAGCCAGTTGGTGAATTTTGGAACACACTACCGAATTGAAGCATATTCCCAGGACTATTGTTATTTTGAGTTCCGTTAAAAGAATTATTCAAGGTTGGACTCAAGCTGTTGAGACTGCCGTTGGAGCTATAGTTGGGATTACTATTATTCGAATTAGCCATGCTTGAATTAGAGACATTTGCGTAAGGCGATCCAGTAGGATTGAAATTGGCAACTGGCCCGGTGACATCAGCATAACTAACATTCAAACAGCTCCCACTTTGAGGATCTTCAACAATTTTGTTGAGAATCATTTGACAGGCTTTTTTGTTGCATTCTGGTTCACCAATAACAGTGATGCATCGTTCAGCCAGAGCTTGATCTAAGGATTTTTGAGATATCTGCACATAAGCACCACTTTCTTCTTTAACATGTTTTATGTAAGTTCCAGATTTTCCGATAATCATTCCAGCAGTACTATTAGGAACAAGGATTTTTACCTAAAAAATAGAAATTAGAAGCTATTGATTATGAATATTTTATTGCGTAATACTTGTTTTTCTCTTTCTTGCGATAATTTATTGCCATGTTCGATTGCCATTTTAGCATTAGGATCAGGCTTTTCTCTAATTTTTCTCATGATGAACTCATTAATTTCAGAGATTCCTTCAATCGAACCCGAAATAAGACAAACACGTTCATTAGTTCCTGAATAAGACAATAAAGAAAAATTCAAATGATTGCAATGAATAGATTTTGATCAAACCTGGATAAAAATCATCAGATTTTGACATTCTAACTCGCGTATTTGTTTCTTTTTGTAATTGAGCAATTGTTTCGCCTTTTTTTCCGATAATAGCTCCAGCAGCAATGGCTGGAACCAAAATTTTGAGGTGATAAAGCTGTCCATTATTACCACCTCAGAGAGAAAGAAGACTGATTAAAGCTTTATGACAGCACAATTGTTACGATACCTTGAGTCGGGGACGATGGTGAATAGCTCATTTGGTCGTTTGGGTACCAAAAAAACTGAACATCTACAAATAAAAATTGAAAAGAAGCAAAAGTATTAAAAAGTTCTATGCTTGGTTAGGTCGGATTAGATGAGATTGGAAAAAATTGTAAAAAGCGGAAATTCGTAGGAAATTTCATTGGGAAATGAATGAATCAAAAGTTCAAATGATTTCATTAATCATTCCCAAAACAATAAATTCTAATAGAATATTTTCAATAGAAAAGATCGAAAATAAAAACAATGATGATCAGTGAAGAAAAAGCTTATCGATGAATAAATTAAATATCTGATTTTCTATCATTTCATTGGAAGACGATCGAGATTTGACAATTTTTTCAAATGAAAGTATTTGAGCAGATTTCCTTCATTGATTAATTCACTTACTTGTTTTTTGTTTCTTTCGTGAATTGCTGACAATAAACCCTCGAAATTCTAATTAGTATTGGTAAGGAGCGATTGAGAAAGAGACAGAGGACCCAAAGGAAAAAGAAAGTTTTTTAACAAAGATGGATTAGATGATGGTGAATGTAGATGATGGATGATAAAAGTTTTCGAATGATTAATGTTGAGAGAGAAAAGAAAAAAAGAAATAAAATGAAAATGAATAAAATATGATATGAAATTTTCAATCCAATGAACAACTTTAAATTGAGACAATTTAAAAAAATGAATCAAGCAATGCATAAAAGTCTGGTGAAAGCGCATTTGTTTCAATAAGAGAATAAAATTACAATAAGAAAAATTTAAATCAGATCCGAAAAATAATTGATCCTCAATAGAAATAACATGAACGAATCTCTAGAGATGATTGTTGATCTCGTATCAAATCAGATCCAATCAAATCGCCATTCATTCAAAATCATTCAAAACATCATTATAGCTTACAGCTGATGAATGAATGTGCGAAATTCTACAATACAAATAACTTTCTATGAATTTTGCATTGATGATATAATCTAGGATTATCAAGACTACTCTAATGATGATGATCTCGATGATGATTGTTTGGATGAATAGAATTCAAATGAAGAAATCCTAAATAACCGATGAGTTTCACGAATGATCATAAACCGAGAAAGAAATCCGAGAGAAAAATAGTTTGAATCACATTATCGACGTCTATGTTTCAGACTATCGTGATGATATCATTCGATGATGATTGCCCATCTTAATCACTAAGAATATTTGTCTCTACTTTTTTTTTCACTTGTCGTGGTGGTAGCTTCGAGAACGCTATGCTAATGCGGTGGCCGTGTATTCATTAAATTTTTTTCTTCAGAAGACCAAAACTAAACAAAAATTGCAAGTGTGTATATAGAGCGAGAGTGAGTGAGTGAGCTGTAGAGTAGGGTCCTTAATCTTTCAATTAAAATCAGAGCTAATAGACAGAGAGAGAGAGAGAGAGAGAGAGAGAGAGAGAGTAGGTATGTGTGCGTGTATGGTGATTCAATCGAATTCGGTTGATAAAAGTTAAAATGAAAAAATTAAAGGCATTGTGGTGTGTGTGTGTGCTCCGAAACGCCGACAAAAAGCATTGAATGAGAAGGAACGAGAAAACAGCGAGCAAAAGAGAGAGAGAGAGAGGGGGGGAATGATGCTGACGATTCTGATCATAGATGTTGATTAGTTTGTTTGTCTTTGTTGAAAAATTTCACCATTTTAACGTTTTATGATCGGTCCCAAGTTTCTCGTTTGCTTCACTCACTACTGTAAAATTATCAATATCTCTCTCTCTCTTTTTCTTGATATCCCATGAAAAGTTTTGATATTTTTTAACTTGATCGAAAACAATATAAAAAGAATATAAATTTTTTTTCCTGATACAAAAACGAAAGTCTACTCTTTCGAATATTAACAATATTATTCTATAACTAATACAAATCAAGGGGGGAGAGAGATGGGTAGAGGGTATCATCAGAATTCTTCATTAAGAATCAATTGATAGTGAAGAAAAAGTTCCCTTTTTATTATTAACTTGATCGCAAACACATCACCTCTCTCTCTCTCTCTCTCTCTCTTAGATTACTAAAAAAAGATAAATCTTCGCTTCCATTCGCATCATTATCATTATTTCATCGAATATTATAAAAAACGACCACTGCTACATTTTTATCAAATGAACAAAAATTTGTGATTCTTTTTCAGCTATTTTTCATTCGATTTTACGATAATTTTCGATTCGAATATTTTTTTCTTTTTATCTCTCGCTCTCTCTCTAGCAGGGCCCTGTTGCAATCGAAACGCAGTCGAGTCTCTTCTCTTCTCTATTGGTAGGTGAGTATGTGATTAATGTTACGCCATCAACAGCTCTCTCTCGCTCTCCGATGTGTTAGTGTATGGTTTGATCTCAAATCTATTAGGTTTTGCAAAATGCTTTCCACATGAAATAGAGGAAATAATTACAAAGAAAACTGGCCAAATAAATAGGAAACCGATTTTGGATCAAAAACCTTCAAAAACTATTTGGGGTTAAAGGGACGTTTAGGGCTTGATTAGCATTCAATGCTTAGATGAATCAAGTCAATTCTTAATATTTATATGCAAAATGTCTTAATGCACTTTCAACTGAAGCAAGCAATGAACCTATTGATCTACTAATAAATATGAGAAAATTTTTCTAATCAAAGAACTGATTGACAAATTCAACCACAACATCAATGACTTTTCTGAATATTTACCAGAATCATCCATAAACATTTCGGATGGACCTGATGGCTGTGGTGGTTGAGGCTGCGATTGATGATTAGGCGATGATTGTCGTTTTGGTTGAAAACGATCACCATTGCCATTGTTGTTGCTAGATAAACTATTAGAAAAATGGTTATTGCTTGTGTTGTTCGAAGGCGATGACGATGAATTATTCGGGCTCGATGCTGATAATGGAAGATCTCTATTAGGATCAGAATTACCAACGGTATTTATCGATTGACTATCAAATGTTTCACTACAATAGATATTTGGTGACGCTCTTGTTTCCAAAGCCATCATGATTATCTATGAAATCTCTTCGTCTAGGTTTTGAATTATCACTGCAATAACAAAGACATAAAACGGTCAAATTTTTCGGCACCGATTGATCGAGAAACCAGAAACGCTAAAATTTTTTAGATTGCAAACTAGAAACCGAGGTTGAAACATATTCAAAACAATGATCAAATCATTGATTACGGAGTATCACGAAGAGAAAGAGATAATTGATTAATTTTTCAATCAAATACAATCTAATTTGTTTGCCAATACTCACAGAGCTTAGGGATCGAAGGCGTTCGAATTCGAATCAAAGAGAAGCTAGAGATCTAGGAGGATTTTCAGTTGTTTTTGTTGTTGTTGTTGTGTTCGATGCTGATACTGATGATCAGTCGATGGCGATGATTGAGAATGATGATGATAGCTCTGCTGGTGTATTACCTTCTTCTTCTCCTTCTTTCGATTCTATTTTCCATTCATTCAAAAGCCAAAAACATTGTTAGATTTTCATCAAATTAAAAAACTTATAATCTATGTTTCTAAACGAAGAAAGTTTTTTTTTGTTCGACGACACACATACACATCAACACTAACCCTGATAGTTTTCTCTCTCTCTCTCTCTCTCTCTCTTTCGCTTTTTCTTTCTCTATCTAGAAGATCGACAACAGCGATGATGATGGTGACGATGAAATCAACAATATCGAAGATTTATCAATGCCACAAAATATAGAGAACGATAATGAAGGCGACAGCGCGATCTGTTTGTTTCTTTGATGATAAATGTCGTCGTAGAACGTTTTGGGATATTTTTTTTCTGTTAAAATGATGGCTAATTAAAATAACTAAGATTCTATTCGATCATATCACAACCCCTCAAACCAATTCTTTGATAAAGGTTAGAATCAATCGAATTAGAATTGGTTTATAACACAGAAAAGGAGATCTAAATACAGATACAATCGATTGATTTAATAATTTATGAGTCTGATGTGAAAAGCGAAATCAATTATATGAACAATAGGAAATAGAATTCAGAGATCTTGTCTGAATTCTTCAAAATGATCAGTGAAAACAATTTTATCGCTAAAATATTGACCGGCTTTAAATGAAAACAAAACAATCTGATTGATTTGTTCGACATCAGCTAAATCAAGGTGCATCGGATTAGGATTGTAGAACGCAAACCAATTGTGTCGCTGTGTAAGTATGCATCAGCTTGCTAACTGAGTGACTGACTGAAGCGAAAAATGTTGAGCGAATACTAAAATGCCGACAACAAATGTTTTGCTTTGAAATGACGCCTTCTAAAACAGCAGAAATGCCGAAAGAATATGGAAAAAATGCGTGTTTCCAAAGCGAAGACTAACACACACACACACACACATACACTCTCGGAAGGACGGCAACAACAAAAATCAACAAATTTTATTTTCTTTGCCCGCAGAAGCGCATGTGGTTAAGGTTGGAATGATCGTCAGCGATAATAACAATAATAGCAATAATAAGATTTGTGATTCCAGCTTGTTGGTATGCTTCACTATCATTTTGGAATCAATATCTAGGCATCTTCACAACAAAGATCATAGCAATTCTGTTCTCTCATTTTATTTGGATTTTTTAGCATTAATTTTTTCTATCCTGTTTCCTCATGGTCTGCTTCTTCGAGTGGTTTTATTACGAGATAGATAAATCATTTTTTGTTTTGCTAATTAGAAAATCTTTTTTTTTCGTCGTCTCAAGAGAATTGCACATCTCTCAACACTGATTTTATCGATGGTCGTGTTTAATGCTGATGAGCTAGTAGCATGGATAGCTTGCTGCAGAAGGATTCTCCTACTCACGCACAGAGATATCACATGTTCTCGAACGTGTGTCGTCTGCAATCCACAATGTGAAATGAATCTAACCTCCTCTCTTCATCTCTCTCACCATAACTGGTGGAGTAGGAAACTTTAATTTTATTCCAATGATCCATATATTTTTTTACGACATCTAGGGTTGTTAAAGAAATTGAATTTCGAAATCATTTCGATCGATTTACTAGATGATCAAATCTGAATGACGATGATTGAAATAAACATGGCATTGGCATTGAATTGGACCCTAACAATAATATGGATTAGTTTGATCTTGATGCTTCCTCTTTTATTTGGAAAAAAATCCGATTGAATCCTCTTTGAAGCCAAAGTTGACTTATTAGATAATTCTCTCATACTCTTAATCTGAGACAATAAGATTGATTAGCTTAATTAATTAATAGTAATGAATTGGATGATTTTATTATTTTAGTAGCAATTTTAAAGATCTTCAAAATCAATTGTCAAAAAATTGATTGAATCATTTTCATCACCCGATAATTAAATGATTCGGTTGTAGATCGAGTATCAAATCATCAACATTTCTTCTATTGTAAATGTCAGAATTTTTACAAAGGAATTATTTATTCAAAATTTTTCCAATATGATTGTTGATAATCAATATGATTAATCTATAAAGATTTCAACTCAATCTTACGCAAAATTTTATTGATAATATCGTGAAAATTATGGAACCCATACTTTATCTCACCAATTATTGTCATTTTTTGGGTTCTTTCCAAGATCGATTTTGGCTATAAAATTGACAAATTCAATTGAATTTCTAGAATAGCAGCGATCGATACCGAACATAGAGAACGATACTTTTTGAATGTTTTTCGCTTCATCCAAATCATCATGTGGAATTTAGAGAGCAAAATCATTTTTTTTTTTTTTTGATACAAACTACTGCTGAAAAATGGATAAAGATACGAACGTTTGTTTTATTTGTGGTCTTGAATTCAGTCGAGATGAATTAATAGAACGAATTGAAATTTATCAAAAACATTTGCTTACGATTCACACAATCATTATTCCTTCATTCGCAAGTTTTCAACAATTTACGGAATTTCTTGCTTCGGTTCCTAATCTTGAACAATTGGAATCTGATAATCGTTGTTCTACGAAAAGCTTGACAAGGTTCGTAGTTGATTGATTTCTCTCGGCTTAGTAATGAATTTTTTTTACACCAAAATAAAGGTTCGATAAAACTATCGTTTTCACAATAATCGACCGAATCGATCTGAGTGAATTGAATGATGCAATGGAGAAGCATTTTCTCGAAACGATTTTGAAGATGGCACAAGATGAACGAGAGAATAAAAAATTCGATCGAATGTGTTTGTTTTGTAAGAAAACCTTCACTGAGAACCGTTCCAATCTTTTTCAACATCTTCGTGTGGACCATAACTTTTTAATCGGTCACCCAGATAATATCATAGATTCGAATGCTCTATTAGATTTACTTGAAGAGAGGCTGAAAAATCTTCTTTGTCTTTATTGCGAAAGAACATTTAAATCTTGGGAAGTTCTGAAAGAACATATGAGAAAAAAAGGCCATAAATTATTGAATCCAAACAATCCGATTTATGATCGATTCTATCTCATAAATTACTCCTGTAAAGACAAAAATTGGATCGATATCAAGAAGGTAATTCAAGAATTCAATATTATGTATCGTTTCAAAATTGATTTTGCTTTAATCTGAGTAGGAAAATGATTTATATATCAATGATTGTTCAGATGATGATTGGCAAGATTGGATCGATGATGATAAATTGGATTGTTTGTGTTTCTTTTGTCCAAAACAACATCGATTCTCTCAGCTTAAGAAACATCTGTTACAAGAGCATCTATTCGATTTCAACAAAATTTATTCATATGAAAATTTCTATGATCGAATTAAATTTGTAAATTTCATAAGAAAATGTTCATTCATA
This sequence comes from Sarcoptes scabiei, assembly GCA_020844145.1. Taxonomy (NCBI): domain Eukaryota; kingdom Metazoa; phylum Arthropoda; class Arachnida; order Sarcoptiformes; family Sarcoptidae; genus Sarcoptes; species Sarcoptes scabiei. The sequence goes on from CP080484.1 coordinate 3,411,948, forward strand.
AATCAATGTTTTTATTGCCAAGAGCAGTATGAAAATCGAAACATTCTGAATCATCATCTTCGAGACACTTCACATTCTTCATTGATGCCTATGAAAGATTCTTTCCAATCGCCTGAATATTATTTCTCGACGCTTGATGACGATTATATCCTTTTGTTCCTGGACAAAATCGATGATAATTTCACGGATTGACACTTTTATAATTTTATTTCATGCCGATTAAATTTATTGTTTAACTATGACTTGTGGTAATAATCTGATGGATTTTTCAAAGGAAATCAAATACGCTTACATCATCTTTTTGATTGATTTTAGCACGTTTTTTGAACATTTCATTTGAATTAGAATTATTAATAATCGTCTTGAAACGTTCATCTCGAATGATGAATTTCGACAAAGATGCTTGAGATTTTTTAGCTTTATCACGCTGAAGCTTGAATTTCAATGCAATCATTTTCATTCGTTTCATTGTTTCATCATCGATGGAGTTTAGCTCTTTTGTTGATTGCTGACTGATTCCATCATGATCATCTCCATTGTCTCCATTTTCTTCAACATTTACTTCTTCGAGGGTTCTTTTTAGACGAACTATGGGTTGCATCTTAGTTTGACTATCATCGTCTTCGATTTCAGCATCGCTCTGGAAATCATCGTCAGAATCGCTAAAAGTATTGACTAGATCGGCTAACGCTTCTTCATCTTGCAACAAATCCCATCTGAATTTCTTTCTACGATCGCCATCTCCGTCGTAGAGATCACCATCTTCAAAGAAATATTCTTTCATTATCATCAACTGTCGTTTGTCTTCGTCCAACATATTTTTGCTATAGTTTCGAAAATTTCCATAAAAATTCAACTTTGTGACTTTCAATTCAACTTAATTATTACTTACTGATGAATTCTTTCAATTTGTTCCCGGTTTGCTTCCGAATCTGAATCATCTTGGATTAAATCTTCAATGAAATTATCTTGATCCTCATCATCACTTTCATCGCTACTGACATCTTCTTCATCTCCTGAAAGTTCAGCTTCATCCTCGATAAAATCTTTGACTTTTAATATCTTTTTGGGCTGTGATTCTGATTCTCTGATTGTTTCTAGATCTTCATCTTCTTCTGGTTGATTTTGATCTTGATCTTCAATCATAATTGATGTGGCGATTTGATCTATTTGATTGAATTGACCTGAACATAAATCCAGAAGCATCTGTGAGTCATAAACATCATTGATAGATTTTTCGACCATTGAAGATGATTGAGTTTTTGGTAAATCTTGAGATATGAAAATATTATCGCCTAAAGAGTAATCGATTGTTTTAGAATCGGTGAATTCATCGAATTTCCTTTCAAAGGTAGAAGAAATGTCGTTTTGATTTTCGAATGATAGACCAATTTCCTCGATTTCACGACTATTTTCATCATCTTCTTGATCTTCATCAATAATAGAGATCATTTTTGTCTTCTTTCTAGCGCAAACTATTTCTTCTTCATCAGAATCTTCATCAATTGTGCAATTTTCATCGGATCGTTCCATTTCATCTTCCTCCTCATCGCTTGAAACTTCTTGTTCATCATTTGATTTCTTTTCTAAATTCGATGAATTTCTAGAAACATCGTAACTATTTTCTACATTCTTCTCATCTAGATTGATGCTTTCTACTTGATCAACCACATCATTTTCATTGTGGTCACAATTTTCATAGCCGAAGTCTTCTTCATCTTCTTCTTCAAGTTCTTTAACTTTTTTATTCTGTTCTTCCCATTCTTGATTTCGTTTATTTTCCATCTCATTCAACATTTTATCTTTGATTCCGAGCCAGTTGGCCTGTCTCTTTTTTTCATCAATGCATTCGGTGCCAGACTTTTGAGCGAATAACTTTTGGACCAAAGAGTTTTTGGAATCAATGAGAATGATTTCTCCGTCTGTCCCATCATTTTTATAGTTTAAATTCAAAGGTGGAACGTTTCGTTTTGATTCAGCAATCAATTTTTTCAAATCGATCATTTTGCTTATCAACAAACAGATTAAAATATTTTAGGATTGAAATGTAATATTTATTCTACGGCCTCCAATCTCTTCGCACTGTCAAAGGAAAAGATTTACGCGCTATTAATTCAATGATCAACATCTTCATAAAGATAGTTACTTTGTTTAATTCGAATTTTTCCATTTTCAATTCAATTTTTCGAAAATTATTATTGTTGAGTTAGATCTAATACTGAACATTGATTTATTGCTAAGATTTATTATTTATTTTTTTTTATCTTAGGGTTTTCGGTTCTTGTATGCCAAACCAATACTTTAGAACATTGATCAGCTTTTGGCTCGAGATCTTCGATCGATTGAATCACTTGACTCAATAGGTGTGTCTCCTGATAGCCTCGAGGTACATAAGGGGAAAAAAATACATTCTTGAATTTGTGAATGAGTTTGAGATTAATGGCAAAGCCTGCCATATCAATAGGATATTTGCGTTTTGTTTTCCAGATAGAATTAAATCCAAAAACTTTATTATTCTGCACTAAAGGTTTCTCCACAAGCAGACCACCAACTAAACCCACTGGGAACACTGATACTTTTTCCGTTGTAATCAATTCCTCAGAAAGTCTAGGATCATATGTATTATCATCATCTCCAAAATATACGACACCCTTCTTGTTGTTAGGGACATTTTCTCTAATCCATCTTAGAGCTTCGTTCCGTTGCCAAACTCCTCTTGGTTTGAGCCAATTTGGATCGCGCAGTCTTGTCTTGAATCTGATTGGAGTTTCAGCATAAAGATGTGTATAATTAAATTGATAAATTCGGCGTTTGTATACTCTATCAAGAAGATCATTAATTAGACCAGTACGATTCGAGGCATCTTCTACAAGAATCCAGTGTACGTTTGGCATCAATAAAAGAGTTGATGACAATCGAGTCAATTCAGCTTCTTGAACAGGCCGATTATAAGTCGGTGTTATGAAATATATTGTTACTTTCGAAACTGTATTCGAATTTAAGACACGATTCGGACTTCTGAAATCTATCGGATTAGAACAATAAACCTAAGCAAAGATCATTTGTAACTTTGGTAGCGCTAAATCTCACCTGTACATTTTCGAATAATTTGATACAGAAAGGAAACTATTGTTATCAAAAACAATAACAAAAATATAAATTTTGGATAATTTTTGAGATTTCTCATTCGATATTTTCAGTTTTTTCCTCGTGAAAATCAAGATAATTTAAAAATAATTTGGAATTTCGCAAATTCCATATTATGCGCCCTCGTTCTAAGACTTAGAATCTAAGTCCTGCTGCTCTCACTATTCAGTTGATCAACTAATCAGCTGTTCGCTCGAAGTATCCTGCTGTCTCGAAATATGAAAATTTCTTTTCTGACCATCAATCTTTGTACGACTGATTATCTAATATGGAAATCGAGCTAGAAGATTTCACAAAAGGTTTACAGTTGCTTCGTTCTCGAATGCCAGATTCTTCAGATGAGTTAAAACGATTGCTTGATCATTACATCAACAAAAAACTTCATGATCATCATGTTAGTAGCAATAATTTTAATGACTTATCTGAATTTTTATTTCTCTGAAAGGGTCCAAGAAAGCCAAAAGAACAATTGAGATGTGAAGAAAAGAAAATGAAAATTTTCGATGATGATTCCGAAGCCACCGACATCGAAGACAATGAATCAAATGAAACGTCTGTTTCAATTATTAATGTTTGCGTTTGCTGTAGACAACCGCAATCTACTGTGACCAATAGAATCATAGAATGTAATGAATGCAAATCTTGTTATCATATGGAATGTCATAAGCCATCGATTCCGAAAAAAGAACTAACCGATCCGAGAGCGATTTGGTATTGTTTCAAATGCAGAGATCTTAACAAAAAAATAGGTCCAAAAATTTCTGGAATCCCCAGCACAGCACTCGGTAAGGGTGGAGGTTCTGCTGTTTTTTCTCCCTCAATTAATCAAGGAATTTTAAATCTCTCCTCAAATTCTAATCCTTTACCAATTTCTAAAGATTTTATTAATGTCAATAAACAACAATCGACCCCAAGTATTTTAACATTTTCTAATGAAATTCGACCGATCGCATCGTCGCCATCTCCATCAAACTTAGCTTCAATGAAGCGTATCAACAATAAAACATTGCCATATCCAATCATGAAACCCACGAGCAATAGTAATATCAGCAATTCGATGTCATCAATTTCAATGTCTGCTAATCGTTCAACGGCCAACATTGCCAATGTAGTCGGTAGCAAACCAAAAGGATCAATTTCGAATCAGTCTTCGATGTCATCGTCTTTACACTCTGCCGGCTATGCTTCATTAAATTCAGTCACCGTTGAAAAACGTTTAGCCAATATGAAAAAATCTAAGACCGCAGCAAAATATTCTTGATCGGATTTTCTTCGTTTTGTTTCTATTCTCTCTCCTTTTTGATTAAAATCTATATCAATCTCGATCCAATGTCCATTTATGTCATCAAATTCCATTTTTAATTTTCGATCTTTTTGAACTTTGAAATAACAATTTCTGTAACTATTGCTATTTTTTTCTTTCTCTCTCTCTCTTTATATGTCACAAGACAATGACATTGTTTCCATTATTGTTCGATTAAGGTGATGATGAGATGTTGATGATCATCATTCGCATCGAAGGTATGATGGTGGTGATGTACATGCAGACTGAAAGTAATCATCATCATCATCATCAACAACAACATGTTGCAACAGAGATCTTGAAGATTGTCGAACCCGTTCATCCAGTATTATTACTGTTTATGATTGTTAATTATCTCGTAATCTTGCTCTGGTATTCGAAATTCGAACTTTGTGTTTTGCTTCATCTGAAAGATATATTTGGCATTTGTGAACAAAAAAGCGTTTTTTCCTCGAAGTTCAATATGTGTGCGTGTGTGTGTGTGTGTGTGAATTTCAGAAGAGAATCCAGTGAAGAAGAATCAGTAATATCTCAAAGCACTTTCAAGCAGGTAAGGATAGGTTTCTATCGAAGGTAGAGAGTACCACAGAGAAGGAACGGAAAAGAGAGCCAGAGGGAGAGAGAGCCAGTATGTGGCTTGTCAAACCTGAAAAAATGCTTTTCACCGTTGAACGGCAAATTGACCATTCTCTCGATATTATGGTTTGATGAGGATGGTGATTGCCATCAGAGAAGGTTTAGCCAAGCGTTCACTGGAATTCATTTGTTATTCAATGATTTGCTAGAGTAGAGCAAGAAGGGGCTCACACCCAGCTCAAATTTTATTTTATATTTCATTTTATTTTTTTTGATTTTTTTCAACATTCCAATTACAAACGAAGAGATAAAATTATTTCATCAGCGAAAAGAGCCTGAAGAACAAGCTTAGAAGACAAAGCAGACATTAGAAGAGTTTCAAATCATCTTATCGAGTTCCGATCATCTTTGTTTCGAAAATAATAACTATTTTTTTCGATCAAAACAAAGTGTTGAGTGAATTTGTTTTGTTCCATCATCACCATAGTCGTTCTCTCGATTGGATTCAATAAAACCAAAGAAATCACCTTCCGAAATGTCTCGAATAATCCACAACGCGGATATATCCTATTCTAGCATCAATGCACCGAATTTCAAACAAGCTCAAAATGAAAGTAGGTCGATTCATTTCTCAATGATTCTCTCTTGCTCGAATCACTTCGAATGGGCAATCGTCTTGGCTGATTGTTCGCAATCATCCATCAATGTTTGATTTCGATTTTGATCCGTTGATCAATTAATTAATAAATAATCAAATTTGTCATTCTATTGTTTTCGCAAAGATTGCTGTAGAACTTGTTTTCTAAATTTTCCCTACGCTACAATCACATCGACGTTGCTGGTCATCGCTGGCCTAGTGATTAGTATTACTTCAATATTCCATTTGATCGGAATCGTGGATCGTCTCAGCCAAGATCTCTTCTACAAACATCTACCTTGGTAGGCATTTGATTCCATTTTGGGCTCAAATCAACTCGATAGTTTTAAATCCTAGCACCGTTTTCTCCTTTAAAACTTGTTATAATTTTATTTAACGAATATTTATTGCTCTCTAAAAATTTAGGTCAAACGAATTCAAAGTCGTTCTCTTCTTTCTGGTCGGTTTCGTTTCCGTTATAATCTTGATCAATCTGATCATAGGTTTCGCAACCTCATTTCTACGATTCGATGGGAAACCAACGCAGAAGATGTGCTATTGTTCTAGAAATTCCACGACAAATTGTTTGATACGTTTCATTGCGCTATTGAATCAATTGATATTCGTTTTGATATTTGTGATTTTCATTCTTTTCACTCTGATCACGTTCACCTTGTATATTCTACGAACACTCTGCAACAGTGTGCAGATTTCAAATGAGTTGGAGAAAACATTCGATAATACAACAACGAGCACCGAACAATATCAACAATCACATTCGATCAATCTACGTCCGTTCGCGAACCTACTAGAACTTCAATCAAACGAAACGAATTTGTTGGTTTTCGAAGATATTCGCTTGAAAACATTGTGTCGTGATTATATCTCCACACTGATTCTCTACGATCTGATCTCATTTCTCGGTATCTTTTTGCTCTTCATTGGTTTCTATTGTTATTCGATCAATTTGACTGTGAATCGAATACGAATCGCTACGTACAAGAAATATACCGAACTACTCTATCTAAGCAATTGTACCGAAATGAATGCATTCAATGATGCTTCATTCGAGAATGCCACCGAACGTTTCTAAAATCGGTCTGATTTCGATTCGATCGAAATCTATCTCGATTTCCAAGAGCACAAATGGGTATCTAATTCTCACGATTAAATCTCTAAATCTATCAAAGCCATCAAACAATAGAGATGCAATATTCTCACATGAAACAATCACACAGCAAACTACATCATTCGAAAGATTTCGATCCGAAACAAAAGATCAAAGTAAAGGTTTACGGAAAAGAACAAAGAATAAAACAAGATAAAAATAATTCGGATTGTGATTGATTTATATCATCTCGATCGAAATCATTACATCGTATCACTGAGATAAACCCACACACACACAGACACAAACACAATCCTAGCCGATATCTCAACAATAATCATCATCAAAACACAACTAACCAAATTACGACCATTATCATCGTCTTCTCTGTCTTAGACATCGCAATGACTGCATTATCTCCTCATCACCTCATATTGCAAGAAGAAAAAACCAGATCGAATTGTTGAAGTTAAACGAAAACTCCGATCAGACTCACGCAAATACTGAAGAGATTGAATAGAATATCATTTCTATTATGTTTATTATTATTGTAATTTTTTATTATTTCTGAAATTATTATTTTTTGATATCAATAAGGAAAAAGACCAAAAAAATAATTTCGAATATACTTCTGGACTATCGATGGAATGTACAATTCTCTCTCTGTCATTCTCTAGATATACAAATAGAGTTTATAGCCTTTGATCTTCAATTATTATTATTATTATTATTATTATTATTGATGGAAATTTATCATTGATATCATCATCATAATCCTCATTTTCTTAGTGTTTCTTATTACGAAATGTTCAATATGGTTACTAATAAAGCTTCATCATTATTAGTACGATGTTGCGATCATTCAAGATTGAAATGTTTATTCAATAGAAAATTGATTAAAAACTTTCATATCGGTGTGATTGGCGTTCCATTTTGGTATGGACAATTGAAATTGGGCACAAATCAAGGTCCAGATGTTCTCCGTTCTCATGGTCTTATCAACAAGCTATCAGAGCTTGAGAATAGAAGTGTGATTGATTTCGGTAATATCAAACTAAACACATTGGACTCTATCAATATCGATCGGTCTCTGAAACAAGAAATCAATCCAAATGTTTTGAATCTGCAGCAAGCTTGTTTGAAAACCAGTCGTTTGGTTAAGAATCTGATCCAAAATGATTTCATTCCGTTGATGCTTGGTGGCGATCATAGCATGGCCATCGGATCAGTTCTAGGATCGTTCCAAGCGATTTCGGAGACGAAACAAGAGCTCTCAGTGGTGAGAAATTGTCTTTTCTTTTTGCTTCAATTTTCCCAATCGATTAAAATCTGATTTCGATAATCGAAGATCTGGATTGATGCACATGCTGATGCCAACACTGTGCAAAGTTCCAATTCTGGAAATCTCCATGGGATGCCTGTGTCGTTTTTAGTTACTCAAAATTTACCAACCAGTTCGAATGGTTCACCGTTAGATCGAATGCAACCCTTTTTAAATGCCAAGAATTTCGTTTATATAGGTCTTCGTGATGTCGAGATTCAAGAATATCGATTGCTTAAATCCTACAATATTTGCTATTACTCTATGGGAGATATCGATAAATTGGGTGATTAAATTTCTCTTCAAGATTTATTATGAATTTTAGTTCTGATCTACATTGTTTTCAACATCGAATTTTTTTTCGCCTTTTTTTTGGATCTTTTCTATCTAGGCATAAACGAAGTGATCGCTAGAGCTTTTGATGCTGTCGATCCATTGGGAAAGAATAAATTACATGTCAGTTTTGATGTCGATTCAGTGGATAAACTCTTCATACCATCGACTGGTACACCAGTGTTGGGCGGTCTAACCATTCGTGAAGTGTTCACCATTGCCGAGAATATTTGGCGAACAAAACGGATGGTCTCTCTAGATGTTGTCGAATTCAATCCTCTGATCGGAAATCCGAACGAGGTCGATTGCTCAGCTAACAATATCATCGATATTATTCTGATGTTTTTCGGTAAATCACGCCTAGGCTATTTTCCTATCGAAAATGAATAACAGTAAACAGAATGAATTCCGGCTAAATAGTAATTATTTGACACATCTATCGCACAATTAGAATCTTCTCTATAGATTTCTGCAAAGATTTAAGATAGCTTGCTATCCAAACATATCTACTAATATCATTTTGAAGAATTGGCAAAGTTTTCATTTTGTTTCCCTCTCGAATGAATAATTAAAATTGATGTTTGTTTGGCATTCCAACAAAACAGCAATCATTCCATCACTTGGAAGAAAATTATATTTTTGATTTTTTTCTTTCTTTGAGAATAAAATTCATCGAGCTTTCTTTAGGAGCTTCTTTTCTCTTCAAAGCATCTCATCATTGGGTACGATGGAGATGCTGAAATGTTTCATCAAATCAGTTTTTAAATCTAATCATCTTTTCTAAGTCAAACCGAAACGTTTACAGGATCGAATGAAATGACGAATGACGGAATTAATTGGCAGACGAAAAATCAAAACTCGATCAAAAAACTAGTAATCGGTGATGCTTGAAGGGAGGAGCCGGTCTAGGGTCAGATCTTGTTCGAAGATTTCTAGAAATCTTTTATTTCTCTAGCAGTCTCTAGTGATTGGCTCTCCATCATAGCATCACAAGGAGCGATTGGTAGATTCCTAGATTCTTTCTCTCTTACTCTGAGTGCCATATGTTGCGTACGATACTGTTGAATGATGGATTCTCTTCCCTCTGTCTCTGGATTGGCTGGCTCTAGTCAACATCACATGAATGGACAGATGGTGTGTATGTGTGTACATGTGTGTGTGGATCGTGCAATCAGTGCAATGAAGAATTGCAGAGTTGCATCTATTGGAACCGCACTGATCAACATAAATATTCCCTCGATGATCGCAAAGTTAATTCTTTAATTCTTTTTCTGATACCAGTATATCTTTTTCGGTTTGGTTTGAAAAAAAAATTTTTCTTTCCTCGATGAGAATCGGTTTAAGGAGCGAATCATTAAGAATTATTCTTGCAGAGCTTGAACACTAGAATTCTAAAAATAAACAGCAATATTATTTTTGTAGGCAAAAAACAAAATTAAAGGCTTGCATATTGTCTATCGTAGTTTCGACAATTTCGCTTACATCATCATCATCATCATCAATTACGGGTGTATCACAGCTTTTGCTTTTTTTTGAAGCCGAAAAAATATGAAACTCTAAAGCTAAACAATTTTGTGTCCATCTATCTAGTGATTCAATCGCTGAATCATTCGGTTATTTTCAATCGTTCGAATCATCGAATTCGTTTTTCTGGGATTTATTTATTGCTTGTTGGATCATCGCTAACATCTTCATTATCAAGAATAATTATCTCAATACTTTCGCTGGATCTATTATCATTTAATTAACCCTTCAAATCATTGTTTGTCTATCATTGCTTCTCACAAAACATCGACTCTCTATCTCGCTTTCAAACTATCATTTCTTTTTGTTTGTTCTTTGTCTTTGAAACTTGTATGTGTGTATGTTTTGATTGAAATATCATTTGAAAAGAGAAAAATGGTCAAAACACTTTCAGCGGAAAACGAAAATCTTCTTAAAAGTCATATTTGTGATCTTTACGAACGTAAGCGGAAATTTATTGATTTCATAACGAAGAAGAAGATATTCCTCATCTAAATGATGACAATTCATTCCCATCCATTTCTATCTTCTTTGATTCTATTCGCTATTTTTTCTTCTATTTGTTCGAGAACTCAATAGGAGTCAACTATTATGCAAACAATCCCTCTGATCCATTGAACGAGAATGATCAAATCGAGGAATCGATCAAAAGTATCATCGAGATCGAAAAAGGTGTCATTAACTTCCATCGATTGATGGAATATCAAACCAATCGAGTGTAACCGAAGTTTTCTTCTCTCTTCTCTTTCCTTATATCGTTGGCGACCAATTTCGAAACACTTCGATAGAAATCGCCGTACCATTACCAGATCGAGACAATCATTGGAAAGAGTTTCTCGATTGGTGCTCATCGAACAAGCTTCCAATCGAAAAGATCGAGATCAAAAAAATCAAAGATAATGATTATGGATTGTATTCACAATCCGATCTTCAAGAGAACAATGTCATCTTCGAGGTGAATCGTAAACTTTTCATGTCGAATGAGACAGCAGCACAAGATTCGAAACTAGGTCGGTATTTTTTTTCGATCCCAGCGATAGCAATAGTAATCACCAATTTGATTGAAAATCGCGATTGATTGTACGATCGAGATTGAAACAAAATCTTCTTTGATCGCTTTTTTTCTATGATATTCTCTCATTGCAATTTTCGATATATTCAATAATTTCACTGCTTTTTAGTCCTCAATTTTTGTTAAATCAAGTAGAATTTTGAAATAATTTTTCTCCTTGCTTTGATTTTCCTTCAAATCTCTCTCCCCCTTTCTACCCTCGATTCTAATCATCGGCAGATCGTTTCACCCAGGATGTTATTTTTAAGCATATGCCTAATTTGATACTGACATTTCACTTGATTAGCGAAATGAACAAAACGAATTCGTTTTGGGCACCATACATCAAAACTTTGCCAAATAATTACTCCACAATACTCTATATGACTCAAGAGGATCTGGTTCAATTAAAAGGTAGCTCCTTATTGGATGAGGTTGTCAAGATCAAACGAAATGTTGCCAGACAGTATGCGTATTTTTGGATGAAAATCTCAAACGAACATATTAAATTTTTCGGCAATTTCACTTACGATATTTATAGGTATTTTATTTTTTCCCTTTCACCACTTCACTTCTTTCGATTCTCAATTTTTTCATTTTTTCTCGGTTCGAAATCAAGAGGAAAAAAACATACCTTTTAGGATGCACCCCTTTTTCATAGACATCTAAATTTTACATATTCTTAATCAATTTTTCATTTCAATTTCGTTCCACTCGAACCATCTTTTTGATCGGTCAAAGATGGGCAGTTTCAACTGTGATGACCAGACAGAATTCTATACCTTGTAAATCTGATAAGAACAAGACAACTTTCGCTCTGATACCTTTATGGGATCTATGCAATCATAAGGAGGGAAAAGTAATTATTCAAAAATCAAATCTTTACGATAAAGATTGTTTCATTCAAAATTATTGTTGCCAGATGACCACCGATTTCGATACGATCAAAGATTCATTGATATTCTATGCAATGAAAGATTATAAAAAAGGTGACGAGATTTTCAATTGCTACGGTAATCGCAGCAATTCGGACTTTTTCCTCCACAATGGTTTCGTTTATGATGATCATTCAATTGTTTCGGTGAAAGTAAAGATTGGCATCAGCAAACAAGATCCGCAGTTTGGCCTGAAAGACACACTTTGCCGAAAAATTGATCTAGAGACCAATGGTTATCATGATCTTGAGCACAAAAATATTCAATTGAATCCCAAAATTTTGGCAATCATTCGCATATTCTTTCTAGATAATGGTCAGTGAATGATCTTATTATAAGAATTTCTTTCAAATTAGATTTTTTTCATGTTCTTTATAGCTGGTCTAGAATATTGGATCAAGTCGAAACAATCGGAAAAACTTTACGAAGAGAAATGTGCCGAGCTTAAACATTTAAAACCAAAAATCGAGGAATTTTTAGCGATGAGGTGTAAACTGTTACTGAAACGTTATCCGAACGTCGAAAAATTTCGCAATCCAAACATCGAGAAGATTATAAAGAATGAGAAAAAAATTCTTGAGAGTTATCTTCAATAGGTTACTTGTGATTGTGGTCCGGTTTTGATTCCGCTTATATCTCGATTGATCATTTTGTTGGTGGAGAATAAAATACACATTTATTTAGAAAAATATCTTCATTCGATTTTGATCAATAATTTTTTCAATTCAAAGACTTTTCTCGTTTATATTTACATAAAAATTTATTTTGGTTTCAATTAAATTTTCAAAAAGAGTTTTAATGAAAAACATCAGACATCATCACACTTTGAGATGGTTAGGTGAGAAAGCATATTTCAATTGATAGGCATCGGCAACTAATAGTTTCACTTCGTTCTCGGACCAATGAAATGTAGGTAGATTTTGTAAACGTAACATAAGACCTTGAAAATCAGTCTCTTGTAATAAGCTCTTCGACCAGAATCGTAAAAAAGCAGCACAAACGAAAAGATGGAATGCCGACGAGAATGGCGTCCCCGAATTCATTGACCAGGAATTGAATTCTAATGGATCATTGAAATTGGTTGATGGCACATAAGTTGAGGTTAGTGTTCCTTCTGAAAGATAAGTGTCCCAAAGTCTAATTATACATCGTAATGGTATCTCTCTGATCAACAAATTATTCATCCAACGGAAAGCGAATTGTAGATATTGGACTGAATTATTTTCCAAATGTTCATGAAGTTTTTTATCGACTCTAGAAACAACTCTAGCCAACAAAATGATCAATCTTTGAATGCCAGGTTGAGCAAAAGTGTAATTGTCTTGAATTGAATCGAGTAGTTTGTTGAAAGACCAGTAGGAATCAGATTCGATCATCGCGATCGTTTCATTAGGCAACGTTGAAACATCGAAAGCTTCCACATTGGAAAACGAATGTCCTGGAACGAATTCAGAAAGATACGTGACAAAGAAAGGCGTCACTAGATCATTCATTCCTTGAACATATCCACTGGCTGGATGTCTGATAGACCAAATGTATAAGATTCGTTCGAAAATGCCTTGAACGATCGGCTGTTGAAAAATCGAAATCAATGGTTGCATTCTCGGAATGTCTATATGTATCTGACGATAAATCTCATCGTTTTCTTGACGATTGTGAAAGTATTGTGCAACGAGATTTTGATATTCAGATTTTTTATTTTCTGAAACAGCAGCACGTTTGGACTGAACTGCTGGAATATAGCCAAGCAATAGTTTCCAAGCAAGCGGACGATCTTCATCTGCGATACCGCTCCAAGTGATTGTACGTAACAAATTCAAATCGGTTGTGTCGTCTTCATAAAGAAGTTTTTTGAGTTTCGCAAGCTTAGGATCTTCAGCTTTAACTGGTTGGTTGAAATTCGGAAGATTATTAGATTTCTCAGTCGCATTGTTTTTCTTAATCATTGGAGAGCCAGAGAGAGAGGTGTTCGTTGAAGGCAGTTGTTGTTGATCAAAAGATTGCTTAAGAAATGAAGAAAAAAAATTAAAACTATCAGATTAAATTGATGTTAATTTTTTCAATTACAATTTCTTTGATCAGTATCGAAGATTTATTGTTGCCAAATTTGAGCAAATTATTTGAGATAATATGCTGAGTCTTCTCGATGTTTGGATAGGAAATTTTGTCTTCAATCTTATCATTCCAAGCATCATCACAAGAAGCTGTGAATTGTTCGAAACTATAGTTAGAGCTATTATTATTCTTTCGATCTTGTCGAAACGATAACGAAGATGATGAACCTAATGTCGATAACGAAGATGATGATCCAGTAGGCTTCGGGTGTGAGCTACGATTACGACGCTCAGAATCGATAGACGATGGTCGAGCTAGACCAGGGAATTTTAAAATCGTAGAATTTGAATTGGAATTCGCCATCGATGATTCAAAATGATCCAATTATCTAATTTCAATTAGAAGAGTATTGAATAATGATGATGAATTGAAATCGAAGATGCAAAAATTCATAGCTAAATGAGTGACTTCATGGTCTCAAACAAATAACAACAACATTGTATAGTCATAAAGGCAATTGAAAATAATCTTGCTTTTTGTCTCGATCTATGAAAAAACTATTGCTATTCAGTGGAATCGAATCAAATCAATTTACTCTACAACGAAATTGATTGCCACTCAACAATCTTAACGAGCAATTAGATAACGTAAACAGGTAACCAGATAAACATTTCGATGCATAAATAGTCAAAGAATATAAATTAATCAATCAGAGAGAGAGAGAGAGAAAGGTAGAGAACAGCGGATGACAAATTCGAGTGTTTACAAATAAAACACAATTTCATCGAATTAGAATCAGATAGATGGCACAGTAGGGCTTGGAATATTGAATATTCTGATTCATGCCTTTAGCCTAGTTGAAGGAATTATTGCTCTCAATTCCTAATCTAATTCATTTTAATGAAAGATTCATTCTGATTTTATTATCAACAAAATATATTCAAAAAGATACAATAAAGAATCTTTTTTTCTCTAGTATTTACAATTCTTCAAGCAAATAATAGTGAAAAAGACAGATAAATAAATTAGTTTCTGATTTTTAAATAAATAGGTGAAGATTTTCCAATCTCAAATATTCAGGATAGAATTGAATGTAAAAACAACAACCAAAAAGTCATAAAAAAGCAGCGACAATAACAGGTTAGAACGGGACCAAATCTTTATCATTTGGACATTGCATACCTAATCAACAAGAATTTAGAGGAAATTTGATCATTACTTCAATATAAATTTACGGTCATTTCAAACTTACTTTTTTCTTTGTATTTTTGTATGGCTCTGGCACGTTCGTTCGCATCAAAATACCAAACCGTTATTGCGAATCTCATTCTTGTCGATGGCATCACTTCATGCGGATTACGACGATCTGACCAGAAGAATATGACTCTATTAAATTTCGGTTCAATATCGGCAACGATTCCGGCGTTCATTTTGGGAAACAATCGTAATACACCACCGTCTCGCTAGAGTATATGAAGATCATCAACTCAATTAACAATCTCTCTTAAAAACAAAATGACATACATCACGATTATAATCTTTGTTTAGATAATAGATACTGGTGATACATCGGCCATCGTTGTTTGGATTATCGACATGCCTGACATATTTAGTGAAATTTCCAGGATAGCAGGCTATCATCGCTTTAGTTCTTCTTGTAATTTTATATTTCAAAAACTCGTCTAACGCTGTTGAATTGCAACGGCTGATGATTGAATCTAAAATTCTAACCAAAAAACCAATATTGCTGCAAATTCTTTCGTTTCCTTCAACCCAAATGATACGATCACCACGAATCCACTTCGAGTTAAGATTCTCTTTGGAATTAACAACTTGACCTGCTTTGAATAGTCCGCGGTCGTAAAGATTCAATACTTCGCTGAGAATTTCATCACCAATTTGAAGAAAATCATCAATCACACAGAATCCGTATTTGTTCATATCTCTTAAAATTATCTGACAATAACGGCTTAGATTGTTTAGTACAAAATCACGGTTCTGTTGATAAGAACTCGAGTATTCTAAATTCGAATGATTATTGATATTGATGGCCATTGGATGAAAAATTTGAGAGGCAGGCGATAAACTTTGATTTGAATCAGTATGATTTGAAACAACGAAATTACTTTGATCGATGTCCATGGCGTTCGTGTTGAAATTACCACTGAGAGTATGGCACGATACTTGATTGCAGCTGTTGTCCTGACCCAAGGAAACGTTTGGTAACTATAAAAAGAAAAATGAAGAATAAAATTAATTCATTTTTTATAGAGTGAAAGAATTTACGATCTGATTATCAAAATTCGTTGGGAGAATTTCATCTAGATTGCTTGTAGGCATTTGAGTTTGCATAAACCTTAATTCTGAAGATGAATCTATTAATGTCGGTTGGTCGATATAATTATGAAGTTGGTATTGATCGTCTGTTGTATTTCGCATCAAATTTGTTTTATCTATTGAAAGAGCTGAATTAGCATACTCATTGAAAACAACATCATCCGTTTTCAGGGATTCATTTTGCCTATTCAATGTGCTGTCGAAAACGTTGGTAACATTTGATTCGATTTGATTATCAGAAATTTGTTGACACCATCTTTTATGCTCTTTCCAATGAGCGAGCTGATGTTCTCGGCTACAATAGTTTGCTTGAAGACAACGGCCGCATGATTTAAGATTTTCCGTCGCCCCACAAATCTCACATGACATTTTCTTCTTTCCAGCAAAGTCGATTTGATGAAGTGAAAAAAATTTCAATCTTAAAATTGATAAATAATTAAATTTTAGAATGATCTACTCCAAAAGAATTCGAATTCTAAGAATGGTCATTTGCTTTCTCTTATAAATTATCTATCCGATTCACGTTATGCGATTTCGATGCAGAATAAACCAAACAAAAAAGATATGAAAATCAATCTGATTTCAGCTAGATAACAATCTTGTTCAACATAAAAATGCTAATCTCAAAGATTTTAATTTAGATTTGAAAAAATTTACAAACGAATTTGATTGAACAGAATTTCCAATCAAAATCTGTTGAGCGATTCGAAAACGTTTCAAACTCACGTAGACATAGACCTTGTTTCTAAGTGTTGTAGACTGACTGACTGACTGACTGAGTGATACGATTGTCGATTTACTTCTATAAACAATATGAGATTGATCTATAGCTTACAATTTGAAGAATTCTCAAATATTCAAACAGTTTGTGAAGCGGCAGCACTGGTGCCTGTATATATGTTTACTCTCTATAAGTATCGTTGAGACATTGCATCATCATTAACAATCTTTATATCTTTAACATCTGTTCAATCTATCTAATCTTATTTGAACTTCTAAGTTTTCTTCGACAATCATCTCTGTTCCTTCGAGTCTTTTTCGTTGATCAAAATGGAAAACATAGCTATAAATTTGATAGATGATTTTCTCTCAACTTTTACCGTTAGCTTTTTATGAAACGGTATTTGAGGCATACCGTTCTGATTTTTAAGATAATTAGTCGATTAGGGTAATCGAATTCTATTCATTTATTTATCTTAATCAAGTAAATTTTTCCATGATGATTATGTTCCAAGACTGGAATGCTGTTTGATGGTCCAATCAAACAGCTATCAATGATTCGATGATCATCACAAAGACCTTGTTTTAAGATCAAAACTAATGCTGCCGATTGTTCGGCTAATTTTTTACTTTTTTCGAGATATGGTGTCGAATAGGTGTATCCCATGAAATCTATCATGCAATGAAATTGTTTCTCGATAGCTAGAGTATGAAATTTAGGCATCTCAAGATTGTTTTTGGTGATCCAGCGATGTAAGATAGATTTTGGGAGCTCGCAATCACTATCGAACAGAGTTTTGTCGAATGAAACAGGCAATTCATAATGTTTAGAATTTTCATATATTGTATTTTGAGATGACCCATTTTTTAATTTGATTTTTTTCTTCTGATGATTATGCAACCTCTCTTCGATGATAGATTCATAGAAATCTTCCAGCTCGTAGATTGCACTGATTGTTTTAAGATCATAGGCTCCTAGAATTACAGAAAACTTTAAGCTTTCTGGAAAAAAGAAAACTCTTCTGTTACCTAATAAAATTTTTCCTTTTTCACTCTCTTGAAGGCTACCAAGCATTTGTTGGATGCAATATTTTGTATTGATAGCATTGTTATCGAATTCTAGTGCTAATTTTAGGTACTCTTTGATTATTTCCTCGACACTCTTCAAACGTTTTGATCGATCGAAAATTGAACAATTTTTCATGGCCGATCTCGATATCATAACCGACGAAGCATTAGTTTTAGTTTGAAACAGTTTGAGATCATCATAGCAATCAATGTTAGATGAATCGCCATTAGCAATCACAGGAATTTTCAGTGTTTCCGAAGCAATTTTGATGTAGCTGTTGCGATTAGGATGATTTGGTCGTTCTTCTTTGGTGCGTGCATGAATAGCGACCGCATCGGCTCCAGCACTCTCAATTTTTTTCAACAATTCTAAAGTTTCTTGCAGATCATCGAATACTCTTATTTTGCAAGAAATCGGAACTTTGACATTCTGCTTCAACGAACTGATTATTTCTTGAA
Organism: Sarcoptes scabiei; assembly: GCA_020844145.1. NCBI lineage: Eukaryota > Metazoa > Arthropoda > Arachnida > Sarcoptiformes > Sarcoptidae > Sarcoptes > Sarcoptes scabiei. The sequence goes on from CP080484.1 coordinate 3,430,522, forward strand.
TCAATCCAGGCTTAGTCATCAAAGCAGCTCCCATACCTCCTTTTAATGAGAATGATTTCGGGCAGCCCATGTTGATATCAAGTCCTGCAACATCATTCTCAATCATTTTGGCAGCTAATACTGCTCGTTTTGGATCGTTTGTTCCAATCTTGTGAAAAAAGTAAAAATATGCAACATAAGAATCGTTTACAATCCTAATTACCTGAAGAATAAGCTTTGATTTCTCGATTGAACAAGTTCGGAAAACGACTACACCAGAATCATCTACGAAATCGATTGTTTTGAGAATATCATTGACAAATCTTTTCGATTTAATGAGTTTAAAATCAATTATTTCTTCTGTATAAACCAATTCGGCGCCGTTATTCAAAGCTAATAATCTCATTGGTAAGGTTCCGATACGAACCATTGGACCTAGAATCAATTTGTTAGAGTAAAGAGGATGATTTTTTCGATCTTCCATAGCTGCTGATTTGAAACAAAATCATTTGGGAATCTTTAAACTATCAAAAACAAACGAAACTCATTGGCCGTCGACGTTGCATCCGACCGATAGCAAAAACCTTGGCAAATTGCATAAACGTAAACAAATCAACATGCAATGCTCTGTTCTGAACCAACGGATTCTTAATCAGATCTTAATGGACAGCTTGTTGTAAAAGTAGCATCGATTTCCAAGACAACAATCTTAATGGATTAAATTGATTTCTTAATAAAAAAAACAAAGAAATCATCGTTTGAGATTCTTCTCGGTCTGCTGAAATTTATCGAAATCCAAAGATGGAAGATTTGATTGTTGAACATCAAACGGATTCGGAACCGAATTCGGACTCTTCTCGAAGTCGATCGACTACGATTGATAGACCGAACACGATCGATTCAGTATCTGATAGGTTAGCAAGATTATCAAACTAATCACTAATTAACGATTGTTGCGTCTATAACGAAAGATTTCATCTAGTTAAGCTGCTTTTCTTCATGATCGGCCTGTCGCAATTGTTGCCATTCAATTTTTTAACCACATCCGAAGATGTAAAGCAGAACTAAAATTAGTTTATGAAAGTTTAATTTTCAATACTTATGCTTTCCCTTCTTTTGAAATAGTTTTGGATGTATAAATTTCGATCATTGTCAAATGATACAGTGATCATAATCGAGGACAAAAATGAATTGCAAAAATTTTTCTCCAGCTATCTGACCATCGTCTGTTGCTCTCCTTATTTATTGATCTATTTTGTTTGTCTTACGAAATGGTTTCAACGCATTTCATTCGATTTAAAAAATGGTCTTGGATTCATTTCCGAAATTGTCATTTTCGTTTTGATAACTGCATCAGTTTTCATCAATACTGATCGGAGTAAGAATGATCATTGACTTGACTAGAAATGAATGAATTGATTTCTTTGATTTCAAGATCAATTACTATATTTGATCACATTGTTGTCGATGGTTTTCATCATAAGCTGCTGGGGTAACATCATTCAATCGAATTTCACTGGACAGGCATCATTGTTTCCAGCAAGTTACATGCGATCAATGGTCAATGGTCAAGCTGTTTCAGGATTGTTCGCATCGTTGGCTAAAATCGCTTCGCTGCTTAGCGATCGATCATTACAATTCAGTGTATTTTGTTTTTTCGTTCTAGCTGATTTAGTTCTGCTGATTACATTATTTCTCTATATTTATTCTCGGAGAGAGGTTATATTTATATTCTGATTTTGTATTTTTCAAATGATTATTAATCTTATCCTCGATTCAGCCATTCTATCGTTTGTATTCATTCGAGAATGTCTCCTCATCATCGTCTAATAATGAACCGATGAATTTCGAATTGTTCATCAAAATTTTCAAAAAACTTTGGCCATTTTGTTTCACATTGCTGATGACTTTTTGGATTACAATCTCATTATTCCCGGCATTGTTTGTTCTAATAATACCAGAAAACGAATCCGACGAAATTGTGCCCGAAAAATTAATTTTACCTATTTTTTGCTTCCTCATTTTCAATCTCGGCGATTTTCTTGGCAGATTCATCGGGTCCTATATGCTATTGACTAAAGATTCCAAAATAACTCTGTTATTGATTTCGATATTTCGAATCATCTTCATACCTATCTTTATCTATTGTAATGCTCAACCAAGACATCATCTAGTTCTATTCAGTTCTGAGATCTATTTCGTAATATTCAATTTCATTTTTGCTCTCCTAAATGGTTATCTTGTGTTGAATGTTTTTGTCAATGCTCCCCTTACGATTCCGGAACAACACAGACAAATTGCTGGTTATCTTTTGGTATCGTTCCTTGGTTTCGGTCTAACTCTTGGCTCACTCACTTCTCCATTGATTGTCGATATACTTTGATAGCTTTTGATTTTGGCTTTTTTTTCTCTTTCTCTCTCTCTCTCTCTTTTGATTCAAAATCGAATGATAATTTTTATTTTATTTTTTCTAGATAATCTTAATGTTTTTCCAATCGATTTTTTTTATCTTGTGAACATTTCAAGAAGATAATCTTTTTTATTAATCGAGAATTCACATCAAATATCTATTTTTTACGATTTAATTGGATCGAAATTCTATTCTTTTCTTTCTAATCATCTTTAACTTATTGAAAAATATTTTCGAAATGAGATTTTTTTTTGATTAAAGTCATCTTCACCAGCAGAATGATGAAGGTTTTATAAAAACTTCAAATTCTTTCGATTCGTTAAATGGCATCTCTTTGAAATTTGATCTCGACCTGATAATGAGCTTAGGCGTCGACTGACTCAAGAATGTGCCGACCTCAGAACAATGAGAGATAGATGCCTAAATGAGGGTAGAGATGATGATGTAGCGAATACTACCTTTACAACCAAATTGAATAAGATTCGTTAGATTCCAGTTTTGAGTGCAATCCATTCAGATTGTATCTATGACCTCTAGACCTTCACTCTCTCTCTCTCTCTCTCTCTCAACATCAATCTATGTCCGAAGGCTTTTTATGAGAAAACACAGACACTTATAGTGAAAAAATTGGACAATCCTAGCCCTATTTTCCTTATTTTTCGATGATTATGATGGAGAAGAGGCAATCTCGATTTACTAATACCTCATTGGATGATAATTCTAAAAGATTAATATTTAGAATAAGCTCTAAAAATCTGAAGAGAAAGAAACGAGAGAGAATGGTGCCGAACGAGAGTTTGATTACGAAAACAACAAGAATAATGATTGTGCGATAATAAATTCAAGAATCTCTACCAAACTACCACAACCACCCATCTTCCACAATCATCCCGCATTTATTCAATGATTAAATCGTCTATTCTCTGATCTTTCTCGGAATGGATCGAATCTCATCACTAATTCATAGCTTTAGAGAAGATGATCTATGAGAATGATGTGATAGTCGACACCCTTGAAGAAACAAAAATCAATTTCAATTTAAATATTCAACTCAGAGAGAGAGAGAGAGAGAGAGAGAGAGAGAGAGAGAGATCATCGAAAAGTGAATTTAAGAAATAAATTCCATAGAGTTATTTTCTTCAAATTAAATTTATTATTATTTCATTATTATACGCGTGTGTGTGTGTGTGAATGAAACATCGCAAATAAAATTGATGTTTATTTCTTGGCTGTAAAAAATGAACGGCATTGTTGGTTTTGAGAACGAAATTAGAGTTTGATTCTCGATCACTAGCGAATGATAGAGGAATCAAACTCCTCGAAAAGACTATCAAGATCATCAAGTAGAATCTTATCAATATGATTAAGATCATTCTCGATCGCATCGATCGAATGCGTTTGAATATCTAAGTTTGAGTTCGAGTTTGAGGATAAGGATAAGGTTGAGGTTGAAGTTGAAGTTGAGGCTGAGGCTGCATGGTTGTCACAAATCGATTTGTTTGATTTATCCATCCTCCGATGATGCTGATGATCCTTCACATTAATCATAGAGCCGGTGTTGATCGTTGTGGAAGTATCGGTTATGATTTTCTCAATTATTGATGATGAATGTAATTCTAGTGGCGGATTTATATTCAATTTTTCATCATCATTACTACGAGTAACCAGTGCAGGATGATGTGTATGATCATCTTGTAGGTAACGATGGTCACGATTTCGGCCGCTGGAAAGATCTTGATTGTATGTGTTATGATTCACTTGGTGAATTCGATCGTTTCGAGACACTCTATTAATCATACTCTCGTTATTATCGATATTCATATGAAAATCATTCACTCGGAATCGATCGGTTTCGATTGATTTAAAACCGAAATTTTCCATTTGTTGGCAATCATTTCGATCTAGATAACATCGATCATCTTGTTCTGCATCGAACAATGTTAAAGAGCATCGATGATGATTCATTATATCAATGTTATTGCTCTTATGCAATTGTAATGAATCATCATCATCGAAACGATTAACATTGCGATCTCTAGTCTTAATTGAACCGATTTCGAAAGAAATATTTGCAGAAGGAAAATTTTTTATCACTTTTTGATGTTGATGATGATCATTATTAAGATCATAGACTGTTTGTTTCTGGAACAGTGAAAATCTTTCACTTTCATCCAACACTGATTGTTTAATACGATGATCGGACGATAATGAAGTGAGACGACGATCTAGTGTTTGATCATCACCAAAATGATGCCCATTAGTTTGTTCCAAAATTTTTGTCAATGTTGAGATATAATTAACAGCTAATTTCAAAGTATTAATTTTGGTCAATTTAGCCATCGATGATGACGATGAGATAGATGATGAGTCGAAGGGCTTGCTCACAGATGCAATCGAGAATATATCGGGGACTGCACGCTGAAGTCTTCGGAAAGCATCGTTGATTTCCTAATGATTGAATTTAAATTTAATTAATCTGATTAAAGATTTCAAAGATTGCACGAGCGAAAGTCATAATCGAATTATCGATTGAAGTTCTAAGAATATCCCAAAAAACTGACCTGCATACGAAATCTCTCCCGAAGATTCGCTGTCTTACGCCGATATTTACTCAATGGCGTTGGTTTAGATTTGAATGTTTTCAGACGATGCGAATTCTTGTTTCGGTCATTCTCGATAAAAGTGTTAGAGCTATTGGTCCGATTATTCTTCAAACGAAGATTGTATTTGCGTACTCCAATGGATGATTGATTAGCTGAAGCATTCCGAAGAGGTCTTTTTTTTGGTGACGATTTTTTTCTGCTCATCGTTTTGATCTCATCCTCATCGTTCATATCACCATTGACAACGACACCATCATTCACAGAACAATCTTCGACGATGGTTGTCGATAGCGCAATTTTTCCACAATCCATTGTCGGAACAATCGATCACAATAAGCATGGCACTAGGTTAGACTCGAGAAGAGTTCAAAGACACGAGACCAGAAAACAATTCAGAATTTTTGTTTTGTTTAGATGAATTGAACAAGAATAGAACAAATTAGGTTTTATTAGAAGAAACAGATCTTAACGACAAATTCTATCGAAATTTCATTCGAACATCACTCGACGACGATCCTTGCTAGATTAATAATCGGTGTTTGACATAGCATATTCATTACTTTTTCCTCATCCTCATTTCCACCATCATCGAGACTAGGTGAAAAATACGAAATAAATTCGCAGCACACAAATTGTGTGGGATACGAATAGCTAACGAAAACGAAAAAAAGCATCAAAAGCCAACAAGAGTGACCGCTGTAAGACTCTATTGCAAGAAGAGATTAAACATTGACAAGGAAACAAGTCCGCCTATGTATTTTTTTTTTCTTTGCATAGAATCTCCATTTGACGATTGGCTTTGAACATAAATGAAAGATACGAATATTTAGAAAAGATTTTCAATATCCAGAACGTTTATGTTCGATGTTGTATCCTTCGATGATCTTATTGATGATGATGATGATGATGATGATGATGATGATTAGGATAGCTATTGATATTGATGGTGTAGAGATGTGGTGATGGAACTTGAACAGGTAAGTAATAATCGACAGGTAGGTTTGGCTCATACTTTGCGTCTTTTACTTTAGAATTCAACTAGTCTCAATATGTTTTACTTATGTTTTACTCTCAGTTTTTCTACCAGAATTTCTAGGATAGGAACCTGATCTAGACATCAGTAAATTCAAGGTCGATTTAATTGGTTTTTTCGTTATCGTTTTCGGTAATCCCTAATCGATTTCGAATGATTTTTGTTTCTGATAGAATTAAGCATCTAAAAATACATTCTTGCGATTTGAAGTCTATCGAAGCTAGGCATCACGGATCGAGACTAGACAAGAGGAGGATTGCTATTTAATTTCGAATATTCAATCAACGATGGCACTGTTGATGACGATCCGTTGATGGATCATCGATTGATTGATAAATTAATTATATGGAAAAAAAGCGTAACAAAAAAAAAACATTTCTATTGCTGATTCATAAAATCTTTGAATTCATAAACTGCTATTTTTAAATCAGATATTATAGAAAATTACATAACTCTTAAATGGATCATTGTTAATCGCTGATCTTTAGATAAAAATCACTAAAGCTTGCATTTGAATCGATTCAGTCAGTGATGCATCGAAAGTGAACGTAAAAACATCATCGACAACAAAGCGCAGAGAATTATAGTTTCGTATTCTGTTTGGGATGAAAAATGGGAAGATTGAACGAAGGAAATGTTCTGGTCACTCACTACCTATCTAACCAATAATCTAAGTTCGTTTGTCTTAATGATCTGTTTGTTTCGATATCTGGTTCTCAATAAACGAGACAAACGTCTACCGAAAGGACCGATGGGAATCCCTCTGTTTGGTTATCTTCCGTTTCTTGGATCCAATCCATTTGTAACTCTTTGGAAGCTTCAAAAACAATTTGGGCCGATCTATACGTAAGCCATCGTCTAATTAATCTCAATTATCCTTTTTTTCAACTAAAATCGTTTTGCACCGAAATTGTCGCATAAAAATAGCATACAGCTAGGAGAGAAATCGGTTGTTGTATTAAACGATTGGGAATCTGTTCGAAACGCATTACGAAAAGATTCATTTCTGGGTTCGTAGTTTTTTGTCTATTTCAAAAATCCCTTCAATGTTTGAAATTTGATGAGATTTTCTATGAATAAGCCTCAAGAATAGTATCAATTGTTCTATGATATGTTGAGATAATTGAAAGATTAATTATTGGTACTTGTTATGCTACGAAAATAGGTCGTCCCTTCATCACATCATTCTCGTTATGGAATGGCATCAAAAGTAAAACCCAATTAGATTAAACTAAATCAAATTGGATTTAATTTCATTCCTTTTTTGGGTTCTTTTTCCTTTCTGAATTCTGTTCCGATTGCAATGATCGAACCAAAAACGGTCCCAACAATCCAAAAGGTCTAATCGATGAGAATGATATTGGATGTTGGCGAGAAGAGCGGAGATTTTTTGAGAATTTTTTTCGTACCAATTTCGATAGTACTTGTAATAATCTGAAAAATTTATCAACCGATCTACGATCACTGGTGTTATCGTTGAAGAGATCAGCAGAGAATCTTAAGATTGATATTCGCAAAGAGATTGAACGTTATAGCAATCATTTTCTCTTTATGCTCATCTTCAATCGACATCATCACTCGCAACGATTCAATTTGATTGATTCAGCAATTTTATTGAGAACGATTCTTTCTTTCTATCCGATTTGGATGGCGAAAACGATTTCTAAACTAATCGATCTCTTCAATCACTCGAATCTTGCATCGTTTGCTAAATTTTTTCGGTATCAATTCTGGCTGAATTTTTCATTACACTTTTTTATTTGGTCTTATAACCCTTTGATCTCTTTAACCTTAGAAAGCTTCTCAAGTTTGATATTCAATTAATCTTTATGGTTTTTTCTCTATATCTCATCGAATGTCTTCTAGGAATGAGGTGAAAATTCATTCACGATCCATCGAGAATGAATTGTCGATACGAGACCTCATCGATTATTATATTCTTGAGGTACATCTGAAACAAGATGCGGCTATCTTAATGTCGAGTTAGTTATCAAAGATTTCTTCGACCAAAATAAATTCTACCTTCTAATGATTTCTAATCTGATTAATTAGTCGATAAACTACGAGCGAATTGCCATGTATTTCTTAGCTTCGGCAATGAAGCATTTCTTTCCTCATTGGAATGGTCATTGATTTTGATAGCTCGTTTCTCAAATCATCAACAATCTATTTACGACGAGATAATGAAAGTTATCGGTGTGAAAAGAATTCCAGCGTTCAAAGATGAACACCGAATGCCATTCACCGTGGCTTTTATCAACGAAGTCCTTCGCTGGAGAACTGTTTTACCCTTAAATCTAATCAGAAGGTTAAATTGATGATTATATTTCGCTGAATTTGTTTCAACTATTCTCTTTAAATTCTTAAAATTCGACATTTTTATCTATCGGTTCAAGAGCTATCGATGATACCTCAATCATGGGACATTTCATCCCAAAAGATACGCTTGTTCTAGCGAATATATGGGCTGTACATCATGACTCAAAAATCTGGGACAATCCTTCCAAATTCAATCCATACAGATTTCTAACGGAAGATGGTAAAACATTGATCGATCACGAAGGATTTATTCCGTTCAGTCTAGGTAGAACAAGTCAAATCGAAATTGAATCGTTTCATTTTGATTTATTTAAAGGTAAAAGGTCATGTGTGGCGGAATCATTCGTTCGAAAATGGCTTTTTATTTTCGTAGTGACAATTGTACAAAATTTTCATATCAAAAGCCCAAATCATAGGGAGGAGATTTTCGATGAAAAATTCAGTCTTACGCTAAGACCGAAACAGAATACTAATTTAATTTTTCATGCAAGAGAAGAAAGATTTAAAGAAAAATAGAAAAAAAAATTCAAAAAAAAAATAAATGTAAATTTGATTATTAATTAATTAACTAATTATGAAGAAGCCTAGAAAGTGCAATTCATAGTAAACCGAAGCAAAGAAGTATCCTAAAAGTGCAATTTTGAAAAGAGTACAACTCTCTTTTTGATTCCTTTAGCTATATTCACTTCGATGGCTCTGATGCTCTGAGGACGGAGACGCCATCGAAAGTGATCCAAATTTCCAGGTATCTCACATCAATCATTCCAATTATATAATCAAAAAACAAAAAGTTTATTCATAATTCAACTGTAAAAAATATCTTCAAAATAATCTATCTTTCATGATGCATCATCATTTGCATACGATTCGTAATCAAAATCTTCAACTAGATCGAATATCATCGATCGAGAACGGTAGCCTAACAACGTTTTTCAATAATTTCATCTATAAGTTATTGAATTTTTTGTCTGAATTCCATTGCATTATCGAGACTAAAATAATTCAATTAGTTCAGAAACTAGATCAATGTCAATTGAATCTGGTCATTCTTGAGATGAAGCTCAAAAGTCTGAATGGACCAAGTGAAACGGATCAAAATGGAGAAATAAAGTGTGATGATTCCAATGAAAATAGGCATAATCTTGACAAGGATATTGCTGAATCAAATGAGATTGTTAATACCGAAAATCGACTTCAAAAAAAGGCCGAATCATGTCCTGAAAAGAGTGAAGAGATATCTATCGATGTTCAAAATGGAAATGATAATAATCTTCAGATCTACAAACGAATGCTCAAGTTTGGTGTGCACGAAGATGGTGTCAGACAAAAAATGCTTTTCGATGGAGTAGATCCTTCATTGTTGAATCTATAAAAACTATCGATAAAAATTTTTAATTGATCATCATCTGTGATTACAATGTCAAACACAAATTAAATTTTCAATAATTGAATCAATTTAATAGACAAAAGGATTTGGAAAAAATGATGATGGTTGAAATTTTGTTTTATTGTAAGCAAGGCACATCTAACAGTATGATTCGTTTGTTTCCAACTTTCAAATCGAATCGATTTCAGAATCTTTGCGATCAAAGATGTTCCAAATTTGATGATAACCAAAAAATTCAGCCATTTCTTTAGCTGTTCTCCCATAGATATCGGTTTTATGTCTATTCACATTGACCACATTGATTAGATAATTGACCACCTCGATTTGGTTTGATTCGGTGGCCTATTTTATAAATGATTCAAGAGAAAGAGAAAAAAAAGGAATTAATCTCAATTTTAATAAATCAAATGAAATAATAGACTTAAATTTTTTATTATTAAAATATATCTTTGTATGAATGTGAATGATTAAGATAGGGAGACGGTTGTGAATATTGAAAAAATGCTTCAATAAATAAATAGTGCTCGAAAATTTTCGAATTTTTGCAAGGAAAAGAATAATTAACATACAAAAAACATGAAAGAATGTGATATGCGAAGAAAGGTTATCTGTACAAATATCGATTGGTCTGATCGCTATTTTACAACTTCGAAATTATTTACTATTCGCTATCTCTCGCAAGAACACGCGGAAAGGGTGAGATTTTGTGATAATCATAATGTCAGCAAGCTATCATCACCATAACATACAGCATGTAAACATTGTCGGCCGAAAGTATCTCTTTCTTCGAGACTAGACCCAGATAATTTGATTGCTTTCAGCATATCCAAGTGGCCTTTAGCTGCAGCACTGATGGAAATCAAGCATGAGATAAAAAAGAATAAAGAAAAAAAAGATTAAAAATTACGGATTAATAAAACTACTATTATTCTGGATTAGGAAACTTACTTCGTAAGCCAATCACCGATACGGACTTTAGGTAGATCGAGCAAAGCACCAGCATCAACAAGAATTTTAGCGATGTCATATTGTTGATTTTTGATCGCAATATGCAAAGGTGTCTTGTTGTTTTTGTCTTTCGCATGAACATTGACACCTTCCGAGAGAAGATATTTGACCACATTTTTGTGGCCATGACTGACTGCTATATGGAGCGGTGTTCTCATATCATAATCGCAAGCACAAAGATCAATGCCATTTTTTTTCAATTGTATCAAACTATCAACATCGCCACGTGCAGTTATCGCGCAGACAATGGCAGGATACAAAGCAGATCGTAATCGATCCATTTCATACGAGGTTGACACTTTCAATGTGTTCGCTATTGCTTGTACAAGATTGACATCTTCGATGTTTTGTCCACGTATTACAGTCATCTCACCACGAAGATTGGTACGGACCATCTGCGATTTCAGTGCGAAAAAGAAACATATTAGTATTTAGATTAAGAATAAATTTTCATCTTATTATATACCTCTCTTTTTTTCTCCAACGACCACTCTTCTTTACTAAGAATGTACGATAGTTTAGCTAAACAAGCTTCCGGTGTCATATCCGCTCCTGGTATCACACCAGCCTCGATCAATGCATTACCAGTTTCATATGATGGATCGACTTTTCCATTAGGACATTGTGTGATGTTCACAATAATCAATCCTCGTTTCGTTGCCTCGCGAAACTCATTCAATATATCTTTACGATTCGATGGTGCATTGCCGGCGCCATATGTTTGTAACACAACTCCTTGTATAGGTTCTTGTAGAAAGACACGTATCTGAAATTCGATAACAAACAATCAAATCAGTTCGCTATTGATTCGAATTGAATCGTTGCTTCTCTTTTTGCTTTTCTAATCGAACCTACCGTTTCTACAGTGATACTTGGGAACAACCTGAGTAAAGTCACGTTTCGATTCAATTTTGAATGAACATGTACTTTTGCTATCGTAGATGGCCTATAAACATTATTCCAATCAACTGAAAATGAATGACAGAAAAGAAAAATGAGATTTTATCCCAAAATTATTCATAAAAAAGTACCATCAATTTTGATGCCGATATTCACCAAAGGAGACATGTTAGGAGAATCGAAGGCATCAAGATTTGAGGCACTGATTTTTGAGGTACGATTGCCCCGAAACAGTTTGTTATTAAACAAAATTGTAACCTCTGGTATGCAATAGTTGCCAGCAATTATCAAAGAATTGAGAAGATTCTCTTTACCATCACTACGAGCCTCGAACAGTGGTATCTGCGAGCCAGTGATCACCACTGTTTTACCAAGATTTTCTAACATGAATGATAGAGCGGAAGCGGTGTACGCCATAGTATCGGTGCCATGAAGTATGACGAAACCTGTGAAACGATGATATTCTTTCTACAGAAACCAGAATAGAAGGGATGAAAAAATTTTTGCGAAAATTTAATAAAATTTAAAAATTCACCTTGATGTTCTTAGCAATCAAGACCCAATCATCGATTGTCATATTGGATGAATCCAACAACGGATCATATTCATAGACGGTATAGATCACTCTAGTTTTCTCTCCGGTATCACTGATTTGAAGATAAAAATAGATTATAAACAGTTCTGAATTGATCTTAGAACAAACAGATACATACGGTAAGATAAGGAGATGTTCAGAATCTTCAAAACTTTCGCGAAAATATTCTCGATCATGGAGTTGAGGATATTTTTGTAGCACTTGTTCCAATGCTCCACGCCTCGGTTCATAAACTTAAATAATGACAACAAGAAATGGATCATTATCATTATTAATCTAAATGAGTAAATCATACGATAAGAATCTAGCAAATAATCCCTCACCTCCAAGATGATTTTTCACCATTCCGATGGTACCGCCAGTGTAGATCACCAAAACTTTGCTTTCTTTCACTAGAGAACCAGCTAATGATTCAATTTTCGAGATCGATTTATTTTTTCGCAAAACCTTTGGCTCAAAAAATGGATCAATTGGCGATTGTGTTTGTTGAAAGTTTTGTAGCTGTTGCTGCTGTTGCAGTATTTGATGGTGTTGGCGAAGATTCTGGGCCAGGTTCAAACTTAATCTTCGATGAGGATTTTTCTTCTGTCGAACATCGCCGGTCCCATTCAGCGGAAGATTATTCAATAATTCCGCATCGGAATCACATGATTCATCCGATAATAATTTGTCGGTCATTTTTTTCGTTCCAATGAATAAATTTTTATTCAATCAAATTTCTTTTTCGCTAAGCGTTGAAATCTTTGTTAGTCAAAAACGAAAAAAAGGAAATCCTCTTGAAAGGGGACTAATTGTCGTCTCTGATGTCTAGTCTAGTCGATGTCTCTGATGAGAATGATGATGATGTGATGTGCAATTGATTTGACTCGATTGATTGATCGATCGAAGATTTTGATGAATGATCAAAGATGATCAAATAAATTAATGGAGATAAAAAATGATACGATGGAAGAAGGAGAAATGAAAAAAAAAAAAAAATCTATGATTATTTTGATTGTTTGGTTTCGAAATTAGAAAGGACAAAGTCCAATGATTCGATATCTTTGATCGTAGATTGAAATCGATGATGATGGTCTTTCTCTTTTTTCACTCTATTTTCTTGTTCTTCTTGATGTTTGGGATTTTTTTTTCTCTGAGAAGAACCGAAGATTATGATGATGATGATGATGATGATGATTGAATCATTCCAAAAACAATTTTATCAAAAACAAAATTAGTTGATGAAATATTTGGCACAAACAGCCTAGAACAATTTCTATGTCGGTTGATTACAATCGAAAAAGTTACTAGTACAGTTATTATTACAGTTATCGAAATCAAAACTATTACAGTTATTATTCAACGTAGAGACTGAGTCTTCGTTGTTGCAATTTCTTCGCAGTTGCTTTCGTCGATTACGATTACGATTATCATTGGTGAATTGCATTTCAAAACAATTTTCGAACGGAGAGAATAGTTTGCGATTATCTACGAGCAACGACATTAAAAACATTTAAAATTCGATCGATTGATCGGGAGCGAGAGAGAGAGAGAGAGAGAGAGAGAGAGAGGAAGATCTTCGGTCAAAGTTATTCGCCCAAACCCAAAAAACCCAAATTTTTTCCACAACGAGGTGTTTGATTCTATATCGAATTGGTTCCCCGACTATCGAAGATAAGAGTATGGCGATCTTTGTTTAGATCAAATTTTCCTTCTTAACCGAAAGTGAAGAAGCAGAATGAAGAATGGACATCGAAAGTAGAGAGAGAGAGAGAGAGAGAGAGAGAAGCGCGTAATTATATTTTCGATTGTTTCGATTAGATTTGCTTTCTTTCGGATCAATGTCTTGTTCCGAAGTAATTTGAAGAGAAATCAACAAAATTCGATTAAAATACCAAATTGAATCGATTAGATTAGATTTGGTTGCGAAAAAAGCGACAGGATTTTCATTGGTGAAATGATGGAAAATTTTTTCCCAATGAATTGAATTATGTCGAAAATTTGGTATGGAATGGAGAATTCTTGCACAAATAGATTGAGAAGATTGGAGATAGAAATGTTGAGATTTGTTGGAACACTTCTCGAAGATTGATGTCCAAATTGGAAACCATTTTAGCCTTTAAATACTAGTCCGATGAAGCAAGATTTTCCATCGAAATCAACATCAAAACCTCTCTCTCTCTCTCTCTCTCTCATTCGATGCTTTAGATAATTTGAAAATTTCTCTGTAGACAGATAGAGAACTATAATTAATCTTGCTTATTCCTCTCTCTTCCTATCTCTCTCTCTCTCTGCTCTTCTTGTTTTGATATTCATTTTTTTAATCGCATTAAAGCCTAACTGTAATGGTAATATTCTTGTCGATCTCCGATACTATCCATAACAGACTACACTAAATTCTTGTCTACCAAAATACATACATCGCAAACCTATTTCAATGACATAAAACACCGATCATCATTGTCATCATTAACCTTAGGAAATCGAACACCAAGAATAATTTCTCAGCAGGAAGAGAGAGGGAGAGAGAGACCGAGTGAGAAATTGACGAATAGAGGAAAAATAATTGAAAAGTCAAGGAATAAAAAGTCCAGAATAGAGAGAAATTTCCGAAAATGAAATATAGAAAGAGCAGCACACCAACATTGTTAGAAGAAGATGGGAATGAAATCATTCTCATTCCCCTTTCACTAAGACCGAGCTTTCATTTAGCTTTGTGTAATGTTACCGGTTGACTAAGAATAGACCGAATAAAAAAAAAGGAAAAGGAATGAAAGTCTCTCTACGCCCCTATCCCTCAACAGAGGAGAGATATAATTACAAACAACGAACATCGAGAGGATTTCAATGAAGATGAAAGAGAATAAATCAACAGAAGGCAATAAACGAATAATTTTCAAGCTAAACAACCAACCAGTCAACACTTAATGTTATTTGCGTAAAAAATCTATGTAAATCCAATGTGAATATTGCATCAGCTATTTAACAAACTATACAACTAGTATAGGGAAACGAAAGAACAAGAGAGAGAGAGAGAGAGAGAATGTTTCAATTAATCTAGGAAAAAAATGATTATGATTACGATAATGATGATGATGGCATTGTGCCTAGATGCCGAGGTTATGCTTTGGAATGCTTCAGATATGATAATTATCACCTTTCGATCAAACAACTCTGAACGAAAACTTTAAAACATAAACAGAAACATAGCGACCTAGACTTTTGAATGTTTCACATTTCGTTATCATTCGGAGAGAGAGAGAGAGAGAGAGAGAGAGAGAGAGAGAGAGAGAGAGAGAAAGAAGGAATGTGAAGGGGAAAAATATTTCGTTTTGTTTCTTCGATTCGAATCCAAAAGTCATTCCTAATCATCATCATCATCATCATCATCATCGCCATCGAAGCGCTAGCTTATGAAGATAAAATGATGATGTTACCTAGGTGGAAAACTTACGTCAGATTTTTATGATTTCATTAGTTTTCAATGATAATGATACTCTATGTGCCTAACACATTCTCGATAGAGTTTTTTCACTCTTTCAATTTGTTTCTGTTGCTGATTCTCGATCCCTTGATCGCTATCGATAGCTAGGTATCTGAGAGTCTTTACTAAGGCTTATTCTGGCTTCGATTTGTATAACTCAACCATAATAACGATGATCGAATAATCACTAAATTGGATTGATATTTGATTGCAAATCAATCGATTCAAAACGATTGGATTCAGCAGAAATACAATCAGAACGATTTCGATGTAAGAGAGAGAGAGAGAGAGAGAGAGAGAGAGAAGAGTAGAATTTGCAAATTTTCCTCTCTAAAAATGGCACCATCGGAGGGGTTCGATCGATTTTTTTTATCGAAAGACATTAGATCGAAACAATAATAATTTTTTTTCCAAAAATAGATTGTAAATTTAGTTATCTCTTCACCCACCCTCTTCTTTGTGGAATTAGTAAGAGAAGAAAGGTTTTTTTTTTTGTAAGCTAAGGACATCAAAGGCTATTAATTGATTTATTGAAGAGGTTTGGGAAATTTTTCAAAACGAAAACAATAACAAATCTCGATCTTATCTTAAATAGAAACCGAATTCTATGATATTGGTTTATTCATCCGAAGAGAATGGATTAAATCTCTTCTCTTGGCGGACGTTGAAGGGAAGCAAAGCTTCAAGATGATCGATGATCATTGCCATTGCACCGATCAGATACATACCACCAATCAAAATATGTCATGTGTTCGAGGTTCAAGTTTGTTTGTTCTTGTTTGTTTCAATTTCAATGATGTTTATTCCGCAACTATGATCAGTCCACGTGATCTAATCAAACGAAAAATATGAGAATTATTTCAAAAAGCTAGATATGAAAATCATACGATTTTTTTATGATTGTTTTTCCTTCTTTGAATCAATCGATTCAACAACATTCAATTGCGATTTGCTTGCAAAAGAGTGACCAAAGATCAATTCGAATTGAGGCCTTTTGTCCGATTGATATTAATATTTCAATTTTTGAATTTTTATTTTGGATCCAATAAGAATAATATTTATATTTAAATTAAATCATATAGAATTGATCGAATAGTTTATATTACACATAGGCAAATAAATGGAAGTAAATTGAAATCAAAATATTAAGCTATGACATTATTGAGATGGAATGAAACGAGAAATAAAACGATCCGAATAATTAACCTAGGAATTGATGAGGGTGTGTTTCGGTGTATAGAAGAATGAATGTATAACAAATATAGTCCAGATGCAAGATGCAAACGATGAATGATGATGATCTGTAAAACGAGAAGGAGAAAAAAAATCTTGAAACTGCTTTCTCCCTAGATCTTATGAAAAATCAAAAAAGAAATGACAGTAATTATAAAACAAATAAAAAGGAGAACAAATAGATATAACAAAGCAATGAAAATGATGATTAAGATCGAGACGATATGACTTCTCTCTCTCTCTCTCTCTCTCTCTCTCTCTCCCTCTCTGCTTCAAATCATCTCAAGCAAACATCGAGAAATAAGGTAGAGTCAACAAAACGATATTGTAACGAATTAGAGTTTAGATCAATTAAATGATTCGCGCAAAGAAAGAACTGTCAAAGATAATATCAGAGAAACAAGGATAACAGAAAAAAGAAATGATCTGGTTCGAATTGAGTTTAAATAATGAAACATTTGAAATCCAAAATAGATTCCAAAAAAAAAGAAGATTTTTTGGGAAAAAATTAGCGAACGAAAAAAATCAAAGAGAATTAAAACTGATCGGTTGGCAATGGAAAGAGAGAGAGAGAGAGAGAGAGAGAGAGAGAAAGGAAGAGACATTCTTTTGCTTTTTTTGATTCTAATGTGGCAACATTCAATCTGATAATTTGTTTCCTTTTTGCATGATAGTCAGATATTTGTGGTGTGGTGTGTTTTTCGATGTATGAAAAGCTTGAAAATAGATCGGTCAATTGAAGCAATCGAAATCAGTAGATGATTTTGATAAAGATGATGATGACTAGCTAATTTTTAATTTTTTTTTCTTTTCCAATAGTTTTGGTCATTTAATTGGTAGAGACATCGAAAATTTCAGAATAGAAAAATGAAAGCGATCATAAATGCTTCGAATTCAATTTATATCGAATCTAGATGGTTTGAAATCTTCATTTACGAAAGAGAAATCTTTGAATTCTTCTTGATTGATCGAGCGGATCGTTTCGATATTGGTCGGAGTTAAAACAGCTTCCTCTTTGGTGAAATCTTGATCAAAATTGTTCACATCACATTTCGCTTTCTGTTTGCCCAAGCAATGATAATCAGATGAAAAAAAAAGGATTTTTTTAATTAGAGAGAATTTTTTTCTAAGTGAAAAAAGATTCAATGCTTTTTACAATTTTCGGTTTGAATGGAGTTTTAACTTTTTTGGCTTCCAACGATTCCCAATTGATTTCGTGGAAAAATGGATGGCTCAGAATGGCACTTTCACCGGCATTAGGCACACAACCTAAACGTTTCAAAGGATTTTTTGTGAGGAACTAATAGAACAGAAAGTAGTTACAATATTAAATGAATTCTATTAAGAATCGAATATGGAGAAAAACAATCATTGCTTTTCTCATCTCTCTTACTCCTTTGAGAATTGCAACGGCGTCTTTTGTAAGCCAAACAGGATAAACAACATCATCGTGCAAAATAGATTCAAAAAGATCATCTTCATTCTCTGCTTCGAACGGAGGTTGACCAGCCATCATTTCGTACATCAAAACTCCCAGAGCCCACCTAGTTGATACGAAATGATGATAATATAACAATTAAAAATCAAGACCCACAATATATTGTATCTACCAATCAACACAAGCTCCATAATCAAGCTCTTGTAGGATTTCCGGTGCGATGTAATCAGGCGTACCACAGAATGTCGATGTTGTTCCATCACCGAAAATATTCTCTTTGCACATTCCGAAATCGGCTAGTTTACAATGTCCATCGCTGTCTAGGAGAATGTTGTCTAATTTTAAATCTCTTCATAATTATTCATTAAAAGAAAAGAAGAAACGAAAATGATTACAATAATGGATGGAATGGAGATTTTTTCTCAGACAAACTCACCGATATATCACACCATGACGATGTAGAAACATCAACGCTAATGTGACCTCAGCAGCATAGAATCTAGCTCTTGCCTCATCAAATTTTCTAGCTTTTTGGATTTGAAACATTAGATCACCTCCGTTAACGTATTCCATTACGAAAAACAAACGATCCTACACGAACGAAACGAACAAACAAAACAAATCAAAGAAAATCGAATAAATAATTATCTGTTTACCGGTGTTTGAAAACAAGAATGGAGAGCAGTCAGAAATGGATGTTTTGCGGCCAATGCTAAAACTCTTTTCTCGGTCATTGTACAATCGACATCATCATCTTGTAGGATGACATCTTTTTTAAGCACTTTAACAGCATAAACCTCATCGGTTCCTTTAAGTTCGGCAAGCATAACCTTCGAAACGAAGGAAAAATCATTAATCAAATCTCTCGGTTTGATCAAATCTTTCCGAAGCTTTTCAAATTTACCTTTCCGAAGCTACCTTTCCCTAGAACTTTGGTGAAATTGAATGAATCAAGTGAATAGCGAATTTTAGATGAAGATTCCATCAATTGCATCAGATTGTTTTGTTGTTGCTGGTGCTGCTGTGACATCATCAATCTTTGTTGACCATCATCCAAAGGATAGTTTGTGAAATTCGGATACATTGATTTTTGACTGTCACTGATTAGATTGCTGGCAAGATTGTTGTTGTTGGTGTTCAATGATAATCGCATATTTGTTAGCTCGTTGCAGAATGCTTCATACGAATTCATTTGTTCCATTGTGGGTAACGGTGATGTGTGAGATCGTTCATTGAATGAGGAACAAGATTTACTTGGCGATTGTTCCGAAGATGAAATTTTCTTCCGTCTGTTATTGCTTCCAATACGTTCGCTAGAGATGCCTAGTTCACCTAAAACTTCACCGAATTTCTTCGTATTGATCCCACAATTGTTAGTAACATTTTTATGGCACCTTTTATGGACATTCATATCACAATCTATAGGAAGAGGAATAACAATTTTAAAAATCCATTAAATTTTTTTCTCATTCATCAAAGAGTTTACCTTCACATTTGAGACCTTGTCTGATGATGCCATATAGCATCGAACCGCAAAGATCACAAAAGGTCGGCATCTTATAGGTGTGAACAGAGAATCGATGTGGAACGTTTATACTGAACCGATTTCCAACTGCCGTAATCTAAAAATTTCGAGACAAAAAAGAAATTTCGTAATTTTTTTTTTTTTGAAAATCCTTTCGATTCTTACATCTTCTTCTCTTGCTCTACAACCGGGGCATTTGACCACAACAAAACTATGACATTTCTTATGGACTACCATTGTGCACACTGTTTCAATAAAAAAATCAATAGATTGTTAAAAATTCAATCAGAACTCATACAAAAATCAATGCGATTTAACAATGAGAGATTTACCTTGGCATTGATAACCTTGTTTGCCTAGACCCCAAATGAATTTGTTACAATGTGAACAAAATGTTGGTTGACGGCAAAATGTCGCCATAAATTTATGGCCATTGATTTGATGCACCCGGCGTCTCATTGCACCGCGACGTTTATTATTGAAACCCGTACGCTCATGAAATTCTTTTGGTGGTCTCATTTCGGGTTTGTTGATGAGTTCGATTGAGATATGAAGACGACCAACTGGTTCGAGATCAACCTGATCATTAAATTTTTGTTTGAAGAGACGAGAAGAAAAATTTAATCAATATTTTAAACAAATTTCTATGGTATTTTACCCAAATGCTTCTTTGCTCATTGGATTTTTCCTGGAGATAATCATCGAATGGTAATGAACAATTAGCAACGAACTCATCGCCAGGAAATGCTGATTTATGGAAAACGGTTAATTGCAGCTGTTTGGCATCGATCACTTCTAGATTGAAATTCTCATTCCAGACTGGTTTGAAGGTTCGAGATTTTGTTGTGGTTTTCTCCAGAACAGAATCATCAACAGCAATATTAACAAATGGATCGATTACCATCGATTGATTTTTCCCGAGAACGTGTCGAAATGATAGCTGTGTAGGCCTCAAATCGGAAGCCTCAACAATTCTAAGCTTCATCGTTCCAGTGAAAGGCATTTTGGCCAATTGAATCAAATATATAGGGCGTTCTTGGCACCTTTTGTTTTCTGCTAGTTTCGATCAGATTTGAATCTCAATTTTTTCGATGAATAAAGGATTCGAGGAATATTTCGATGAAAAATTTTCAGATCGACAATATACACAGATAAAAAAAATCAGTTTAGGTAAACCAGAATTTACTCAAGACTAGAAAATAGGATTAGTATCACTTCGAGATCGAAAGAAATATAAGAGCAACATTTCATAAATTATTTTCGGTTGAATTAGATCAATTTATTAGCTTGAAGAGAGAATCATTTCACTTTAGAGGATCGTTTTCGTAGAAGAATTTGACTAGAATAGAAGCAATATCAATCAATCGATTGATTGGTCAACCAATCTCGATCTGGAATCGTTTTAAATCATTAGGAGAAACAATTCGACAACGGATTTATTTTCGTCGATAGCTCAATGAGGAAACAAAATTGACAAATAATTAAAACTACGTTCGATACAGGCCGAAACGATCAGAATCGAAAAGAGATAAAAGAATCGAGCGATCAAAACGATCCGAAGATATCTAGATCAGGTGGAAATGGTTGTGGATCTAATATCATATCTTCTTTCAATCTTTCGATGTTAACCAGAGGATACCGAATGAATCATTATTGTGAATTACGATGGTGATGATGATTACATTGAGGATGAAGATTGAGGATGAAGATGAGGATGATCAGTGATCAAATATCAACAATCTAAACATCATCTCTTCCATAGCGATCATTTTAGTTTTCTGAATTGATTCTGGGCTATTATTTTTGATTATTGTCGTTTTTTGATTAATTATCAAAAAAAAAGTTTTATGATCGATTCTATCAGCCATTGGTTTTTCATTTCTTTGCTTCTGTTGGCGGTGTGTTGATCTGGAAGCAATCGGAAAAAAAAACTGTTGGATCACTCTTCAAATGGCTTTGTTCTTTTGGTTTGGTTTCAAATGCAAATTTTTTTTTAATCGTAGCCTTCTTTGTTTTCAGTGTTTTTCTTCAAAAGTGGTTTCAAGAAAATCGTGGAATAGAAGAAGAAATTTATTGAAACCAAAAATAATAGAGTGCGAGAGAGAGAGAGAGAGAGAAGATAATTAAAGGTAATCAAAAAGAAAAAGAGTAATACCAGAAAAAAAGAAAGTGGAGAAAACCAAAGGGAGGAGAGAGAGAGAGAGAGAGAAAGAGACCAGATATTACTGAGCTAAAATATGGATAGAAGAAAGATACCAGAAAAAAGAAGTGATCAATAGCTCTCGGTCTAGCAGTCGACAGCGATACAACACCATCATCATCAACATCTATTATCATCTTTCACTCTTATTCTTTAAAGCGATTCATTATTTAAGCCTCTTAAGAGTATAATATTCTCTAGAAAGAAAAATAACAGTTAGAATTATGCTGATGGTGATGGTGAGAAGAAAGAAGAAGAATAAAACGATGATGATGATGATGATGATGATGATGATGATGATGAAGGAGATGATCGGCAAAAGAATCTAGAAGCGAGTCGCAAATTATTCTAGTGTCACAAACCGATTCTGATCGATCGAAGAAGCTTTGAATGGCATGAAAGATACTGGTGGTGGTTCTGGTCTCGCTTGGGAACACTGATGTTGATCGAAGCCGGTCAACCAACCAAAATAACTCTCTCTCTCTCTCTCTCTCTCTCTCTGTTCAATGCTGTTCCACGAACAGCATTGAAATAAGAGTTTCATTCTCAGCAATTACCGACTTCACATTGAATTCTATTCTAAATAGAGAGCAAAATGTAGCCAAAAACGGTCTCGGTTTTATATGGCTTTATTTACGATTTAAATGTTTTCTCCCTCTCACTTCTGGGTACCGTTTAATCTATCTTGTTTCCCCCTCTCTCCATTCAAGCTACCTAGGATTGATTTGAATGATGAAAACATAGAATTTATTGAAATGGTTTCGATTATTATTGACTGAAGTTGGTTATATTCTCTCAATGTTAGTCCCAGTATTACTTTTACATTTTTTCACCACCAATCCGAATCCTATCAAGGTAGTTTGATGTAGAATGAGGAGAAATTTTTCAATCGCATTGAAGAATATTCTGTATCAAAATCGACTACAAGATTAGTGAATCTTGAATTTTATCAAAAAAATCATCGTTCAAAATCGATAATATTCTATCATTTTATAGCCGATAATTTTCATAGAGAAAAAATTATCTTTTATTTCTTCTCTTTCTTGTTGTTTGTTTCGATTTCACATTCAGTTTCTTCTAATTACTCTTTAGACCTAGCTGTAGCTAAAAAAATAATGATGACGTAAATTACAAAGAACTGGAATAAATCATCTCTCTCTCTCTCTCCCTCTCTCTGTATTCATTTGTTGACTTTAGGGCTTAAGTTTATCGGTTCTAGCGAAAAAAAAATGCTAGAATTAGCTTATTCAAAATTAAAACCTTAGGAAAAAATATTGAATTGATCAAAAAACAGAAAAGAAGAAGACAGTAAAGTGCAGATATAATCATTTGAGTTTATTTCGATTTTTTGCGAAAAACATTTCTGGTTCTATATTGGAATGGCAAAGAATATAAATAAAAATAAAACTTTGCAACAAGAATAGGATTGATTGAAATGAATTGGATTTTTTTTGGAAATTGATTTATCAATTGACATAATTTCATCAAATCGATTTGGAAAGATTCAAAAGATTGAAACAATACTGATTCAATCGTCAATGTAGTGATCGAGGTTTCGAATACAATCTTTTATTGTCGAATGGAAATCATTAAGCTCTTTCTCGGTGAAACGAATCGTAACGGAACGAGTTTGCTCTTCATCATCGTTTTCTTCATCTTTTTGTTTGACATCGAAATTGATTAGATAAGATTTTTTACGCATTGATTCGATTGTTGAGCTTTCGATCTCAAACATTTGAGACCATTCTAGATCACTAAATTGAAAAATTGGTGATAGTTCAAAATTTTCCAGATTATGTCTAAGTTTCGGTATGGATTTAACAATATATTCAGTGAATATTTGCACATTTTCATTGTTCAAATCAAATCCTTCATCTTCCAGAGATCGTTTTGTCGACACACCATCAATGTTATTCTTTGTTGCCTCCAATAAAAATGATTTTATGGCAAATTTTATTGCCATATTCGATTGATCTGCGATGTTATCTAATTGAAATTGGAACGAGATTAGAAAAAAAGTTAATTTTTTTAGCAACAATTGCTCACCTAGAGAATTATCTGTGAAGCTTTCCGAAGCGGGAAAAAGCTCGCGATCACATTCACTTAAAATTCTTCTCATTTCATCCTTGCTGATCGTATTGATTCGATTGAGACAGTTAACGATCTCTTTGTTGGAATCCATTCCCTTAATCTAAATGTTAAACCAGAAAGAGAGAATCCATAAAGCTACCATTCGATCGAATAGCTTGGCTTTTTAATTTTAATTGCCTTCTCTCTACAGATCAGATGGATTTTGATATCTAGTCCCAAAATGAAGCTATTTAAACCGAGCTTACCCCAAAGTTCAAGTGCCCAAATTGTTTCTGGAACTTTTGATCCATTTCAAATCATTGAATCGCTTCGAATTGTTTAATTATAAATTGAATTATTTTTCTACAATGCAACAAAATGTAATTATTAGGATTATATTTCCATTGGATTGAATTCAAATCCATATGAAAATGGAATGAAAGAATTCAATAGGAATTGCTTACCATTGAAATATTAATGTTTCCGTTTCAAAATATTTTACAATTTTCTATTTTGATTATTTTGACCTTCATCGATCAACGAATTTATTCTAAGAGAAACGAACAGTTCACCCAGCTTGATGGTTGTGGATTGAGTGGATTCAATCGGATTGTCAATGGCCGAAATGTGAAAGATTACATCTATCCATTCATTTCATTGTTGTTCCGTAATTCATCGCCTTACGGTGGAGCTGTTATTATCAAAGAGCGATGGCTAATTAGTGCAGCGCACAATTTTCATAAGTTAATTTCAATCTCTTAAAAGAAATTTTAAATGTCACCTAACGAAAGTATCCGTTTCTTTCGATTCAAAATTAGCCTTAGCGAAAATTCTTATTCGATCGGTGTTGGATCTATTAGTATCGATCGTCTGACGATGGTTCCAGTAGAAAAGATCATAATTCATCCGGAATATAGACAAGAACATAAGTTTGATCTAGCATTGATAAAACTAAATCAATCACTGAAATTCGGTCAACGAATTCGACCAATCTGTCTACCCAAATTTTCTTTTGAAAGATCTAATTTTCGAAAAGGTCGTGTGATCGGTTGGGGATATCATAATATTTTCAAACGCAAAATCTATAAAACACTTCAAGAAGTCGACTTGGACTTACTCGATCACGATCAATGCCGACAGATCTATTCGAAAATTAAGCAAGAAATTTTACCATCACAAATTTGTACTCTGACAAAAGACAAAGATGCATGTGTCGTGGGTTACTTTATTGATAAAATTATTAACTATTTTAGCAGAAAACGAATCTATACCATTTTTTGCTAATCCACATTATTGTATTTGAAGGGAGATTCTGGAGGACCATTTTTTGCCTACACTAAAAAAACTCGAGCAGTCTTGTTTGGAATCGTTTCGTTTGGAGTTACTTGTGCGGATCAATTTCCAGGAGTCCATACGGATATTTTTTATTTTTTGGATTGGATTCAAGAGACCATTGATAAGAATTGAATCTAGGTGAAAAATTATAAAACCTTAATTCGCTCAATGAGACAGGATAGCATTTCTGGTATTGCAAGTGGATAAATTCCTTTGGCAACGTTTATGATAGGTTCTGTGGCATTCTAAAATAATTCGAAAATTTCTCATTAATCAATCGATACGATAAAGTGCACAGCATCAAAAAAATCCAACAAAATAGTCACCTCCACATTTTAATCCTTGTTTCATTAGGCCATAGATCAATGAGCCACAGTGCTCGCAAAAAGTTGGACGTAAAAAGGTTTTCTTCGAAAGTTGATGTGCTACAACACCTTCGACATTCTCTTGATGATGATGTTCATCCATTTCTTTTGAGTTTGGACAAACAGCTTGAACAGAATCATGACATTTCTTATGGACCACCATTCGACATCCTATGTTTGCAAAGATTTTTGGAAGCAATGTCAGCACAAAAAAATAACCTCTATAATTTCCATCGATTTAACGAGTAAAAATTTACCTTGACATTGATAACCTTGTTTACCAAGACCATAGATGAATTTATCGCAATACGAACAGAATGTAGGCTGCCGTAAAAGGGTCGCCAAGAATCGATGACCATTGATCTCATGTATTCGATGCATGTTTCATTTCCAAAGTCGATATAAAACGAGGAGAAGATTAGTGCAATAAATTTGATTGCCTTAGTCTTTATATAAACTCTGTTTGATTGCAACCAGTAAATCATCAGACTAGAGTTTTTCCATTAATTGAGCAAGCCTTTATTTCTAGCTCTATCGAATCAGTGCTGATATTACATCATTACTATCATCACAGCCTACATCAACGTTTATCCTGCGCTAGCAAAGAGTTTTGACAACCAATAAATAGTACTGTTATTATTATTTGTGATATGTATGCTTGATTTAAGAGGAAGAAAAAAAGTGATTGAGAGTTCGGTGCAATCTTTATTTTCTCGATTTAAGTTGTTCTACATGATTGGATTTGATTATTTCTGATCAATCATGTGATGGCTCAAATCTTTACAAATCTTTAAATAAATTCAATCATTTCAAATCGTAAGAGCGAAAATCCTTTCGATTTCAGAAACTAATACATTCGTGGATCTAGAACAGCGAAACTTCCGTTCCAGGCCATTTTTTTTACGTTTTCAGCACTCCTTTCTACATTGCGACTACAATTGTAAACAATCCAATTATCCAATCGAACAATCCATTAGCGCAATCCGTAGGCCTGGTAGATTCTAGAGATGAATCGTCCTGATTATGTTAGGGTGGAATTAGACAATACTTTTTCGCTTCGAATCAATTTCTATCAATCGAATTTAATCACAATTGATCACATTCGATTAAATCAATCAAAATTACAAGTCGCAAGTATAATTGTGTTGAGTGGAAGAGTTTCACTCGGAAAGCGAAAACACTAATATGAATGAGCATAATGATCGCAAACATTGCATTGTGCTTGCATTGATCGAAGAATTAAGTCAAAGATTTGTTGAGAATAGATCGACCGAAAAATTTCATATCGGTGAATTGATACGTTCGTTGATTCAACATTGTTCAAGATTGGAGAAGCAAGAAATTCTGCAAAGCAATTGGATTGCTTCGATACGAGACGAATTATTTTCTCTATACCAAAATCGCTTGAATCAAGAACTCAAAGACTATGTCATTGCATTGACTGCTGAGCTCACAATCAAGTGTAAACTTGATTGGATCAAATTGACCGAATGGAAAGAAAAAAACTCGAAATTTTTTTTCCTCTTATTGAAAATAATTTCGATTGAGATCGAAATTATTTTGATCGAATGTTCGCGACAAAAGCTAGAGCCAAGCGTTGTCAAAAATTCTTCTAATAAAACGACCATTGATGACGATTGGCTGGACGAGAGATTCCCAAGCTGTTTAGTTATCTACGAAACGATTATCGAGACACTTCTGCAACAAGTGGACATTGAAAATGGCGATATCGATAAAGTTTTGAAGTTGTCGCCTGAAGAGATTATTAGCTCTATTGAGACCGTCAATCATACAGCATCAAGAATGATTGAATATTTGACTCTTCTCACAGATAACCCAAAACTTTTCAATGATAGACTATCAATCAGTTCGGCAATAATTCGATTCATTTGTTTTTATGCTAGTGAAGAGACTGAACTTTTTCGTCCTCAAATAATGGAAATTATTCCATTTCTTAAGCAATTGCTTAAAGACACCAGATCAGAGATACAATTGGTCAGAGATCAAATTCTTACTGTCATATCGTACTATGAATGATTAACGTTGATATATTTTATTTTAAAATTTTATTCATTAAAATTCCACTATTTTACAATTAGAGATATTGACTTTGGATTTAGGAACTTGTTCCATGCTATATTCATCGATTTCTACCCCTTGATTAGGATTAAAAATTTTCAAAAGAATTTCATCTCTATCCACATCATCGTTATTCAAAAAACAATCTTTATAGCTATGATTGATTGAACCACATTGTCGACATTTTCCTCCGAGAGGAAAAGCGCCTTTATCGTTTTTGGAACAATTACGGGTGAGATGCCCTTTTTCATGGCAAATAAAACATTTCACAAACGGTAAATCGATCGCCTCATTTTTACTAGATTGTCTAGCTTGTTTGTAAGTTTCGCATTTCGACAGGTTGTGTTCTGAAGATCCACAAAAATAGCATATGTTGATTTGATCATCGGCAGATTGCGAAGGACAATTCATAACTAAATGTCCAGGTTTACGGCATTTGAAGCAGATATGCTTCAAGCTTTTATGATATTTATTCTCTTCATCTCTTCGTTTACGTCTAACGAGTTGGCGAATTGTTTCCGCGTCTAGATTTTTCTTTTGTAGAGATTTTTTAAATTTATAAATTTTTGTCTCAACATTTCTAGGAAGATTGACCAGCGTCGAATTCTTTGATTTATTCGATTTCGATGGCTTCGGAAAAGGTTTTCGATTTAGTCGTAGTTTTTTGGTCTTTTTCGTATCAAAATCGAGTTGATTTTTGGATTTATCTAATTTCGCAATATCTTCTTTATCGATCTCGTTAGTATCTTCAATCAATGTACAAACGAATCCATTGATTTTTGTAGATTGTTTCAATTTACCCATGTTTGATAGAGACTGGAAAACTAGTTCAGGATTATTGCGTTCCTGAAACAGCTGTATCTTGGGTCCCTAGCATTGACTGATATCTTCATATAAAACGATCCTATCTGTTGTAACTTTGATTTCTGAAAATTCGATGCAATCAATTTTTCCTATGTTCGATTTTTATCTAACATTTTTATTCTGCAATGTTAAGTAACATTTATCGAAAAAATAAACACACCTTGAATAGATTGTTTTTCGACAATGATATTTGTGCTCAAATTAAATTCTCTAAGAAAAACGTCGATGAGTTTTGGTTGTTTTTGGAGAAGTTATTGGGAAAAAATCTTGAAAAAAATCCAAATGATCGATTCGAGATTACACAAATCAAATTCGAACAAATTAAGGAGAAATTATACGAAAGAATTCCTGAAAAATGGATAAATCTAAAAATGTTAGAACAACAGCTGTCCGAAATCGATATGAGTTATTTGGACCAAGTTGAATTTCGGCTAGCATTGCTCTTATTTTACGATTTCAATCTTAAGCAAAAAGAGAAAAAGTTGGAACAACTTCGAAAGTTTCAAAATAATCTTCCAATCTACGAATATCGACAAACAATACTGGACAAACTTCTAATCGATTCAGTCGTTTTGATTGCTGGAGATACTGGTTGCGGTAAATCCACACAAGTTCCACAATATCTTCTTAGCAATGGCTATCAAAAAATTTGTTGCACTCAGCCTCGAAGAATCGCTTGCATTGGACTTTGTAATCGTCTATCGTATGAAACTTGTGATAGCTATGGCTCCGAAATCGGTAGGTTAATCAAATTTATTGAAACAGAATAAACAGAAAATTTTTTACTTTTCCTCTAGGATATCAGATTCGTTTTGAGAGAAGCAAGACCAAATACACTAAGATTTTGTTCTTGACCGAAGGACTTCTTTTAAGACAAATGATCGATGATCCTATGCTTTCGAACTATGATGTGATAATATTGGATGAGATTCATGAAAGACATCTTTCGAGTGACTTTCTCCTTGGAGCGATCAAATGTCTTCTTCACAAACGTAAACACAATCTTAAAGTTATTCTGATGTCGGCCACTGTGAATTGTAATCTATTCTCGAACTATTTTGGCAAATGTTCGATCATCAAAGTTCCGGGTCGATTGTATCCAATCAAGACCGAATATCATCCCATAGAGAAAATTAAAATTTTCCATTCTTCGTCTAAAATCGATCCAGAGCCATATTTACGTTTATTGAGACATATAGATGATCAATATTCTTCATCGGAACGTGGAGATGTGTTGATCTTTCTCAGCGGATTCGCTGAAATCGAAGAAGTTGGTGAAAGATTAAAAACTTATGCTGAACAAAATTGTAAATGGATCATTCTATATCTTCACAGTGCGTTACCGATTACAGAACAAGATAAAGTTTTCGATATAGCACCACAAGGTGTTCGCAAATGTATTTTATCCACCAACATTGCTGAGACATCTATAACCATTGATGGTATCAGATTTGTTATTGATTCAGGAAAAGTAAAAGAACTTTATTACGATTCCAATTTACGGATGCAAAGACTTCAAGAGGTATGGATTAGTAAAGCATCAGCGGAACAACGTAAAGGAAGAGCTGGTCGTACTGGACCAGGCATCTGTTATCGTCTCTATTCGCAAAATGACCTTGAAAATTTTGCTGATTTTTCAAAACCCGAAATTCAACGAATTTCATTAGAATCGTTACTATTGAATATGATCTCAATGGGTTTACAAAATATCCGAAAGTTTCCATTCATCGAGCCACCGAGTTTGTCTAACATCGAGAATACATTGAAATGTTTGATTAACTATGATGCAATTGAACAAAACGAACAAATTACCTGTTTGGGAATAATTTTATCGAAGCTTCCAGTGAATATTCCTATCGCCAAGATGTTAATCTTTTCGATCGCAGTGAACCTTACTGAATATGCTCTATCATTGGCTGCTTGTCTTAGTGTACAATCGATAACAACAATTCGTTCCAGGAGCAACATCGAAAAAATTGAAGCTCGAAAATCGCTGTGCAGTGATGCTGGTGATCTTTTCACTTTGATGAATTTCTACAAAGAATGGGTCGAATTGAAAGGATTACAAAAAAACACCAGATCATGGTGTAGAAGGTTAGGCTTCGAAGAGCAACGTTTCCATGAGGTTACCAAGCTGCGAAAACAATTTGAAGATATTCTCAAAGATTCTGATTTAATCAAGAAAAATGAAAAAATTATGATCGATGCAATATCAAATGCTTCAAGTAGATCCGAACGATTAGCTAAACAAAGTGAAAAAAAATTATACAAAAGATTGAAAGAACAAATCGGCTCGAGTAAAGAGAAGAAACGTAAATTGCTATCATTGAATGAAGGTCTAGAAAACGCTGAGCACGATTATGATCCGCATCTAGATCTCAAAGATATAGAATTCAATATGATGTTTGATCGGTTTTATTTTGAAGAAAATCGACGAAAAATTTCTTATAAAAAAGAAGAAATTTATTTGATACAAGTTCTGATAGCAATAAGTTTTTATCCACAAATCGCCATCGCAGATCTTGATAATTCTTATCAACCAGGATCAGATCATTTATTTCACACAAAGGTAAATTAGTGATTTTACCCTTTTATCTAACACTGGAATATGGAAACGATCAATTTTAAATTGAGATATCTTTTTGACATTTTATTAATCTCAGGATAAACCGTTTGTTGTGTTACATCCGACTAGTATCTATTATAATCGACCAGAGCTTTTCCTACCTAGTGATTTTGAATGTTCCAAACTAGGTAGATTATCTTTCGACCATTATCTTCTCGGTTATATCTCCTTAATTGAGACTAACAAAAGCTACATATGCAGTTGTTACCGTATATCTGCTATACACCTGTTATTGTTGTCATCACAACAGATTGATACCTCTGAAAATTGTAGTAGGTGAGTTTTCTTGGTTGATTTGTAGCCTAACAAATGCTCTAAAGCTAAGATTATGTGTTGGCGATAGACTTATCTTCGATAAATGGCTTGAAATACGATGTCAATATTCACAAGAATCACAAGAGCTGCTAATCAGTGCTATTCGAATTAGACGGAAACTTTCGGAGATTTTGATGATCATTTTCGAAGGTAGGACTTTACAGAGTTTTTTTTTGAATTTAGAAAGCAATTAATATAGCATATTCAGATCATAAAAATGAAGACCGAACGGAAGAAGAAAATTTTGATCGAAAAAAACGAATCAATTTTGAGGAGATCAGACATCAGCTCATCAAAGAGATAAGATTTTTCATGAAAATGAAAACTAAATATTCCATAAAACGTTTGTTATCGGCCGATTTGAAATACAAAACTTCTGAAACCAATTTTGCGGATCTATCTGGATTGAATCAATCCAAAATTGTCAAATATTTATCGAAGCATTCGATGATGACATCGCCTTGTTCAAGTGATGATCGAATTTCGAATGATCAAGATCAAAAAATTGATTGCAGAATTGGTTGCAAATTTATCAATTTTAATTGGTAATTTTTTTCTATTCAGATAAGTTTCACTTTTGAAATTAAACCGAAAATCTCTTTTGCTTGTTTTTTTCTGCGATACGGACTAAAAGTCTAAAGGATCTTAATGAAGAAGATTGTCTTCGATCGGATAATCGACAATCGTTTGTTTGTGTCAAATGTAAAAAAGAGATGTATCTTAATCCAATCGATCAAATCAGGCATATCGAATCGTGTTCGAATGGAAACGAAAAGATCACAACCGAAACGAATCAATTTGAAACGGTTGATCCATCATCATCTCGTGAAGAATTCTTTTGTAAGATTTGTGATGAGAAATTTCTTCTTTCTTACATCGATATTCTAAGGCATCGAAAATTGCATTCTGAATCATAAAAACTTCCTCTAGATCTCCACAATTTTCTTTGCCCTTCATTCATGATCTTATTTGCAATTATATCACTAAAATTCATTTGATTATTTCAAAGCTTAATTTGTTTTTTTAAGAGATCGACAACTATAAAATCCAGTGATAATATCAAATCGATTTCAAAGCTTCTCGATCAGAACGGGACAATAATTGAGAGATTTGAAATCTATTTGAAAACGATTATAGTAATTTCACATCTGTCGAGTATATGTCTCCATCAGAGTGCTGTAGCCCGAACACACAATTTGATAGACCTAAATTTATATAGGAGAGAATCGATGCAAACCACATTCGCTGTTTCGTTTTAGAAAGACCAAAAAATTTTATTTTGAAAATGTCTCTATTCAGTTAAATTTCGAAACTTTTTTGGCAAATTCTAGGATTCACACGGATTGCAAAAAAAAAATGGATCAAATTTGAATCTTTATTTGAAAAGTTTATTCTTATTTTCAATCATAAATGTCCTTGAAATTTAATTGATAATTTTCTAATGTCTTTACTTTGATCGAAGCTCTGATGGACTAGCAAATGTAAATCTAATTATAGAATCTACAACTTCTCGTCAATAAATGAAATAAATACTCTTATAATTGAAAACTTTCATCTTCTCCATTTTCGCATTCGATTTCAAATTAGATAAATCAATTCTTATCCATAACTTCTACGGATCAATTGACTAAATCATCAATCTGATCATTTGATCTGTTTACGCTTTTCTTAATCCAAATTCCGTTCCATTTTCTAGGACCCATGAGAACACGAGGTCAGACTAGGAAAAAATGCGACAACGAACACGGTCCAATGATTATGTTTATTCATTAGTAATAATAATGATTGCAATAGCATTAACGAAAATTTAGCATACAGTGAATTGAGATCGGAACCACCAGTGCTACTGAATCATCGAATCTAGTGTTACATTGTTGTAAAGTTAAAACCGCATCAAATTAAATCATCCATGGTTGTTTGATGTCTCAAACAATCATCTCTCGTTTCATTCACTTCACTAGAGTATTGTTCATAGGACAATTTAATCATCATCGTCATATTCTCATTCGATTTCTCGCTTGTTATGGTGGATGCGTTCGTTTGTGTTCCGTTCGGATCAATACTTCAATATACTTTCTCCCTTGATAGCGATAGAAACACAATGAATAGAATTCTTGTTTTTTTCTTGTGGCTAGAAAACTTGATCCAGAAAAAAATAGGCTCTTTTTTTGCTGAAAATTCAATGTCTCATGTCTCGATCAAAAATGGCCGCTTAGAGACAAGGTTCTCATAGAATGAATAGAAGTCAAAATACTCGAATTGATCGAGATTTAAGGTCATAATCAACTTGATTCAAAACTCACTTAGCGAAGAAGTTTGACTAGAATGAATGAAATAACGCCCATACAAACACTCGTTTATAATTCAATAAAGCATCCATTCCACACTGCTTCATTTCATTTCAATGAAATCGACCAAAAATTGTCGGAGAGAAGGAGAGAAAAAAAGGTTGGTTATCCGGAAGGAAAGAGAGTTATATAGAATCAAAACTTGAATCTGATTCGCTCGAAAGGTTCCATTTGGAACCTTCCTACTTTTAGCTGATTGGCGTTTGCAATAGGCGTTATAGAGTAGTTTTTTCTCTATTCAAGATTAATTTTTTTTCTGTCAAACTTCGTTTTCATCTCTCAGTTAATTTTGGCAAGGTTTCGAGATCTCAAAAGGATAGATTCTATTCGATTCGGTTTGTAATGAACAAATTTTTGATTGTGAACTTTTCTGGATCCATCGTTTTTTTTTTCGAATGGACTTCTGTTGAAGAGTTGAATCACTCAATCTCTTTTCTGTGATGTTTTAGTGATTGAAATTGAATTTTATAATGATTGTTTTCGAATGAGATTAAAACAATCGTTTGAATCGTAACAAATGTTTGAGAACGTAGCAATTTAAGTTGAAGTTATAAGTGATGAGGAGGGTCATCACAGATAGATTGACAATAGATCTCGGATTACAAATCTCGGAATATCCGAAAGAAAAAGTGTTCAATCGAAAATATAATACCAGCATTGCCCACAAATACCAAGCACAATGTTCACACTTTTGTGATTATAACTGAAACGAAAACCAGCAACACCATAATCGCACGTAAAAGTTCCGAACCATTTAACAAAAGTTCAATTTGAAACCACAGCAATGAGTGTAACACCGATCAAAGTGAACACGATCGCGACAGCAATCGCAAACGATTTCATCCGATCGGATAACGAGCAAGCTAGCTCATTGATCAATTCGGTTAGTTCTACGATAACATCTGTCAACAAACCTAGCTCAGCTTCACATCTAAGTCATTCGATAGATCATTATTTGAGCTCGAGTGTTGCTTGTCCTAGCTCAACTAGCATCTCATCGAACACGATTGATCTATCGCAAGCTCAGCGCAAATATGAAACACCATCGATCGATTCGATGACATCGAATCCAACTATCCATTCAAACGCGATCGGTTCGAATCTCTATGGATCGAATCTACAATCAACATCGCCAACAATAGTTCTTTCAACGAAAAATTCGTTGCGATCAAAATCGGAATTATCGACAATAATTTTCAACGATGAAAGAGATAATTTTCTACGAATGAATGGCGGTGGTGTTAGTGTTGTTGGTACACCGGAAACTTCAAATCGACCAAGACAACAAAAAAATCAAAGCAGCATCGCTGATTCTGATCGAATCTCTTTGAAACCAATGCATAGCCTGGAGAGGATCGAGAATATTTCGAGTAAAATGAAAAAACAAGATCTTCATCATCATCATCATCATTATGGCAATAATTTTTCCGCCACAAATCCACTCAATAGTGATACTGTGGTGATCGGTGCGATTAGTGGAAAATTTGATTGCGAAACAACCAACAATAACATCAATAATAATAGCAGTAACAATAACAACAACACTAATATTGGTCATCTTAGTAATTTGGAGAATAGCTCTACAAGCAGTAGAAAATCGAGACTCTCGAAATCGATCAATGTAAGTGATTCATATGTAAGTTAATTTTGATTCTTTTTCTCTTCTCTACATTTGAGAATATTATATCAATCATAATTATCGTCGAGAATTCCATGTGATTGTTTCGTTTGAAATCGTAGCATGTCCGTTTGAATATCAACGCTAGAGAACGGCGCCGTATGCATGACCTAAACGATGCATTGGATGAACTTCGATCGGTCATTCCTTACGCACATTCACCATCAGTACGGAAGTTATCGAAAATTGCAACATTACTTCTAGCGAAGAATTTCATTCTGATGCAGGTAGATTGAGATAGATTGAGATTGATTATTTCTTGATTATTTTAATTTAATAACTCTGATAGGGTAATGCGATCGAAGAACTTCGACGCTTGATTATCTACATGTATCAATCGGGTGTTCCGTTGCCACCGAATTTACCTTCTTTATCAGCGGTTAGCACAACGGGACAATCTTTGAATAGTCAGCAAGTTGCCAACATCATCGAGCGATATGGATTCGCTGCGGGAGAGAATCTCAAAACGTCCACCAAGATCACCGCCGTTGATCCTGAAGATGGTTCTGATAATATAAATGCTCAAATCGAAAATAATGAGCCTGGAGACCGTAATTCGAGACAAGCATCACCAATGGAATGAATTTCATCATCAAATCATTGAAATCGAGATCGAAAACGATTGTCTAGTCAATATTCTAACTATTCAAATTTTGAACTAGTCCTAAACTTTAGACCTTCCTATATTTTATGTTAATATTTTTTAAATGAAATTTTTTTTTCTAAACAAATTTTCGAGTGAATAGATGCGATCTAACTATCCGACATCATTTCAATTGTTTAATGACTTTCTTATCATTTTTTTAACGATTCCTAGTAATGATGGAATCGGGTTCGGTCGCTAGCACTAAGGGATATAATTAAATTGATTTTTATTTTCATTTTTCTTTGAACCGAATCGATGGCACGTGTCTCTACATCGACATTCTCATCATATTAAATTTGATTTATTCATTACAACATTAGTGTAATTGGAACGCTTTTTACAATCACAAATTTTTTGCGTTCCGATTCCATCCATCTAGAGAGAGAGAGAGAGAGAGCGAGAGAGATAGTAAGCTCTGTAAGATGATTATGTGCATATAACGGACCCAATCATCATCACCATCAAAAGCATTTACATCAACACTCAGAATCACATTCGAAGTTAAAGTGCAACAAAGAGAAGAGGATTAAAAGCTTCATGAGATGTTTCTCTCTCTCTCTCTCTCTCTCTCTCTCTCTCTCTCTCTCTCTCTCTATCTCAGCACGTACTTCTCTACACTTTTTTTTGTGGTATGCCTTTTACAATCGTAGCTATAATCGCATTTCTATTGCTGCAGCTCATCATCATCATCATCATCTCTTTGATCTACTTTGATTACAGTTCGATTGTATTCAACACATTTGGTCCAACTAATATCTTTGTCCCTCAATTGACAATCTAAATCGTTTCGTAGTTTTTGAATTCGCTCTCTTTCTTTCTCTCTTCTTGATTTGAAACTGTATGATCGAATCGAGAGGATTAGAAAACAAAAAGGTGGAAAAATCTCGAATTAAAAGAGAAGCTTTTAAAAAAATGCTAAGAGCTAAATAATTTATTGAATATGTAATGCTAGTGGAGTTTGGTGCAAACCAAACTGTTCCAGTAGTACGGGTGATGTGGTCCGAATGAATAGTTCGAATTAAACAACTCTGCAGTTCGAAATGCAATCAGTTTTATTGCCCCACAAAAAAACATTCTGATCAATCCTCTAATATTTTTACAAATGTTAAAATGATCCGATCCATTTTTGGTCTATATAATCGCGTTCCAACAAAAGAGCTTCAAGAATGGAAAAGGGAGAAGCGGGAAAATTTCATTCATCAACGCCACCTTGATTCGCAAAACCGAAATTTCAGGTCCAAAAAATAGGGAAGAAATTCTAGGCCCCGAAAAAAAGCTAAACTCTTTGGAATGTAAACAGTATCAGGGTG
Organism: Sarcoptes scabiei; assembly: GCA_020844145.1. NCBI lineage: Eukaryota > Metazoa > Arthropoda > Arachnida > Sarcoptiformes > Sarcoptidae > Sarcoptes > Sarcoptes scabiei. The sequence continues at coordinate 3,468,251 of CP080484.1, forward strand.
GTATGATGGATGCTGTCTGCTCTTACCGATTTTTGAACCGAAAATAGTCAATGTTTATAGAATGCTGATTTGCCATTTCACAGTACAAAGAGAAAAATTGGATGTCATTTTTTGTTTTGTTTATTTTTTCGATTTTCTTCGAAATCCTCTGTTTTCATCGATGAAATTCGAACGATTAGAATAAAATTCTTGTAGATCGGATTGAGATTTCTCTCTGACGATTTCGCAATTTGATTGTTTCTCGACACACTGAGTTTGATCGAATTCATTCAAAACGAATTGTCAATCGGTTACTTTTTCTCTCTCTTGACATTTTAGACATTTAGAGATCTCAACAAAATGGATATATGTCCACGTTCTAATGGAGCTGAGGTGAGTAATTAGTTTTTTCTTGTTCAATCGCTTTAAAACTAAATCATGGTTTCATTTACGAAGACCAAAAAAATTAGAATCGATTCTGAATCGACTAAAAATGGACATATTGAAAATATCAATTGTGATGATTTGGATTCGTCTGTCAAGAGCGATTCGAAGGATTTTTTTCGATCCAAACTTCGTACAAGACCGCAAACAAAGGACAATAGTGACGATAAAAACAAGAACGCGAAACAAAATATGAATAAACGCAAATCCTCAACGATTGACTTTATAGCAAAGGATCAAAATGATTCAAGACTCAAAAGAATTCGATTAAATGAGAATCTGGAGAGAAATGAAAAAATTCATAATGAAACACAAAAAAATGAATCAAAATTATCCAACGATAATCAAATAAAAATGGTTATCTATAAAGCTAACGATTTTTTAGCAGTTAGAAACGAAAACAAAAGTTTTTTTCTCTGTCGGGCCAAGCAAAATATTTATCAAAATGGACGTAAAATTAAAATACAATGGTATAGCAATGATGAGAATCCTTGTGCTTATTCGCCAGATTTCTATGATTTTATCGATTTTGAGTGCATTTTAACCAACATACGCGTCAATCGTTTGGATAAAGGCGAAGTATCGTTGCCTGAACCAGAAGAAAGTCGAATACGGAATATCCTCTCAAGAGCTTTGAATGTGGAAAACGTTAGAACGAATTGAATTTTTTGAGTTTATAAATTTTTTTTGTTTAAATTTTAATTATTTCTTTCGTTCTCTAAGGGAATCAATGAGCCTCCAGATCCTGCAAAAGTTATGAGCGATGGTCTTGATATTTCGATGATCGGCAAACTCAACGATGAATATGTCTTGATGAATTTAAATCACGTAGACCAAACCAATGTTAATGGACTCGAAAAAGATTCAACTACAACACAGATCACTGATGATGAAGTTATTGAGAATGACATCCAAATCTCGGATGAAATTGTTCGAATTAAGCCTTTCAATGGAGAAAAAATTACTCAATCGATTGTAAGAATTGAAAGTGATGTCACTGACTTAAATTCGATGGACACCACAAAAAATTCTGTCAGCATTCAAAATAGCGACGGTTTAAATGAAGACGCGAACAACTCAAAATCTGAAAAGAAAAAAAAATCCTCATCAGCCGTCATTGATGCACCGTCTCATTTAAATCTAGTTGATCTTATTCTGAATGGCGATTACGAGTCCTTGGAAAAAATTGCAAATTCTCATGAAGAAGATATTGATCAAGTTTCTACTTTCACATTATCACAGCCAAAATCAGTTTCGATTGGTAAAAATGCAATTCATTATGCTATAGAAAAAGAAGATTATAAAGCATTGAAGCTTTTATATGACATCGATAATAGTCTAAAAGCGAATCCATTTCTTCAAATGTCTTTCTCTTCTGAGTTGTTTCAAAGTGAATTAATGATGGACATTCCATCTAAGCAATCACAAAATCAATGCAAAATATTTCCTTTAGATGAAAAATATCTTCGTTTTATGCTAAAAAGTGATATAAGGATGGAGTTTATGCAAAAAATTTCACGCTTCTTTCGAGACTTTCTCTCAATTTTGCGAAAAAATTATCTTATTCAATTGAAAAATGGCAATTTTCAAGCTATATTGTATTTAACCAGATTATTGAAGTCATCATTTAGAGAAGGTCCATTCACAATAATTGAAAAAATTTTGGAAGCAAATCGTAACATTCAAAATGAATATGATTCTCTATCGCAACCAGTAAGCGAAAGCTGGTCAATTTATCCGATTCATTTGGCTGCGATCAATCCAGACCCATTTCTATTCAATACTTTGATCGACATGTACCCTAATCAAATTTATGTTTGTGATTCAGAATCTTGGATGCCGATACATTATGCATCAATTTGCTCAAGTATGTAATAGATATATCTATTCAAACTTTTATTAATCAAGATAATTTGAAATAGCCTTCTTCAATATTCAAAATTTGTTAAATCTTGGCGTTTCGATACGATACACAGATTATAAAGGGAATACTCCATTGCATTTGGCCACTAAGCACAATCGCTTTCAAAACGTTCTGCTGATTCTAAGCTATGAAACAACGCAAATATCAAACTTATCAATATTGAATTCTTACAATCACAAAGGTCTAACTCCATTGCATATAGTCTGCAAGAAAGGTTATATGCAAATTTTTGATCTTTTTATTCAAAACAATATACAAATCGATTTTGCGACTTCACACAACGCTGAAGAATTGACGCCGCTGATGATCGCAACTAAATATGGACATTTTGAGATAGTTAAAAAATTAATCGATAACGGTGCAAGCATCCATTGTTACGATAAGAAAAATCGAAGCGCATTAACTCATGCTGTGATCAACGGCCATTCAGAAATCTTCGATTATCTTCTAGATTTGAAAGCTAATCCATCTGGAAAAGATTTGTTTGGTAACAGTCTATTCCATTACGCATCCGCTTATGGTTGGCACTCATGTTTCAAGAAACTTTTGAAGACAAACATTAATCTTAAAGACACCAATACTTTTGGGCTGACACCGATTCAGGCCGCTTTTCAGAAGTGTCATATGAATTTTATAGAATACATTCTTAAAAAAAATATCCTTTCAGTCAATGTTCCAGTCAATGATAGTGGAATTAATCTGGTTATGATGACTTTCTTTATGAAACCCAACAAAAAAACGGTCGAATATTTGAAAAATTTCGTCGAAAAATTCAAATGTGATCTCTCTAAAACTGATTATGAAGGAAACAACGCAGTAAGATTCAATTTTTCTAATATTAAATTTTCGTTTATTCATTATTTTTTGCATAGCTGCATTATCTTCTGAAATGTGAAGCAAAATACGGGTATTCTGAACTTTCTGTGGTCTGTTATTTTTTCAAATCTATTTTTCCCACTTATTTGAATAAAATTTTCTACTTCAGATAAATGCAATCGATGAAGCATTGACAATAGTCTTAAAAAATGGATGTGATATCTATCTGAAAAATCATTTTGAAGTCTCTCCACTTATCTTTGCATTGATGAACAAATGTTTCATATCATTTTCAAGATTTTTCAATGAATATTGTCGATCAAAAAAGTTTCTCGAAACGCTCTCTTCTAGTGAATATTTTTGGCCGATGATAATCTCGTATATGTTTGAAGATTTTTGTGGACAAAAAAATTACCCTATTTTCCAGATCAATATTAGAAATTTTGTACACACTCGAGACAAAATTATGATGGAAATTTTGAAAACATCTGCTTTTAATACGAACACAAGTGGTGATTTACCAATAGAATATTTCATCAAAATGTCCGGTAGGAATTTAATAAGCAACTTATATTCGATAACTCATTTTTTCATATACATCTTTCAGGACGATTCGCAAAGCATTTCGAACGCGATGAATCTGAATATTTGAATTTTCTTGGTCTCATTTTGCAATTTTATGACAGTGATTTTCTAGATGACATTCAAATCTTACATTTATCTGCTGAATTTGGATCTGAGTCAATAAACAGACGGTTAACGGAATGCTCTTCTTCGATAGATCAATTGAATGACTCAAACGAGAGTCCACTAATGGCTGCCATTATCAATAATAATATAGCTGCTGCAAAAGTCTTCCTATCTTCAAAAGCTGAAATCAATCAAAAAATTCAAAATATGCATTGTTTTCTCTTCTACCTCAAAAATGCTCATTCTTTATGCCTCGTTCCATTTTTTTTAGAATATGACCAAGATTTCAAACACCAAACTGATCATTTGGGAAATACAGCTTTGCATTTGATTTGTTCGAACATCAACAGAGATCATTTGATAGAATCTCTCGAATTATTAATTGATCGTGGTTTTGATATCAATCAAAAAAACTTTTTAGGTATAAGAAATTTATCAAGTTGAATTTGAATTTTAAATTATTCGAATTTATTCGACTCTTAGATGAAACCATGCTGCACGTTTTTTTTAAAAATAGATTCAATTCCTCGCTTCTCACAGTATGGAACTTGTTGCTGTCGAAAGATATCGATATTTATGTCAAAGATCAATCTGGTTACACTGCTTTTTATTATCTTTTCAACAACCATTCATTCGATCGAGCAAAATATTGCGAAGAAATAATCAAAAAAATTAATTTCAATCAATTAGAATCTTCAAAACTTTCCGATTTAAATCAGCAAACTCTATTGCATTATTCAGCGAGAAATGGGATGTCAAGATGCTTATCACATCTTTTGAAGTACTTTGACCCTAATTGTGTTGATGCAGATAATCATTCCCCTTTAGCATTGGCCATTTTACAGAAACACCGAGGTAAATCATTGAATTTATCTCGGAAAAAAATTTTTAAATCAGAATTTATTTTCCAATCAAATTAGACGCTACTTTGATTTTGCTGAGATCTGATAAAATTAGAATTTCTGAGAATTTAGAATTCATTTCAGAACAAGGAAAGAAAATTAATCTTCTATGGCGAGTTCGTCTCAACAATTGGAAAGGTTAATTGAATAAAGAGAATCTTTTTTTTAATTTACTCATCTCGTTCAATTTCCAGATGCATTTTCTATCATTGAAGATAAATTCAATTTGCAAAATGAGATCAACGAATTGGTTCAAATCTTGATAAAATCTAGATGTTTGGAAAATGCATTGAAATTGATGCGAGGCAATATTCCTTTAGAATTATCAAAAACATATCTGCTCTTGTTTGGAAAATATACCACTATGGATGTCGATGATACTGTGCAACGTGAATTTCTTGAGTTTTACGACAAACCAATGCTCGAAATCTATTGCTCTGAGTTATTCGGTTTCGCCATAACCAATTGGAATCATTTTCTCTGCTTCGAATTGATCAACTTGTTTGGAATATGCAAAATTATCGAGAAAGCTTGCGAAAGAAACGTCAATTTTGTATCTCTTGCGTTTAGAAAATTAACCTATGAAGTCAATCTTTCTAATGAAATGAAAAGAATTCTTGAAATGATCATACAAAAAGGTCAATCGATCAATGTTCTTGCAAATTATCCTATCATTGAAAATAGGCATAACATTTTTCGATATGAATTTGCTGCGGAACATCATACAAATGCCCTAACATCAAAAATCGAATATACTCCATTCATTGTGGCAATCATCAAAAAGTCTTACGAAACAATTAAATGGTTGATGAGTTTGAAAGTGAATAGAAAGCATATCATCGATATAACACAAACTGATTCTTTGGGTCGTAGTCCCTTAATTCATTCGATCATCATCAATGATGTCAAGATAATAGAAATTCTTTTAAATTCGAATGATTTCGAGAAGTTGCGGAACAGCAAATCTAACACTCCAATCACTTTGATGATCAAAAGTTTTTTCGATAGAGATCAGAACAATTTTTCAGTTTTTCATCACCTTATTTCTCCTTTTGAATCAGGTTATTATTACACTGCTAGAAAAATTTTGGCTAAAATTTGGAATATGATTCCGACAAGTCGTAAAAACAATCAATTCATCAATGAATTGAATCGATTTGCTGCAAATAGACCCTCGAAGACAATTGTCGATATCATCGGTAAAGCAATCCAATCAGAACAAGGAATCGGCCAAAATTTAAATGAGAAAAATTTGATCGATATAGATCATTTTGATCAAAAAGAAGCTCATAATATCAAATTAGATGTTTGTCGATTTTTGAAAGAATTTTCAGATGGCAACCACTCAAAAGCTTCCCATCATAAACAAACAAAGACGTAAGTTTTATTTTTAAGTTAATTAAGTTTAATTTTCTTTCTGATGCAAATCAATTTAATGTTGTTTCAAGCAGAAATATCATCACAGATTATTCATCTAATATACCATATAATGTAACTTTTACTAAGTTAGAAAATCAAAACGAAGAATATGTTTATAATTTTTACAAAGTTCAGCTCTATTCCGTTGGTGATCTCTATTGTATGCTAATTTGTTGGGGACGTGTTGGAACACAAGGAAACGTAAAAAAAATATATTATGAGCACAAAGATGATGCGATTGGAAATTTTCAAGCAATTTTCGCAAACAAAACAGGCGAAAACTGGACAAAAGTTGCTTGCAGTGTAGGCGAAGATAAATATAAATTAGTAACATCGAATTTATTTCCTCATTCCGATCCAGAACCGAATGAGCGTTCACCATATTTTAAGTGTTCCGATTTTAATGATGTTCTTGAAAAGTTCCAAACTTTTTCATTCAAAAATGATTTCCATAAATTCATTTTGATGAGTCTGCTTAAGTTGAGATTGATATTTAACAAACACGAATACAATTATGAATACTTATCCACCGAAATTTTAGCAAAATGTTCTTGTAAGTTTATTTGACAATGTTTCATATTTCGATCCCGTATATAATGGTTTATTTCTCGGACAGTTTTACTTTGTCGTCTATCAACATTGATCGCATACAATAGTTTGAGCAAAAATACTAACAAAAAAGAAAATCTCAAATTGATGAATGATATGATTGATTTGAGTGAACAATTTTATGCGACAACGAAGATATTTGGTGAAGAATTTTATCGATTGAAACCCATTCTTTCGATGCAAGACATTAGAGATAAATCGATTCTAGTGCGAAAACTTAAATCGATTGTTTTTGGCATTGAGTTTCTATTCTATATTTTAAAATCCGGAAAACTCTCATCGAATCCATGGAACTGCCTCATGGATTCATTTCGTTGGAGTAGTAATCGTCAACTTTTTGCCGCTTGTGAAGAAGAGGAAATCGATATGATTCAAATTTATTTATCAACATCAACTGATGTGAAGTTTTTCAATGTTAATTCTTATAAAATCTACAATGGTGGTTCCAACGGCCGGAATCAATCGAAAATTTACGAATATCCAAGCACTTATCTTCTTTGGTACCAATTGAAAAGTTACGAGTTGTTCAATTTATTCATCAATGGTTTCGAAAATCAAGTAATAGTTCTCAAATCAGACCCACCGATCATTGTCAATGTAGGTCTATTCATCTTTGTTAAACCAATTAATTTTAGTGACTCCTTTATTTGTAGGGAATCAGTTTCATGAATCGTGTTAGAATTCCGAGCTCATTCATCGAAACAGATGAAAATTTAGACAGTGAAAATTTGGATGATTATTTTCATCTTCTCTGTGATGTTTTCATTAAAAATCCAATTGATATGACTCAGATCAATAAAACTCGTGAAGAAATTTATCCATTATTGCGAGAAAAAGACTGTCTCATCATAAAAGGTGATTCATCAGAGAATAATCATCAAGATGATTTTTTTATTTTCAAAGGTAATTTCTCAGAAACAATATTTTAGATTTGAACAAATTCTCAATTTTTTTCAATTTTTCCAATTCATCAGATTCCATCCTTCCATTAAATAAAAGATCTACCCATAATCCAGATGAATACATTTTACTCAATACTAAACAAATTTATCCTAGATATTTGGTGAGATTGGAAAAAAAATTTACGAATTCTAGTCTTGAAAACGAATCATGATTTTGACTTCATTCTTAATCTACGAATAACAGCTATGATCATTCCTTATAATTAAGTGATATAAAGATCCCATTTTCCTAAGGATACACAATCTCTATCTCAATCTCTCTGATTTTATAGAATTATTTGAATTATTATTTTATTTATTTAATATTTATTTAGAAATTTAATATTTTTCTAAAATTATCATTTTACCTCAATTATTTGTAATTACACAAATTTGATTGGCATATCAGGTTCATAGAATAATGTTATTCTTTTGGCCTCGAAAGAATAAAAAATAAAAGAACAAATCGAATTAAATCGCTTTGTAGTGAAATATACTGCTATTTGCTAAAGACGAAAATTTGGAATTTTTAAAATTTTACCGGCAGAATTTAAAATATTTTCTTCTCTCTCTCTCTCTCAATTATCTTCGGCATTTATTGGTTATTGCCCAGTTTCAGCTCCATCTTTGAGAATAGATCACCACTGATGACAGCTCCATCAATCAACAATGGATGTTACCTAGAATTAAATAATCGAATAAATTTGATTTTTCCGAGTCTTGATTTTCATGAAATTTGAGAAAGAATATGGCTACTGATATGCTCACCAATGGCTACCATCAATCCAATCAAATCGAATCATTTTTTGATCAAGTTATTGTAAGTCATTGTAATGTTAGAATAATATTGACTGTCGATTATCTTTTTCTTCACACAAGAATTCTGAAACTCTCGATCAATGTTTTGCCGGATTCACAAAGGTCTCATCGAAACTGGTTGTTTCGAACAGAGAAACATTTAAAGCGAAACTTATAGAAATGCTAAAAGGGTTGCCTAGTGGTTCTGTTGAAAATTCTATCAAGAATTTCGTTCACCGTTTATCATTCGTTTACAATAATCAACAAAGTGATCTATTCTTTACTCTTCTTGAGGATGTTATCGAAGCTGAACTTGTAAAACCAATGTTTGTTATTCGTCTAAGATCTCAATTAATCGTATTGATTCGAATTTTGAATTAATTGATTTAATTTTCTATCTGGAAGGATTATATGTCAATTGATTCTTGGAGATAATTTGATTTTAGAGAATGAAATTTTCTGGGTTAATGGTCTCTCATTCATACGACGTACGATTCATCTTATTAAGTACAAAGAGGTCCGAGATGTTTTGGCAATACTGTTGTCAAAAATTTCTTTGATTCCAGTAAAATCATCGAAACCGATACGCCCACAAATCTTTTCTTATTATCAGCTTATCGAATTGATAGTCGATCGTGATGCGAGCCTATTGCCGGCTTATTTGGTTCTCGATGAAATTCAAAACAAATTTTTCACTCCTAATCCGAATGGACATTGGGTAGGTCTAATTTTCATTCGTTTTCAAGTTGTTTAATGATAAACATACCTTATTCCAAGATGTTTTCAAGATTGATATCCCAGTTCGTTGATAGCTTCCGTCCAATCGCTAAAATAGTCTCGCATTCTGGCCGACCACGAATCACACCTATAATCGGCTACTGTTTTCTCATTAATTCATTAAAATTAGACGATAAAACTGCTAAATATAAGCTCAATAGTTTGTTACCTTATGATAAAGAGGTTAATGAGCCACAATCAATTCTCTTATTGAATATCATCGAGCAAACGAATTCACGTGAAACAATCGCAAACATTTTGTCTTTGAACAAAGCTAAAGAAATTCGCGGAACAAAAAATTTGAACATTATCGAGAAATTACTTGCAGAGTTGATTGTGAATACCATCTTGAAAAGTTGCCAATATGAAGAATTCTTTAACAACGATTCGTTCGAATCGTTGGATTTTGAAAATTCAGAAAGTAACATCTCACAAATGATTTTGTTATGGAATCACATCTCAACAACGGCACTACATTTCACTTCGTTGTTCCAGAATGTTTGTGTGCCAGTCTTCCTGAATGGATTGCATGAAAAAATTTTTAATTCTTCACAATTCACTTCCACAGAATTGTTCAAATGCCGTGAACTCATTCTTTGGATTTTGCTTCAAATCATATCCGCTATTCCAACATCCACCAACGCAAACGAAATCCTACCAAATCAAAATGAATTGCTTTTTACGGTTTGCATGAAATTTATCAGACTGCTTTATACCGAAAAGGAGCCTTTATCTTTGCCAGATTTTAAAAAACGAAACAGTGTATATATAATGGCTCCAGCATCTATAATAATTTTTCTTTCTGGAAACGATCTCGAGACTTCGAAAGTCCTTCGCAATGTTCCGATTGCTCTTCGGTCCCTTGTGGAATATTTAAGGAGTGATGCTCACAATAATCCTTCAAATGATTATTCTGTTGCTATTCTTTTAAATTCATACCGAAATAACAGCGAGATTCATGATCAAATCTATCATTACTTCATCGATAATATAGTGGAATCAAGGAATATGAATCATCCGACTGATTCATCTTCTTCTCTTAACAGCACAATCGTAAATAAAACTCCTGTATCGTTGGATTTCCTAGATTCTTTGACAATCCAGACTCGAAAAAATCTAAACAATTATATCATGAGTACTTTCCTCAATATCATACAGAACAAATCTCTTTCATATTTCCCTTCTTATCTAACCGAAACTTTTTGTCGTTTGACTTCTTTCAATGAAATCGAATTGAACGAAGCTAAAAGCTTGAGTCAACTTATGAATACTATTTTAAGAAATCAAGGATCAAATTTTCTTTACAATCTCCTGGAACTTTGTTCACATCGTTTGCATCGGATCAATTGTGCAAATCAGATACAACTTCTTCGACAATTGTTTAACAAATCTTATATCTCACAAATCAATCACACACAATTATACTCATTTATGGAAAATACTGCACTGAAAATACTCTACGGTTTTAATTGTTTCGAATTGATTGCATTTTGCTCGTTCCAACCGAAAATCGTTGCCGATACATACAATTTTTTACCGCCAGATTCCGAAGAATTATACAAAATTTTTGTCTACACTTTAGCCAGAGCAATACACATCACCGGAACGGAAACACTCTCTAGTGAGAAATATATCAGTTGGATCAATGAAATTTTGAAGGAAATTAAAAACTTAAACACCAATCTAACGTGGCCGTCGTTTACATTACAATGTTTCCCAACAATCATCAGTGAATTCTTTCAATTGGCGAACAAAAAAGATCCTGGTCATCAACAGTTAAAGAAAACGGTCGATGATGAGTATTGTCGATGGAAATCGTTGACCAATGAAGAAGATATCATCAAATATTACACGACGCCTGGCAATCCTCCTGTCATTTATTGCCTGCTTTATAGGATGTTAACTGAGAACGATACAATACCGCCTGTTTCATATAAAATTCTCGATAAAATCGGAATCAAAGCTCTTTCGAGCCATCTTCGTACATTCGCTGATTTTATTGTCCTCGATTTCGCTAATCTTGTTGCTGGCAATGTTACCAAATGTCGCGAAGCTGTCAATGATCTTGTATGGAAATATCATATTTTCACTATAGACAAATTATTGCTCTGTTTATCATTGCGAAGTTTTGAGGGGAGAGAAGCTCAAGTTTGTTTCTTCATCATTCAATCTCTTGTCCTCGATAATGCGGACATCAAAAATCGGATTCAAGATTTTGTGAAAGAAAATTCTCCACTATATTGGCGTCACTCGGATTTGTCTGAGTCGCAAAATAAATTTCATCAAGTATGGCTAGAATTTCTCTCTGTCTATTTGACCAATTAATTGATAATTTTTTTGTAGAAATATCCAGAGAAATATTATTTCAATCATTTGGACGATGGTAGTCATACGAATCAAAATGATTGTGTTAATATACCATCAATTTTCAGCAATATTTGTCTTCGAATGCTTCCGGTTTTCGGTTAGTTTTCATTCAAGATTTTATTTAAGCTGTTAGAAAAATTAATGAATGATTTTCTCAAAGATATTCTCATTCATCGATTGATTGAATTGCCACCTTGTCAGACCGTTTCGAATTTCATTTTTAAACTTTTGGAAAAACATGGTTGCCTTTATAAATTTCATTCGCATCCTATCACTTTTCTTTATAACACTCTTCATTATTATGAAATCAATTTGAGGGAAAAACCAAATCTCAAGAAGAAATTAGTCAGCGCCATTATCAATGCTTTCAAAGATCTACGACCGAGAAATTGGGCCGTAACTGAACCATTTTTAAACTATTGTTTGAAAAATATTGATGATGAATGGAATCCTGGCCAAGATTATTATAAATATCTAATCGGAAGATTCGTCGATACACTCTCATCACAAAATAAATGTCCATTTCTGATGACTGATTATCGTTTCAGTGAATTCTCAAACGTACAATCTCATGCTCTCTATGTTACCTGTGTTGAAATATTAGCGTTACCTGGTAGACCAGTCGAAATCGCTAATCATTTGATCAATATGATTGTTAAGAATCATAAACACGTTCCTCGTGAGGATGTTGAGATTTGGATCAATGCCATCGGTCTTTTATTTACCGCATTACCCGAAAGTTTTTCGACTGTGCTCAAAGATAAAATAATAGAGCTGTTGAAAAATGAGAGCTCCTTCAATGATGTAGATTTTTATCATTTATTCGATTTCAAGAATAGTCATGCTAATTATTGTGAGACTGACGTAAGCTACATTCTCGCATTGTTGCATTCGTATTGGAATCACGGAACTGTCGGACAACTTTGTTCAATGCCTCAATTTATCAAGGATAAAATCAAACCCATCGTTCAGAGCGAAAAACAATTGATGTTGGTTTGCTATTTTGTTGGACCATTCCTTCAACGCTTACAAAGTGAACGAACACGATGTATCATAGATATAGCTGTGGAACTATACCAAATGCTTGATATAGTTGATAAGAAATGTCAAGAACTTCATCACATAGACACCATTTGTGATTTATTCTATCATTTCAAATGTAAGGATACTTTATTCTTTCCAATTATTTGACTGAAAATTTTCTGATTTTTCAAATCATAGACCGATTCACTGGAAATCTACTAAAAAAACATATTGACGAGCGTATTAATAAGATGAGACCGGAACTACAGAAGAAACTCCGGTTTTTATCCCAGATTTCGGAAGAATCCGTTCCTGTTTAATCGATTAATTCTCTCATTTTTCAAATTATTGTGTCTATTAATTTAAATGATATTTTGTGAATTCCCTTTTAACTTTTCAATTCTCAAAAATTTATGTTTAAATGGATTTATAATAGAGATAAAAAAATTGCTATAAGAAGACTGACAGTATGATTCACTTCAGTTCGATTCTATCAAATAATCCCTATAGCAAGTTAGAAATCCATTCCATTTTCAAACTATTCCAGGATTAGAGAATTCTCTCTCTCTCGCTCTCTCACTGCGTTTAATGACCAATTGTATCGGTGTATTGAAACTTGTTCAAACTCAGCCCTTTTTTCCTAGCTCAATTCTTTGTGAATCGATAATTTATCGAATTCGAATCCTATGTAAATTACCAATTAAGTTATCTATTCACACAGAATTATCATTCGAGTGTTGCGAGAGAGAGAGAGTGTGTGTGTGTGTGTGTGTGTCAAAATGCTTCTCTGCTCTCTCTCTCTCTCTCTCTCCTACTCCCTGTATGTGTGTGCCGAAGAAGTAAATTGCATTCGGAATTTTTTTCTAGATGAAGGAAAAAGCGATAGAGAGAGAGAGAGAGAACATTGATAATGGTAAATTACGGAGGCAGACAGATGGACGGCCAACACAATTGTTGAAAATCAAACATTTTTTTCTAGCTAAATTAAAAGTAGAGAAAGAGAGAGAAAATTGAAGAGAATTTGTTTTTTTTTTTTTTTGGATTTTCTGATTCTGGATATTGGATATCATCACCACAGTTTTGATTGTGATATTTATTTGTAGATAACCATCTTTTCTTGTCTATTATTATTATTTTCATCATCAATATTCAGCTCTAAAATCATCTGTATCTTTTGAAGATTGTACGAGAAAAGGAAATTTCATTAACTTTTCGATGATCAAAATTGTGATGAGATCTTCTGAAAAATAATTGTTTTTGAATTTTTTACTTTTTACCCTATGTTTCCATCTATTTCATTTGATTACCGATTCCTTCGTTTCAATTCGACTAATAATTTTGGTCTATTTTTGAATCCCAGATTTGAGAATCGAATTTTTTCATTTTTTTCTGGCTCATATCTCAGCCATTTTCAAATGTTGCTCTCGATCAAGATCAACTTTATAAACGAGAGCATAATTAATAAAAAAGGAGAATTAAAGGAACTCTTCAAATTAAATTCTGTATCAAAATGACGCTTAATGAAAATTATTGTGATATTTGCAAAGATATGATATCTTTGCTAAAAAAATGCAAGTGATCGATAAATTCTTGGATTTTCAAATATGATATTAATTATTTTGATAACAGTCGATGAATTTGATTTTTCTGAAGAATTCGAGGATCAAATTTTTGATAAAGACGATCTATTTACATTGGCCAACTATCTTAATACATGGCCAACAAAGTAAGAGCTTATAAGTTTATTCTTTCGAAGAAAACTAATTCTTTAAATTCAATTCTCCAGACACTGTGCCTGTTGTTACAAGGATATTCGAAATTTTTTTCGTTTTGATAATCTCGTGCAAACTATACTTGGAATCTCGTTCCAATTGATCAGATTCATCACACAATCATCATTCGAATTGGATGCCGGCTCACCATTATTCGATGATTGGCTTCCGGAAGATAAAGATAAATTACTGCAAATCTCTTCGAAAGTGAGTTGTTTCTAATGCTTAATTTAGGTCTGCTGTCACATTCTACTTTATTCAGGTATTTCAATTGTCGTTTCCTTTGTATGTAACTTATAAACATACTAATATCACCAAAAACGACGAGCTTTCAGCGAAAGAAATCAAAATCTTATCAAATTATTGTGATTTAAGCGATTATGAAATGCCCATATTTCTTATGAGAAAAATTGTTTACTTCATTGAATCTTCTGGATTTTCTTTGCTCAATAATTGTTTTCGTCGAGCCGATCTTGAAATACTTCCATTATCTTATGCTAATTCATTGATCACTATGATCCATAATCTTAAATATTATTTCAATCCAGCTTATATTAATTCCGAACTAGTCTCAATGCGTCTAAATGTTATTAACTATTTAAGCAAAGTTGACGATAACGATCTGAGAATCACCAACAACAGAACAATGTTTGAATATATTTGGTCCATGGTGAAAGAATATAGCTATAACACTTTCGCGATCGATAGAGACGGTCTTAAAATTGTCATTAAATATTTCACATCGTCTACACTGACAATGAGATTGTCTGGTTTAGCTCAGATCAACAGTTATATCAGTCTCTACAATGAAATACCACATGCATCTCTTAGTGAGTTTCATTGAAAATTTTGATCCATCAATAATTTCGCAATTATTCTCTTAATTTACTTTTAAAATATCAGACGGAAACGTCAACCGTTTTAAAAATGAACTAGTTGCCTGGTTGATTGAAAATCAAATCGTCGAGAATATTTTCGGACCTAATTCTCATGTTGAAGTGATTAAGCAGAGCCAATATATTTTGAATTTTATTGGATCAAGAATTAAAACGAAGCACATAGATTTCATTTGGAGTGCAGCTCAAAACAAACATTATGAAAAATACATCTTTGAAATTCTTTGTCAACTGATCAAAACTCTTCGAACTAAAATCGTACTCTACCTTTATGGCCTTCTATGGAAAATCAATCCTAGTGATTATTCTGAGCACACATTGAATTTGGCATCTCAAGTCATAAGATTTATTTGGTATTGTCATGGTATTCAGCCTGATATCATGGACAATAGTGGTATTTTTGTCTCTGATAAAATCAATATTGAGGAAATAAATAAAAATCATCTTTTCTCTTCGTTTCATCGTTTTTTGGTCTCCAAAAAAGGTAAATTAATGATCGAATTCTATTGTCAAGAGTTAAAATATGATATTTATTTCGATGATTGTTTCCTCAAGTTAAAACAACCAGTTCATCAGCCAGTTCTATTGAAGTAAGTGAAGAAGAAGATGACGATGACGAAGATGAAGATGAGGATGAATTTGTCCCTTTAATAAATAAAGATATTGAAGCTCAGAATCCTTCGAAAAATGATACAAACAGTGATCCATCTTCAGAGAGTGACTTTGAAATCGATACTGAAGAAAATAATCTGGCTACTGCAAAAGACAAACCAGAATCTTTTGAAACGGAAATCATCAAAGATGAAATCGATTCCAAGATTTCCAACGACTCAATCAATGTTCTCTCTATGGTTCAATGGTCTGAATCATCAAAAAATTATGCTAATAAATCTTCTCTAGAAAATGATGAAGAAGAAGAGGATGATGAAGAAAGGAGGCAAGAAAATTCAGCCGAAGATGATTTGTCCAAAATGGACATAGATCTTGAATCCTTAGATGATGGATGTAACAATCTGACAAATAAATCCTCTGATTCTTCTAATAGTGATCTCAGTCCAAAAATTTTTAGAGGTAAATATAAATCAAGGAATATTTATACATTTATCAAAAAAACTTGAAAATATTTGACTTTTCCAGAAAATTACTTTAAAATCGATGATGTTTGCAAACCAAACAATACTCTTCTGTGGGATATTCTTCAAGATAAAAACTCAAATCAGTTAAGCAAAGAGATTGTTTTGGCGGCTGAAAAAATTTTCTGGAGCACAATCTATTGTGCGAGCAATAGAGAAATACGATTGCGTTTCATTAGCGGTTGTCTGGATAATCTTGCCAATAATTCATCAGTGATAATGTCGATTCGATTGCTACAGAAATTATTCTCATCATTCTATCAGTATCAAGAAGGAAAATATATCAAAAAAATTTTGAATGATTGTGAAAAGCAAAAAAATATGCTGAGCTTATTTTTCAACAATCTTCGTCTCTTCATGTTGATGTTCCAAGATCAAACAAATGGATGTGAAGAAAAATTTGAGTATAGATCGAAATTCTACACTCCTAAAGAAGAAATACAGATTCGATTACATTTTCTGAGTTTTATTTTTGTCTATGCTGGT
This sequence comes from Sarcoptes scabiei, assembly GCA_020844145.1. Taxonomy (NCBI): domain Eukaryota; kingdom Metazoa; phylum Arthropoda; class Arachnida; order Sarcoptiformes; family Sarcoptidae; genus Sarcoptes; species Sarcoptes scabiei. The sequence continues at coordinate 3,485,227 of CP080484.1, forward strand.
TCAAATGAAAACATCGCTTTTTCGCAAGACCACATCGATATACTTTGGGAAATATTCACTAGCTCATCTTCGCCTGAAATCACTGATGAATTTTTTGATTGGCTTCTAAGTAATGTGTTCGAATGAAAATAGATTTGAATAATGACTAATTTTTATGAATTTCAGATCAAGTCAAGTTGAACAATGCTCTCAATCTAGAAATTATCAAGCATATACTTTTCGAGAAAATGCCTCTGTTAGCGCCAGAATCATTCTCTTTGATCTCTTTGGAACTCCTTCAGAATCTCCATGGCTACATAATCACTAAAAATCTAGAAAATCAAAAATCCAATAATATCGTTGTGAAATTGTTGTGGGATATCGCTTTCAAAAATCTCGATCAAGATGTTTCGATGAGTGCCAGTAGACATTTGAACAACTATTATATGAATATTCTTACTTGCAAAAATAAGTTCGAGAAAGAAGAAGAATTCATCAAAGAGTGCATGAGCTATCTGAGAGATGCATCGATATTGCTTCCGATTTCATGTCAAAAAAGTTTGATCATCATTGAGAGAGCTGTAATCTTGTTGAAAACCTATCTTGAAATATTTTATGCGCGATACTCATATTTTTTTCGCATGTTGAAATTATCTTCCTCATTCGATTTGACAATGCATCGAATTCACGATAAAAACGAGCCAATGATACGTGTTTCGATTTGCTCGCCATTCAAGACTACAAATACATTCGAGTTTTCTGTTCTTGATCACGTTGGTGATCTTCGTGCGGAAGTTCAAAACTGGTGGAACTGTTTACATCATAAAAAAGATGAGCTCAATATTGATAGTCTAATAAATTTAGTGATCAATGATCAAGATATTCCGTTCGAATTTGATGAGAAGCGATTGTTAGAACTGAATTTCAAAGACACGCAATCGAATCAAGCTTCATTCCATTTATGCGAAAATCCTTCATTGAAAACATCAAGCCTTGTTCCTTTGGCACTATCCAAAGAATTTTTAGAAGAATTTAAGCATAAAAATCCAAAAAATCTACTTCTTGATCCACAAAATTTCAAACTTTTGTTCATCTTAATGCAACAATTAGATATGATCAATATGTCTAATTTGAAAGCAAGAATATTGTCCAGGAACATCTGGGAAATTATTCAAATGCTTCCAACTTCTAATGATATCTCTAGTAAATTTGAATTACTTCAATCGCAATATTTTGAAGAATCTAATTATTCATCTGCTAATACTGATTATCACAGCCATTATAAAGAAATATTCTCTTCTGATTCCAATCAAAAACTTATTTATTCTTGTCAGATTGTTGAGAATTTCAAGAAAACGATCAAACGATGGCCACAATTTTTTTTCGAGACTGGTGGCATCAAGTTTCTCTATAATCTTTTCATCGAAATCGTCAAATGTGTCAAAGCAAAGCCCGATTGGACTGAATGGAAACAAGATTGTCTTGCATCATTAATGCAGCTCTTGTTTCAATTCGCCATTGTTTCTTACAAAAAAGAGGATCAGAGCCTAAAATTTGAATTCGATAAAAACTGGTAAGTTTTTGTAGAAATTGAATTTCTTTTTAGTCACCAAATAGTTTTTTAATATTCTAAAATAATTTCTCCTACAATCGTAGTGAATCATCATGTAGTTCTTTGGTAGAAAACAGAAAAAGCAAAAGATTACGAAAAATTTCAATGGAAAAGCATTTAATTCTAAAATTTAATCAAGAATTCTTAGCAATTATTGAGGATAAAGAAAAATTCATCGATTGTATTATGACTGTGTTAAAATATGTCTACATTAATTCAAAATTAATTTATCAAACTTCCATTTGGTCGCGTGCTCAAGTTGTGTTCATCACTTTGACATTCTTCAATTCTTGGTGTTATTCTGATCCATTGGTTTTTGATATGTTTTTTGACTATAAAAATGTGAACGACATCATCAAAAATTTGATCGTTGAAGATGCTGATCAAACAGTAAGGAAAGAATCTTGCTCTGTATTTACTTGTCTTTATCTAAGTCTTTCGCCGGATAAGTGTATCAAATTTTTACCGAAATTCATCAATCTGTTGCTCAGTTTTTTGGATGAAGCATCCATTTCCAATATCAATAGATTAACAAATCGATTGATGTCAATGGAATCTGAAAAAGAATCTTATGGACCTGGAAATAAAGATTATTTTCTTATAGTCTGTCGTCTGATAGATCATCTTTTCTCATTAAAATCCAATTCAAAAGCTGATATAGATATCGAAACATTGTCTAAAACAGTTTTGAATCTAATTTTAACAAGAAACGATTATGAATTGAGAAAAAACATGTGCGAAGATGAAGGATTGAAAGGATTATTTATGTTATTGACCGTGATTTTTAAAAATAATCAAAACTTCAAAAAGAAATTCTCCAAAGGCGATTTAATCCATAGTATTTTCGATTGTCTTTTTGTTTTGCCTACAATCAAGCATAAAGAACTGCCAAAATGTAAAAGTGTTCAAACCAGAGCTGCAGTGTTTGATTTGCTTCTAGAATTAGTCAAAGGCGATGAAGACAATTATGAGATTCTAACCAAATTGTTGATCGATCAGCATAGACACGAAAAACTTGGCAAAACATCCTCCTATCCTTGGGAGTATTGGCCTCACGATGAGAGTCGTAATGATTTTGTTGGATTGACCAATTTAGGTATTGGAGATTCTCTTTTGTAATATTTTCAATCATTCTTTGATTAACGAAAAATTATCTCTATAGGAGCTACCTGCTACATGGCCTCTTGTATGCAGCATATTTTCATGCTCAATGAAGTTCGTAATGTCATACTAGCGACGAACCTGACATCAGTATTGAAACATGAATCGATACTGAAAGAGTTGCAAAAAATGTTCATATTTCTTCAAGAATCAGAGCGTAAAGCATATAATCCCAAAAACTTCTGCAAAGTTTACACAATGGACCATCAACCATTGAATGTCTGCGAACAAAAAGATATGACAGAATTTTTCACTGATTTGATAACGAAATTAGAAGAGATGACTGTTGATCTCAAAGATACTGTCAAAAAACATTTCAGTGGTCTTCAATCGAACAATGTTGTTTCATTGGATTGTCCTCATATCAGTCAAACTCATGAAGAATTTTACACTCTACGGTGTCAGGTCGCTGATATGAGAGATTTGTACGAATCTTTGAACGAGTTAACAGTGAAAGATACTCTTGATGGTGATAATATGTACAATTGTTCAGAATGTGGTAGAAAGGTAAGCTTGATTTGTTCGTACATCATGGTTATTCAACGTCATATCATCCAAACAGGTTCGAGCTGAGAAAAGAGCTTGCATCAAGAAATTGCCGAAAATCCTCTGCTTCAACACGATGCGCTATACATTCAATATGATTACGATGACCAAAGAAAAAGTGAACACTCATTTTTCCTTCCCATTCGTTTTAGATATGGCACCATATCTTGAGACCAATCTACTCAATCTCTCCGATACAAATCTTTTCAGATCTGACAGTGAAGAGGATTTTTCCGAGTCATCATCAATCACGAAATATGATCTGATCGGTGTAACTGTTCACACTGGAACAGCAGAAGGAGGTCATTACTATTCGTTCATCCAAGATAGAGATCCAACTAGTCCCACTCGAAACAAATGGTTTCTGTTCAATGATGCTGAAGTCAAACTTTTCGACAAAACACAAATCGCATTCGAATGTTTTGGCGGTGAAATGACCAGCAAAACATATGATAAGGTAATGAAAATTGCCTTAGAATATTTTAATTTTTGTAATGCTATTTTTTCTTGTTTTCTTCTTAGACCAATGACAAGTTTTTAGATTTTAGTTTTGAAAAAACTAATTCAGCCTACATGTTGTTTTATGAGCGATGCGATTATTCATGCGATAATTCTAATCAAATGCCGATCAGAAATTCAAATCTCGCCTATGAGAACATTTCAAAGGAATTAGTCGATTGGATCTGGGGCGATAACATTTCTTTTATTAGAGATAAATTAATATTTGAACATGCTTATTTTGATTTCGTTTGGCGTGTGTGTGCTGTGACCCCTCAATCTTTCTCAAGCATTTACTCATCACAATCGGCTTTGATATCAACAAGATTGGCGACCTTATTCGTTTTGGAGACATTGATTCATGCAAAAGAAAAGCCAACGATTGCTAATTGGATTGAATTGCTTACAAAACAATTCAATAATTCGAAAAATGCTTGTGAATGGCTGATGAATCATCTTGCTGAAAATGATTGGTGGCCAATACAGATTCTTTTTAAATGCTCCAACCAAATGGTCCGGCAATTGTTCATCCGACTCTGCATTCATGTGATTGTCAAACTGAGACCTATTAACTCATCAATCTATCTGCATTCATTGAATCATCAACATTGTGAGGATAACAGAGTAGTACCATTAGAGCTTTACACATGTGTTACTCGATTCATTAGCCGGCTAATACATCTCATCGATATCGATAGAATATCAACAAGACATAGTATCAAATATTTCCATGAATATTTTTCATTCCTATTAGAATATGCTAAACAAGGAGATGAAGAATGTAGATTTTTACTATCAATCGATACTATACCTATCGTGATCAATTTTTATTTAAACTATACAAAAATTAGTATAGAACCATTAGATTCTATGAGCGATAATGAAGACGAAGATTTCGATGAACGTCCTCAAACGTTTCGTCCGTTTTTGGATGACAAATACCCAAAACTTGCATCTCTAGACAAAATGATCTTATTGGTAGTTTATCTCATCGAAAATACTCAAAACGTAAACTCTAAAAATCAACTCAGGGAACGTGATCTTGCAGCAATTAGTTCGAATAACTCTTTTCAATTTATTCAGCAACAAATCAAAGACAACATCAATCTTCGATCGACATTCAACCTGATTGGTTCATTGTGTCGTTTAAATGATTTATATTTCCCAGTCATAATGAATATGATTTTTGATTCAATTGTATTGATTCCTGACAGTAGTGCATTGTTTTTCAAAATCCTTTCATCCATAACTGAAGCATCATGGTCGTCACCGTACTTTGCCAAAGTCATTTTGCCAAAAATTTGGGATTTAGCAGATCAAAACACTTTGCAGACGATTGATTGGTTGAATCAATATGTTTCCCGGAACAAACTACTCCATGAGCATGTATTATCGAGCCTTGATAACTGGGTTGTAAAATATCTGGTTGAGAATTCCATCCCAAGAGTTCGTTCTAGTGCCGCGCAATTGATGATCTGTTTAGTTCCTCAATGTGATAGTGCTTTCAGACAGAATTATCGATCTTTTCGGTCATTCCCTTATACTATCAATCGAGATATTATCCTTAGCAAAGAAGGCTTATTAATAATTGATCAATTATTTTGCTATCTACTCAGACAGATCAAAAATATTCGAATTTTCGCCGACGTTCAAGCGCACGGAACTCAAAAATTGACTAATTATTTCTATCTTCTGACTTATTTTATGCTCTACACTAGACAAAAACGCCAATTCATCACTCATTTCGATGATTTTTGGGCACTTTTTCAATCAAAACTTTCCGAACCATCGATTCCTATTCATCAGAATAAACAAGCGTTTCTAATGTTCTGGTATGTCGCATGTCAAGAATGTAAAGAATCAGTTAAATGCATTGTTCAAAATCCTCAAGTTTATAAGAAGATAGCATTCAATTACATACTGGCTGATCACGATGACCAAGAAGTGATTATCTTCAATAAAAATATGCTGCCATATTATTATGCTTTGTTAAGGATTTGCTGTGAAAATTCAAGGACCTTCACCCGATATTTAGCCTCGCATCAAAATATACAATGGGCTTTCAAAAATATAACTCCTTATACAAATAATTATATGTTAGCGATACAAGAGCTGTTGGGTTTGATCAAAATTTTCTCAACTGTTCCAGAAATGCCAACAGAGAATGAAATCAAAGAGATTCAAAATTTTAAAACTACAACTCTGAAGCTTTACATAAACTCATTAGATCCAAATGTTCATTGGGGGACAATTATATCAGTTTTCAAAATCTTAATCAGTTCCGAAGAGGATTTAAGATTGATTATCAAAAACAATGGTCTTAGTTATTTGTTCAAAGCATTCTCATCGCTTCATGTCATGTTTCATCAAGCGACAGCTTGCCACATAACAAATGAATTGGTGGATTTGCTCAAAATTATTTCATCATTATTGACTACTTTCGAAAATTATTACGACGAATTATGTCATTTTAAAAATAGTCTTAAAAGTGTGGTTGAAAGCAAAAAATTGATTTTTCTACTCAATAGTTATACAACGTCAAATCTCAGAGATGCATTACTTGAAGTTCTTTCCAAACTCATCAAAGTTTTTCCTGACGAATATCTATGCTCCATTGGTAAATTTTTACTTATTCAGCATGTAATTTTTGCAGAACAAGGTTATCCATTCACTGCGGGACCATATTATCCTAGAAGAGGGCAGAAAACATTTCAAAGTAAATCTAGTCTTCGACCAACTAGGCCAATATTTCAAATGTGTTTTTGTCCAACAAATCTTGAATCATCATCGAATCTCGAAATCGATAATGAATATTGTCGACAGATTCTAGATTTCTATAGACCTTACTATTTATTTGTGGAAAAAATTGTTAGAGATTCAATCAAAAATAATCTCATCAACAATGATCTCATTGATTTGATTGTCAAATTATCATCGGAAAGTCTCTATTTTCATTATGAGAATTTTGTAAATTTTTTTATCGACATTCAAGAGAATCCGGAATATCAATCACATAAAGTTTTAGATTACATCTATAGTGATTCATCATTCAATGATTTAATCATGGAAATCTTAATGAAAGAAAGAAGCTTTCTGGCAAATAAAAATTGTTTTAAATTCATTTCTTTATATTTGAAAAAGGTAAGTCGAAGTATCACTTATATTTTATTTTTAAATCCTATTTCTCAATCACAGATGACCAAATTTCATCAAAATAATGTGAAAATTCAAATTTTCTTAAAATCAATCGAAGCTTGTTGGCATGAAAAAAATTTCCGTTCTAAACATATTGTGCAAAAAATAGTTGAGGTGATTAAAAATCTAAGAAATTTTACAGTTAATGTGATTACTCATTGTTTGTATCTTCCTTAGAATTTGCTTGTTATCAAATTACTTGTGTCAATCGAAGCTTTCGAGACCAATGTCATTCAAGATACTCGGCAACTTTTGGAATCTATAATAGAGATTTATAAAAATTCCGATGATGGTATTAATCGATAAAAAATAAGATTTTATTTTAATGTTCTCACAAATTGTCCACAGAATCACCGGAACCTTCCAAAAAACTCAAAATCAATCGACCATCAGAAAAAATTGAAAGCTCAGAAACCGAAGCGTTCTTCTTTTGCAAACAAAACGAAATTGATGAGAAAATCGAAGCGAAAGATGATGACGTTGATTTTTTAGTCCATCTCATCGATGAAATCAGCTTTTTGATCGATTGAATTTTTGTATAAAACAAATTTAGGTGTGTTCACTTATGTATCAAATATTTTTGTATCTATCTTCGAATATGAGCTATTGAAAGTATTGAATCTCTAGACACAAGAAATTTTTTTCGCTATCACTATTATAGAAAATAATTTTTGGTAAATTTTTGATCCAATTATCTTTCTATCTTTACCTTTTTTATAGCTATCTTCAGACATTAATTTGAACGGCAAAAATTTAATTGTTAATTATTGTTACTGTTCGAAATGTTTACATTCCAATTTTGAATCCGTTTTGTGCGAATAAAATCAAATAATTTACTACTAAATGTGTTTTCTACGATTAACGTTCCAAGGAATAGAAATTTGAATTGAGATTGATACGTTTAATGCAGTGTTTCTTAACTCGGCTCTTGTGAGATTTTGCGAATCGCTTTGAGCTTAACGATCACTAATGAAGTGAGTTAAAAATTCAAAGAGAAGAGGAAAAAAAAGCGTCGACTCTTTTAAAGCAAAGTTCTCGAATGCCTGATTTACTAAAGAGATGATATTCAAAATTAACATGTGATTTTGTTCACATCACCGTACAAAAAAGATGAAACTATTAAATATCAGTTTTATCAAAAATTCTCAACAAATTATCAATCCAATTTGCTCTAAAAGAATGCTAGCATCGAAAAACACTTTTCACAAACTTATTTGGATCGATTGTGAAATGACTGGATTAGATGTGAGCTCGGATAAAATTCTTGAAATCGGTCTGATCCTTACCGATTCAAATTTGAATACAGTAAGTGTTCAAAGTGAATTTTTAATCCAGATTGTTAGTGAATGAAATTGTTTGTTACCTCGTAATCGATCTAGATAGATCAGTTGGGTCCGATCCATATGAAAACCTCTCAACAAGATTTAGATTCAATGAATGATTGGTGTAAGAAGCATTTCCACAAGAATAATCTTGTCGAAGAATGTCTCAAATCGGAAATCACTATTGAAAATGCTGATAAAATGTTGGAAGAATTCATGACCAAGTATTCCATCAATCGGGGAATTCTGGCCGGAAATTCCATAAGTAGATTGATTTAGATTAATAAGATATCAAATGTTAAATTTTCTATAAATCTTAAAAATGGGATTTTCTATCACAACACAGGTACCGATCGAGCTTTTTTGGATCGATATTGTCCTAAATTCGTTTCGAAACTTCACTATCGTATGCTTGACGTTTCTTCTATCAAAATTTTGGCAAACATTTGGTTTGATGATCGGACCTTGTGGAACAAACCAACCACTCATAGAGCGTTGGAAGATATTAAGCAAAGTATCTTAGAGTTACAATATTATCGATCAGAAATTTTCAAAAAAACTCTTAGTGATTAGTCGCTCAAATGAAGCATTACATTTGATGTGTGTACATTCGAAAACAGTTGTAATTATCGGCATATTTTTCAATTAAAGCGATTAATTTTTTATGTAATTAAAATGAGGCTGGAAAGAGTACCGTTTCTTTTCTGTAACGTTTGTTATTTTTGCCGCGCTTTGAACTGAACGCACTACAGGCGGTTAGCCGATCCAATTTCGAAATCCTATCGCAAAATTTATAAATCATTTTGGTTATTGTGGATTCAATATATTGTTGTATTTTATTTTCATTCATTGAATTTTTTTTTTGAATTGCTAACATAAGTGACAATCGCGAAATTTCATCCTTTTCTTGTTATATGATATCATCATCTTTGATATCATCCAAATCAAATATAAAAATAGCCAAAATCATTTGATCAAAAATGCCCGGCGAAATAATTACCTTACAAGTTGGCCAATGTGGTAATCAAGTTGGATTCGAGTTTTGGAAAAAACTTTGCAATGAACATGGCATCAATTGTGATGGACAATTGGAATCGTTTGCGGAGAAATCCGGTGTCGAAAGACGTGATGTTTTTTTCTATGAATCTGATGATAAACATTATATTCCAAGAGCTATTTTGATGGATCTCGAGCCCCGTGTCGTCAATAGCATTATGAATAGTAAATATTCGAAATTATTTAATAATGAAAACATTTACATCTCTAAAAATGGAGGCGGCGCCGGTAACATTTGGGCTTCAGGTTATTCGCAAGGAAAATCATTGAGTGAAGAATTTTTCGAAATAATCGAAAGAGAAGCTGAAGGTGCCGATTCTCTTGACGGTTTCATTCTGTGTCATTCGATCGCTGGAGGTACTGGCTCTGGAATGGGATCATATGTTTTAGAGACAATTCAAGATCGATTTCCGAAAAAAATCATTCAAACTTATTCAGTTTTTCCTAGTCAAGAAGAAAGTAGTGATGTTGTTGTGGAGCCATACAATTCTTTGCTAACCCTTAGACGTCTTACCGAGAAAGCAGATTGTGTTGTGGTATTAGACAATGCTGCTCTGAATCGGATCGCAGTCGAGAAGCTTCACATTGAGAATCCGAAGATATTACAAACTAATTCTCTAGTTTCAACCATAATGTCCGCTTCAACCTCAACTCTACGTTATCCCTCGTTCATGAACAATCGACTTGCTGAATTGATCGTACCATTGATACCGTTTCCGCAGCTCCATTTTTTAATGACTGGCTACACACCGTTCACCACCGAAGTAGATGATCACAGTGAGGTTACATCCGTACGTAAAACAACCGTTATGGATGTGATGCGTCGATTGTTGGATGACAAAAACATGATGGTTTCGACACCGATACAAACCAAAAACGATAATCATTGTTACATATCTATTCTTAATATAATTCAAGGCGAGGCTGATCCAGTCGAAGTAAATAAAAGCTTGGCACGAATCAGAGAATCGAAACGTATCCCATTCATTCAATGGGGACCGGCAAACATTCAGGTCGCATTGTCTCGAAAATCACCTTACATACAGACATCGAATCGTGTTTCTGGTCTTTTGATTGCTAATCACACCTCAATCGCACATGTAAGTCTTGACTCTCCGATCTCATTTGTAGCGTTTAATTAGTTGGATATAAATTTGTTTATTTTGTTTCGTTTCACTGATTAGCTCTTTGAACGAATCGTCTCACAATATGATAAACTCAGAAAACGAGGCGCGTTTTTGGATCGTTTCAAAAATGAAGATATATTCTCTCAAAATCTTGATGAATTCGATAATTCACGAATGGTTGTCCAAGAATTGATTGATGAATATAATGCTGCCTCAAAATCAAACTATCTCGAATTAACTCTTTGCAAATAATCCTACAGCCATAGTTGGATTTTAAGTATTCTCATTGTGAATCTTTATTGAATCGACCATCTGCCAAAACGTTTTTCCTCTCACCTTCGCCTGAAAAATTTAAAATTAATTAAAATCAAAATCTTTTATTTGCTTTATTAATTCAAATCTGATTCTGGTGTTTGAATGATTTGTCACGCCGTATTTGGCTCTCTCTTTCCCTCTCTCTTGCTTGATTTCAGCCCCCACCAAAAAAAGAACCAGCGTGCTTAGTCCATGCACATAGAGACAAACATTTTCGTCTTTCAACAAAATTAATAGACAATCACTGATCAAAAAAAAAATCTTTCTAATCCTAAGGTTCCAGTTTAATTTCGATCGAAATTCATTTGTTTCAATCAAGAAATACTGCTCATATTTAATTATCATTATGTCTGGTTTGACTAGAATCCGTCTGGTTCAATCATTGTTGAATAATGTAATTCGATTCAATTTCATATTCATTGGATCTTAATCGAACTGATTTTGTTATGATATTGTTTCGGTTATATTTTTTTCACTAGATTAAGCTTTTGCCAAAAACAAACAGCTCTTTGGTCAGAAATCTATCCAGTTCTGATTCAGAAGATAATAGAGGTATTCGTAAAAATTTTATTGATTTAAATCAAACTTAATTGACTAAGTCTTTTGGTCTTCATATTCAAGTCACTCTAGAGAATATAGACACAGCGAAATGCCTTAATCGAGTGACATTGATGGGTCGAGCTATCGGTCCAGCAATGGTGATACCGATGGGAAAAATTGAAATGGCTGCTTTCACATTGGTAACAAATGAGATTCGACGAACTCGAAACAATGAACTATTCAAAAGATCAGATTTTCATAAAATTCAAGTGTACAATGCACGTTTAGTCGATAAAACTAAAAAAGTTCTCCAAAAAGGGTAAGCGATGATTTCTTTATTTTTATTTAATGACAATCTTATCAAAGCTTAAATGATTTTTTTCTTTATTCTAGATCCCGAGTTCTAGTTGATGGAAAAATCAATTACAATGTCAGAAAAGGGGAACATGGCAATGTTCATTTTACAAACATAATTGCAGAACGGATAATCTTTTTGACTGGAAGTCGTGTCGCACTTAATGATGAGGAAGCTAGCGATGAGGAAATTGTCGAAGAGCAAGATCATGAGATTGAAGACAGTCAACAACATCAACAGCAATCTTAAGACTGATATTAGGAGCCCCATTTTTTTGTTTCGATCATTTAGCGATTAATTATTATATAAAAGTTTAGTTTTTTCAGTTATAAAAATTCTTTAGTTCATTCTTCGAGAAAAAAAATTCATTATACAGTATATATATTTCTTTTTATTAGAAAATCGCTTTTTCATTCAATTTTTCTGGTAATAAAAATAATTATCCAGATTTGGAATCGATTTAAATTCTTTCAGAACATTATTATAATCATCAAGATTCTTGCGTAGATCTTCAAAAACGTCCGATTCTGTTTCCTTTATGAGAGAGCGAAAGAGAGAGAGAGAGAGAGAGAGAGAGAAATTAGCAATAGATCAATTAGCAATAATCCATAAAATTCAAGTTATAAAATTATCAATTACCAGATTAGCTAGAGAATTGTTCGATTTAATAAGATCATCTTTGTAGTAAGGCCCTAAACGTGATTGATTCCTACAGAATGCAAACGCGTTGCTCACGAAAAGCTTTCGGTAGGCGACAACAATATCGAATTGTTTCATTTTTAGAGCATCATCCATCAATCTATGGATTTTTTGCGATGAGATTGTATCTACACGAATCTTGATGAATTGATTAAATAATCTATTCACAATAAACCATACGGTATAAATCAAATAGAATGAAAATAATCGCAATTCGATTGGATTTTCTGCAGCTATATTTCGTAGCGAAACGCTGCTAATTTCCTCGAAACGATCAACGATAGTACGTGAGGTTTGCTTGTGAAGAAATTTATTAGCAAACTTTGTCTTTTTGAAACAATTGAGAAAAGTTTCAAAATTAATATTAAAAATCTCCAAATCGTTTGTCTGGCTCGTTGCTGTACAAGCGATCGTCGTTGATTTTTGAGTCGTTGAATCATTCTCAATCGAATCCGAGCTTACTTGAGAATCTAATGTGTTCTTCTCAATACAATCAGCTAAAAATTTGCCATAAAATTCGTTGAAATTATAGTGTAATTCATTCATTATCGGTTTTTTTTTATTTTTTTATTTCGATTTCAAAACAAATTATTCTTCTCATCTCGCAATCCAAATTCTTCGATTCGATAGAGACCTCTTGTGGATCGGATCGTTTCTATCAATCGATCCATAACGAATTTATCAACGTCTGTGCGATAGAGAGGAAAAATCCGTTGGAAAATATCAATTTTTTTCTCTGGTTCTTGTACTTGTTTGTGATAATATAGGGATGTGAATGAGATCCATTGAACTTTTATAAAAACGTTCAAACCTCTTTTCTTTTTCTCCACTCTCTCTCTCTCTCTCTCTCTCTAACTGTCTTTCGAAAAAAATAACTCCATCAGAATAAGATAAACCTGAATTCTTGGGTCGGAAATTCTTTCACTCGACATTTTACTCATTTTTTTCTATAAGTCTCACAGTTTCTCGTTCTTTTCTGTTTTCCATACTTTTGGCCGACGACCGAGTTGTTTAGCTCTCTGTACTTTCTGAGCCCTGCCAATCTGCTCGTTCGTGATTGTAATCAATCTTTCATCTAGAATCTCTTTCATCTAAAGTTCAAATTATATTTCATTCGACTGAATTCCAATCGATTCAGCTTCGATTAGGTGTCGAAGATGGATTCAGTATCCTGTCTTGAATTAGCTCTTGAAGGTGAACGCCTTTGTAAGATTGGAGATTTCAATGGTGGAGTCGCTTTTTTCGAGGCCGCTGTGAAATGTGGTACCAGTGATATGAAGACATTATCGGCCATCTATTCACAATTAGGCAATGCCTATTTCTATTTAGGAAATTATTCTAAAGCTATGGAATATCATAAATTGGATCTAACAGTTGCAAGGTAATGCGATAATCGCTTTTCGTTTTTCATCAAAGTTATTTTTTTCGGTTTTTTCATCCAATCAAAGATCGATCAATGATCGAATTGGTGAAGCTAAAGCGAGTGGTAATCTGGGGAATACATTCAAAATGATGAATCAATATGATTCGGCTGTTAATTATTGCAAAAAGCATCTAGATATAGCAAAAGAATTGAATGATAAGGTTTGTGAGAATTCATCAGACTTAAAAGCTTCGGTAGATAACTTGAGCTCGATTTATTCAAGGTTGGAGAGGGTAGAGCTCTATATAATCTTGGAAACATTTATCACACCAAAGCTAAAAATCTTGGTCATCTTGGAAGTCATGAGCCTGGTGATTTTCCTGAAGATGTGGAAACTTGCCTCAAAATGGCAATCAAATATTACAAGTAAGCTATAATATTCATTGCTGAAATCATCAGAAAATTATTAATTTCCCTACAGAGAAAATCTCGATTTGATGATCAACTTAGGCGATTATTCAGCTCAAGGCAGAACGTTTGGAAATCTTGGAAACACTTATTATTTGCTCGGGGATTTCGTTCAAGCTGTTAGATACCACAATCAAGTATGTCAAAGATTTTTTTTAAGAATCTTGCATTAACGATTCTCATTATTTTTGCATTTAAAAAGAGACTTGAAATTGCTAAAAAATTCAATGACAAAGCGGCTGAAAGGCGAGCTCATTGTAATTTAGGCAATGCTCACATATTTCTTGGTGAATTTCATAAAGCCATCGAAAATTATAAGTATGTTGTTGTATGAATCATCAAGCAGAGCTCTGTTTATGCATTAATCCATTTCATCTTCCCTTTAATACTTTTGGTGTGAAGACAAACATTATCGCTTGCTGAAGAGTTGAAAGATCAATTGATTGAAGCTCAAGCATGCTATAGTTTAGGAAACACTTATGTGCTGCTGAGAGATTTCGATTTAGCTATCCAATACTATCAGAGACATTTGGACATTGCTAAAAAGCTAAACGATCGCATTGGAGAAGGCCGAGCGTACTGGAGTCTAAGCAACGCTATGCAAGCGATCGGAAATCATTCGAAAGCTATGGAATATGTTCAAAAGCATTTGAAAATTTCAAAAGAAATCGGCGACCTTACTGGACAAGAGAATGCTGAGATGAGCATCAGTAAATTACGTCAAAAATTGAATTTCGAATCAGCGACCAACGAGAAAATCAAGAGTATTTTGCGACCGAAACGAATTAGTATGAACAGAATGGAATTATTGAAAATGACCCCTGATCGTCGTCAGCCGATTCCAGAGGAAGATGCTTTGTTAGCACAAAATAAGCCTCGTGCAGCTAGTTTCGAATGCGTCTCAAAAGGAACGAATGAAGAATTTTTTGAACTAGTCTCAAAATACCAAAGTAAACGAATGGATGACCAAAGATGCTCCATTGAGATAATCTCGAACAAAGAAAACATTCCAAACAAAACTGTGAGTTTCAGCGATAACCATATCTATTGTAATAGCTCGAAAAAGAAGCCAAATATTAAAGGCGATGAGGATCTATTTGAATTGATCGCCGGAATGCAAGAACGTCGTATGAATGATCAACGAGCAACGTTACCATCGATTTCAAAAACTCTGAATTCAAATGGATTCCCTCCATCGCTTAAATCGAATCTAAATCACAAACATAATAATAATCTATCGATGGATGAGGAGAGTGCTAAAAATCCGATCGTTCTCAAAAAAAATCGTGCCCAACGCCAATATTCTCTGAATACCATTAGTAATAATCAAACGTTAGATGATGAATTTTTCGAGATGTTAATTAAATGTCAAGCGAACCGATTAGAAGATCAGCGTAGTGAGATGCCATCGACATCAAATTTTAATCGAAAATCTAATCAGACCATAGATAGGCCCATAAGCGTTTCGTCTACGCAAAGCAACACACCGGTAATCTATTGATAATTAATGATTGAAAAAGCTTGATCAACTGATCATTTTATCATTTCTTTTTTTTTTTTTACATATTCAATAGACTTTCGCTCCTACCGTTCCGGATGAAGATTTTTTCAATCTACTGATGAGATTTCAATCGAATCGAATCGATGAGCAGCGAAGTAGTTTGCCGCCTGTTACGATGACCGACTCGACGAGCACTGCTGCCTCAACTCATTTCGATTGAAAAAAGATCAATTTCATCAAGGAATCATTCGAAAATCAATTAATAATTTATTAATTAGCTTTTTTGACAGCTTCATTGGAACACAAAACCCTTTAAAAATTGACTAAGGTTCTCATGTTTTATTCATTGTGAATCGATCATAGTGAAAAGATTTAATTTTTTTTTATTTGTTGAAAAAAAATATTGTAAAAACAAACAAATCGAAACCAAAGACTTTTTTCGGACCGGAAAGAATGTAAGGTAATTCCTGTAATTCCTGGATTAAAACTTATTTAAAAGCCATTAGGGATATATTACATTCATTTTTTCATCGATTAATCCAACAGACCAATTTTCGATTCAATTTCAGTTGTTTTAAAATGAACAAATAAAATATTATTATCATTATTGAATTCAAACATTTCTGATTCTTATAATAATTTTTCTAGATTATATAAAAAACAAATCAATTCTTTCCATCGATCATTACCATTCTCTCGGTGTTCTGAAACATTTTTTCATTGATAAACAATTTTCAAGAGTTTTTTTTCAAATTAATTTGATTTTGTATCTACCATAAATAACGACAAGAATAAATCGAATTGATCGAGGGTAAGATATATTATAAGAAGAGAATGCAGAAAGCATTCATTGTTTGTTTTTTCATCATTCATTTGAGTCTAAGATCATCATTCAATTTCATTGGAACAAGTATTAATCAATCAAATTGATAGCAGAAACAATAACAATACAATGATTTCAGTAGATTTTTTTCAAATTATAATTTTGTATTCATAGGGGTGATGGTATAAAAGTTTTAGGACCGGCAGCCTCTTTCGATACACGTTGATATTGTTCCAATAGTTTGCGTTTCCGCTCCTCGCATTCTCGCTGTCGTTCGCGCAAAGCTCTTTCCATTGCATCTAATTTTTCTTCACCGAAATCCGGTTTACGATCCATAACCGGTGTGGATGGAACAGATGGTGCTTAAGAGAGAATGTTGAAAAAGTAAATTAGAGAATTTTTAACACGAAATGAAGCTCACTTTTCTTGACCACAGGCACACCACCGGACATCTGGAAAGTAGCAGCATTTTCTTTACTTTTTTCAAGCTCGAAATTTGAAACTGAATTCAATTTGGATAATTATTTGATAATATTCGATTAACTTTTGAATCAACACAATTGATCCACTTACCATCTATATTATTGACAACATCGAAATCGACTTCTTTGATAGTTCCAGCTGGTTGAGTTTTGGCAGCCACATCGAACGCAGCCAGAATACGTTTTTTACGTTCCTCAGCTTCACGTTGTCGTTGTTTAATTGCATCTTCGACAAGATCAACCTTTGGTCCAATTGTCGAAGGAAAATTAGCCGGCGGAGCTTTGCTTGGGGTTGGTGATGGAGCTATTCATCGATCGAAAAAAGAATTTAATTCCGAACTATTAATAAGCGATTGACAAACTTGTTGTTTGTGGCTTAAGAACACTGGTGTCAAGTTTTTTATCTCCTCCAGCCGGTGCTGATTTCGCCATCTTATCATACATTTGCATAGTTCTTTGCTTATGTAGTTCGGCTTCTTTTTTCTTCTGTTGGAGCATATCCTGTCTGGTGTTGGTAAGACGATCAAGTTTATCATCTCGTTGAGCTAATTCCGGCAAAATTAAGAGGTTAGAGTTAAATTCATAATAAAATAGATCGGAAAATCAGTATGATACCGCTTAAATGCTGATTTGAGTCTACAAGGCAAAAGAATGATCACTCACGTTTTTTTTGAGCTTTCTGAGCTCGAAGTTCTTTGATTCTGTCACGTATCACTTTTCGATCATCTGGATCATCAGTTTGATCAAGCTTTCCATTCGGATGCAACAGATCGAATAGATTAGAGACATGTTTTAAATCGACAATCAAGTGATAATTATCGATAATAATCTACGAATAAAAGTATTACCAAACTTTGAAGAAGATTCTCATCAGTTATTTGATCAAGATCAATCTCCTGCTCGACATCATCCATATTGTTTGGATTGTTTGTTATTGTAAGTTGTTTCTTTTCGATTAGCAAAGAAAGGCTGCTTCGATGAAATTCAAACTGGGCTCAGATTTGAAAAAAATTCAAACAGACAAGCCTTTAGTGCAATTCGATTGCAAGCGAAAAAATATTGGTAATTTTTTCTAGCCCAAAAAAATAGAAGAGTCACTTCTTCTTCTTTTTCCGCTATTAGGTTACATTAGGAGCGACAAATGAAAAAGAATTTCAATGGAGGAAATGGTAAACGCGCTAAATCAAGCAAGAAAAGATTAGAGAAGAATGGGTGAAGAACCAGAAGTAGGTAATTCAAGAGCTTAATACCAGAGCCTTTTAATCGAAGATTCAACCAAGATAGAATAACTTCGGCTCTATTAGATGCTGAATCTCTTTCTCTCTCTCCCTCTCTCTTTGAATAGAATACGGTGAAATCAAAAATAGAGAAATGTTTAGAGCATGAAGAATAGCGAATAGAGAATAAAAAAATTAATGATTCAGGGGATTTTCAAAAATTAGTGTTTGAAGAGTATAGAACGCTGATGATGTTGGGTGTAATGATAATGAAACAAAGTAAACCAATCTTAAAAAGAGATTTGCATTAGATTTTCAAATACCAGAATCTTATTCTTCCAACAAATTAAATCGATTAGTTGTTTTTATCACTGCTCGATAAAATTCTCTTCGCTTCGTAAAGGATCGAGAAGTGATGTCGGAAGCTTCGAGAATTTCTATTTAGCCTACTGACTATTATAGTAATTCATGGTGATGGTATGGATGAATTGCAGTGGCGGTGGCTGGTTCTTTGGCTGTTTCTTTCTTGGTTGTTGGAGGTTACCAATTTCTGTAGTCGTTTTTGTTTTCATTTGAAAATCATAAATCTGTTGCCAATGTTCTTTTTTCTGCTTCAATTTTCAATTCAGCTTAACCATTCTATCGTACTTGTCGTCTGTTTTTAATTCTTTCTTTGATTCTTTATCCATTTGATTTCGATTCTTCACTTCTCATTGAATTCTGTTTTTTTTCTCATTTTGAAAATTTCAAATTTCTCTCAATCTTTTTTTTTGATGAGAAAAAAAAAATGAAGTAAGGTGATGATGGCTGGTGCAAATAAAAAGTGAGCCAAAACCTAGAATTAACGCCCAAAGTAAAGCGAGAGAAAGAATTACATCCGCAAGAGAGAGAGAGAGAGAGAGAGAGAGAGACCGATGTAACCCATCGAGTTCGAAAAAAAAAGAAGACAAATCAACCGCCGCCACCAAGAGTCAACAGCGAACAAAAGAGCAGAAATTTCTTCTCGAATGACTATTAAAGGGAATTTCGAATTTCAAATTCATTTCAATCTTCTCCGTTCTCTGTTTGGTTGTTTCGTTCGAGCAAACACATCTATCTCATCGTTTTCATAGCGTTGAAATATTATTGCATTGAATGAAAGAACAGAAAAAAATTAAAATTATCGCCGCAATCTCTGTTAAGTCGGTCTTTTCGATGTAGAGAAAATTAGCAAGGAATCAAGAATTCTAAATTGATCGAAATCTCTCTTACTCTCAAGGTTTGTTTTCGACTCTCTCTCTTATTTGTTCTTGTCCACAGTTTTGTCTTTTTTATATTTAGTTCTGTATTTTTTTTAAGCCATAAGTCTAGAAGACAAAATCACAAGAATCTATAATTAGAAATCTGAAATTATCTCCAGATTCTTCGGTGTGATGAGATTGGAACGAGAAACGTATTCTCGATGCAAGAGAAATTCTCTCAATTCTATTATATTGATTTGAAAAAAAATCTAACGGAGAAGAAGATGATGAAGAGAGAATTTCATAGAGAGATATTAAAAAAAATGTAAAATATGATGATGATGATGATACTCAAACATGAAGTAAGGTGAAGTAATGAAGTATCATGTTTGAGTATAGTTTTTACTTAGAATCGAGCAGAAAGAAAAAAGATTTATTTATTATCGAATGAGAAACGAATCAGTGTAATTTTTTATTCGGAGAAAATAGAAATAGGGAAAATATTTTAGCATCATCGGTTAGGATTGATTTGGGAATTGAATTCAAAAATCTTTTTGTTGGCTATTTTTTTCTCTTCTCTTCGATGATTGATTTGTTAGTTCATCCATATTTGCACACACACACCTTCCCTTCGCTTCGCACACATTCCAACCTTGTCTTCTGAGGAGAGATCTGGTATTCTTGGATACCGATTCTTGCGATTATGAAATAGATCTATTCAATCAATTTGAATTCGTAGTCTCTCTCGATGAAAAATGCTGACAAGTGAAGGAGCAAAAACCAGCAACTGTCACAACCAGCAATAAGATAAAGAAGTTGAAATAAAAAAATGAAAAAATATTTCATAGTTTGTATTTGGTGGTTGTGATTTTAATGATAATTCCACAACAAATTTCGTCTTTTCGATTTGATTCACTTCGATAGAATGTTTCCGGTGTGAAAAAACATCAACAACATTTTGGTAAAGCCAATTAAACTGCAAAATTTGATGCTTTTCAATCTCCAAAGTTTTATTCAATTTTTTTTATTTCGAAAAAAAATTCTCTTTCCAAATGTCAAATGATCAAGTTTTTTTTTCTCGATTGCGCTTTTTTGTAGTCGGAATTCGATTTTAGAATAGAAAGGAATTTCATTTGAAAATTAAAGGTATTTTAATATATGTTAGCTTGTTATTCGCGGAAAAGTATTTACAAAAAAAGGATTCGTTGAGTGATGGGATAAGAGTAGGCAGCAGCGGAAAATTGCATCGATTAAATAATTATATGGATGTAATCCTTGGACAAACTAGTAGAATTTAGGGTACTAATAATAAAATTAACCTAACCATTAACCTAAGTGAAAGATGGTGATTGTGATCTGCAGCATTGGCCAGTCGATGTCGTTCTTGAAGAAGAGGAAGATGATGATTTAGGTGGTGATGTTGTGAATGATTTAGATGAAGATAAACTTGTTGAATGGGAACAAACTGATGATAGTGTTTTCGATCGTGTCATTCGTGAAGATGGTGATGTTTCCGTTGTTGTCGAGGACAATGTTGAGGAAGATGAGAGATCATTTTTGATCAATGATTTAATTTCATCATCATCGATATCATTTCGACGGATTTCGCTTGATTTGTTGCGTGTGACTATTTTCGTAGCAAAATGACAAATACAATCACAAGGCGTAACTAGTGGTTGATCTTCACTAAATTCCACAAGATTCGTATCGATTATTCCATCAACAAGATTGTTTCTACAATCAACCAGACTGTTTGTCGCTTCACAGTCATCGCTCATTATCTTAAAATTTTTAGAGGAAGCAAAATTCGGTTAAGCAGAAAATAAAAAGAATTTGCAATTTTATTTTGAACAACAAAACTTAGAAGAAAGGGTTTACCTCAGTCGAACATAAATTAGTTTCGGTGCAAGTTGTTGCAGACAAAAAATTTGTTAATGTCGATGTCAATGAGCTAGTATTACAGCTACAAGTACAATCGAAACTGAATTGATTCTTCAGTCTTGAATTAAAAGCTGATACTTTTTTCTTAATCAATGAAATTTGATCAAAATTTTTGTCATATTCATTGTTTCTGCTCTCTTCATCAGAAGCGACTGCCACACTCTGATAATCATCATCATCATCTAGATTAAGATTCTTGATTGGTGTGATTGGTGTTAGATTTTCCGCTGATGGTATCAGTTCATTGAAGTCATCTTTGAATGGAGATTTTAGCTCTTGATTGATCTGCGGAAAGCAGCTATTCGCTCGCTTCCGCATTGTTTGAGGACTTTTAAGACCTTTTTCGCAAAATTCTTGCCAAATAAATTGATTACTTTTTCTTCGGATTTTATCCCTTGTCATATGGAATTGCGATCCTTATTGTTTCGAGCAAAAGAGTATAATAAGAAATTAAATTCAAGCTTAAAATTTCTATGAATTTAATCTCGATTTTAAATTTATTTAATAGTCAAATATACAGAGAAGAATGAAAACAATGGATGCAGAACAAACGAACCTGGAAGCCTAATTTCTAATCTGTCAAATTTATTTGACTGATTATTTAATGGCTTTTGTTTCGTTGAACGATCCGACGATTCCTTAGCAGAGTGCATCTTTTCAATGGTGGCGACGCTGTTTTGTATCATAAAATTTTCAAAATTTTCCATATTGATCGGCACTATACTCTTGGGTCTTTCAATTTTCGAACTATCCAAATTCAATCCAACCCTCTTTTCTCTTTTTTCGGTAACAGAGACAAGCATCTCTTTTTTCGGCACTGTTGTTCTCTGTCCGTTTTTTGGATTTATTCTGGATTTCGTTATATCACCATTATTACCGAACGATTCATCCGCTCGATATTGGAATTCGAGATTCAATTGAAGCTCATCATTATTTAACAATGTTAGAATCTCATTGATGTCGTGGAAGTTTTTGACTTGTCCATCATCACCTTTGTCATAACAATCTTCAATCTCATCAGTTTCTTCATTGTCAGCAATTATATCCATATCGGATTGATTTTGACTACAATCACAACTATAAGTTTTATCATCTTCTTCATCTTCGGTCTTGAAAGAACAATGAGAGTGTCTTGAGAAAATGCAATCACAATCTTCCACGACAACATCTTTTCCCTCATAATTCCTAATGATGAATTTTTCGATTTCTCTCGATTTTGATTTCTCATTCAATTCCATTCGATTCTCTTCGATCGATAGATCAGTATCAGATTCTATAATCGAAACACCTATTTCAATATCAGTCATCTCATAATCAGCAAGTGTTTGTGATTTCAATGCATTCTGCTTGGAATTATTGCTCTCATTTTGATCTAGACAGAACAACAATTATATTTTAAATCGATTCGAAAAAATTAAAATTTTACCTAGAATAGAAATTTTATCTTTGTTTTTGATTTCAATAGAAGCCGGTGTACAGCAAATCGTTTCATTCGAAAGCATTGATGGACTACATCGATCTTCATTTCTTATCACTGTAAGACTGTCTGGGGAGTCTGCACGAAAGAGATCTAGATTTGATAATGGCAACGTCATCAAATCTGCTGCAGAATTCTGGGAATTTTTTTTTCCTACCAAAATTCAATTAATATGATCATAGATGTGATGAATCGAAAAGGCAAACCTTTAGAAGACAATTTAAATGGAAAAAAACTGAAACTTTTCCGTTTCGATTGCTGGACCTTAGGCGATGGTGATCGCTTCTCTTTGGCAGTGGTGAATAATCCGGCCCACGAACCTCGCCATTTTGTAGCTTGATTTTTGAGTAAATCATCAAGTAAAAATAAAAAACAAATAGAATCGAATACCTTTAGGCGAATTAATCGGACTATTAACGTCTAACAATGTTCGATTTGATTTTGAATCTTGTAAATCTTGAATTTCATAAGAGTTTGTTGATGTGATCTGATCATTATCATGGTCGGTGATAGTCACCGTGATTGGTGGTGATCGTTGATTTCTATCATCATCCGAACTATTTTGTTCATCAGTTGGAAGATCTTCAAACGAGGCTAATGGAGCAGGACCTAGACAAGATAATTTAGGCGGTCTTCGTTCTGGTGAAACTATTTTTCTTTCGGTAACAGTATACATCTTGTTTATGCTTATCCATTGATGATTAAACTATTCGATGTGAATTTGGAACAAATCGACCAGAAGCGAATAGAAAACAGAAAGATTCAACACAATTTCAATTGGACCAAACATAGATGTAAACCAGAAACCAAAAAGGGAGGAGGAACAAGAGAGAGAGAGAAAGAAAGAGAAAGAGAACGAAGTTCTAATAGAATTCTCTCCAATCTCACAGTCGTATAGTTTTTCCCTAAGAATTTAAATAAGTTTGAGCTAGGGAATTTTTTTGGAACACCAACAAAACTGCCCTCTTTTAGTATGCCAGCATATTGTCGCACTTATTTTAATCGTATTTTTTCGAAACAATCTTATCCGGATAAAAATTTGGAATCGCAACAAAAATTTAATTGTCAAATCAAAATCAATAGATAAGTTGAAAAGAGAAAAATTCAATATTGCAGATTCAAATACTATAATTATAGCTCGAGTTTTGATTCACTACCGCCGTTATTATCAGCACTTCCGCTTTCAAGCCCCACTGCACCATTATTCATAAAATCAAACAATCCATGCTCGTTGACTGTACTCAAGAGATCACAAATAATTGGCGATTCAACCTTAATAATTGAAAAAATCAATTCAATTAGAATGAAAGGGATAATTTAATGGGCTAATCTATTTTCTATTCAAATACTCACGCCGAGAATATAATCACAAGTTTTCGGTTCCATCAGATAGATTGCTACCGAATCAGGGTTTGGAGAATCATTTTTACATCTTATAAATGAAAAAATATCATAAAATAATTTACAATTTGATTTAAATTCTTCAGAAAGATAATTACTTTAGTTTGACTTCTACTTTTCGTGGTCTTTGTGTAGATTCACAATAATCTCCATCAGAATAATAATGCCAAACTTGTTTCGGTGTCTTATTCTTTTTAGGTTTTTTAGAAGGATTAGTTTCAATCCATTCAATGTGTTTATCTAGATTCCATTTGCCTAGATTGATTATGATTTTTTTTGAACCTTTCTCTTCATGATATTGATTAACAGTTTTTCCATAACAAAATTCATAGTTCCACCAACCGGTTCCCTTTTGAGATTAAAATTTTATTAGAATAAGATGAGATGATCATTTTTAATTCTAACCCCAGTTAAACAATATTCTCCTTTTAGAAATTTCGAAGTAATATGGGAATGTGATGACGATAATAGTGAAGAGCTGAGATCATTGTCGTTCTCCCGACTATCTGTAATGAATTTAATATGGACTTCTTTACCATTAGCCAAAGCATCTATCGTTATCGTTTTGCTTTCAAAAAACGAATCACCGAGATTTCGCTTTATATTTGATGATGGTGACGTTGAAATTGCTTTGAACTCTTTATCAAGATCATTTAGGTCGAAACCTTTTGGGACGGTGCCGACGGTTTTATCTATCGGATGACAAGTGATGATATTCTCCACTGGTCCTTTCAACTTCATATGAAAAGAATGAAATTTTATCTTGTATAATTTGAAATCTAAAAGTTAGATACTTTAAATTTTGGAGAAAGACAAAGCAATGAAGAAAATGCAATGACTTCGTATTCACAAGTCGTCGTTTCTTTGATCGAGTAGAGCTCATGTTTACCGTCTTCAACGCATACATAGAGAACTTTAGTATATCGTTTTTTGTTCGAAAGATCACAAAACGTTCCATCAGTCATATTCACTTCTATATAAGGTAATTGATAGTCATCAACATTGATCCTAGGCAACTTGCTCAGAGGATCAATTTTGATATTGTCTTCGTAAAGCTTTTCGTATCGATCGTAATCGTTCATATCGAAATATCCAAGATAAAATGATCTCTAAAAACATGAAATGAATATACGAATACTAAGAAAAATTGAAAAATAAAACACTAACTTTAGTCTCCGAATCTTCATGATATTGACGGATGTATTTTCCATGACAAATTTCATATGTCCAATAATTTTCGACTCGATATGAACATGGCTTCTTAAGAAGTAATGGTTTCAATAGCTGATATGGATTTAAATCGGAATTTTTATTGGTCGAATTAGTTTTCGTTTCATCTTGTTTGATAATAGTCGGAATAAAACAACGATATTTTTCTTGATTTTCACTTGTCAAAATCATCTCCTCTCCAACAAACTAGATATTTTGGTGAAATATTAGATACTTTAAGAGCATAGATGTTTAATGTAAAGTTACCGTCTCATTTGGAATATTCGATTCATTCAAAGTATCGGACCAGATTATCTTGTAGTATGTTTGATCATCGAATGAGAACGATGGTAATTTTAACTCAATCTCTTTAGGACCAAGTGTTCCATCAATATTGGCGGATTGCTGATGATCATTTGAATTGACATCGTTTAGAATGTAGGGGAATCTATCTAACAACAAAAACAAAAACAATACCACAAGAGACTTCATTTATTTTATATTAATCCAATTATTAAATAAATCGATGGAGAAAGACACGTTTTTTTCTCAGATTGAATCCGATATAATAGGATCATCGAAATTGAATCCTTTGATTGACACAAAAACACTGCGATTCTTCAGAAATTTCGAGATTTTGATCCCAGATATCAGATGGCCCTATTAATGTGAGAATTATCAAAATCATATTCATCCTCATGTCGGCTTTGAATTCGAAAAATTTTTTATTATTGATCCACTGGATTCCACTCATCGGATGATTTGAAATGCTTCGAGACTGACTGATTTCAAGTCATCAAGCATTATGATCAATCAACTCTACAACTTGATTTCGCTTGCAATCATCATTTGGAATTCTAGCTTTTCGACTATATCATCGTTTCCCGATCAAGGCAAATGGACTTTCATAGCAAACAAAGTAAACAACTCAATAGATTTCGAAAATTATCTATGATACCTCTTTCTCTTTCATCTATAGGAGAATTGCCATTATTTTAGCGCTCATAGCACTTTATTCGCTAATTCAGTGATCTCTGTTCAAAGTATTTCAATTAGAATCGGAATCTTAAGTTTTTCAAACTTTTTTGTAAATTTTGATCATAAATCGTTTTAGTTGCATGCGATACAGATCATCGAACATCTGACCCTTCAATCGTCAATATAGGATTAGTTGTTCGTTCTACGCCATGTTTCGAAGAATATTTTGGGTCTGAATCGATCGTATGTGCATTCATTATAGATTAATAAATTTGCAATAACATTCAGTGATTGCAGCTCAATGAATATTTCCGATGGTACTATCAGTGTCCAGCTTGGATTTTTGGCGATTTCGGTTACGAATCAGTCACTTACATGAAAACGGAAGAATTACGATTGACTTGTGATCATTTAATAAATTTGAATGTTTGTCCAATAACATTTACGGAAAAATGGTTTTAAAAAGCTTGAAATAATTCTAACTTTTTTCAAAAGCGGATCAAATCAAATAAATTCATCAAGGCTCCTGTAAATTATATATATAATCAATCATGTGGTGCAAACTTAGAACGAGACCAACCGATTTGCTTGAGTTCTTCCAGTTTCAGGCAAAATTTATTTGTATCAGAGAACACTCATCAAATCGTAAGCTATAAATCGATTTAACAATCACAATTTTCATTCCAATTGATTGATTCAAATTTTGATTGATTTTGTGCAGAAAAACGGATACATAATCAATGTCCCTGAAGATGGAATCTATTTGTTGATTATTTTCATAAATTTCATAGATTTCGAAAGCGGTCAACACTCGAATATAACCGGTTTGTTGATTTAAATTTGAAAGGAAATTTTCTAGAGACCCTTTTGAATATTTAGTGGATGTAAATTTTCAATCGAACAATGGCCATTATTTATCTATGGTCGATTATCCTCTTCTCACTTTTTATGCTTCAATGTCAATCTTGTATTTGATATTTGCTGTGATCTGGTTCGCTCTTTCGTTTGCTTTTTGGAAAGAATTGCTTCAAATTCAATTCATAATCGCAACTATTATTCTGTTTGGAATGATAGAGAAGGCCATTTTTTATGGCGTTTATCAATCGCTAAATCATTCAGGGATTCTAAATCAACAAATATTCTTTCTGGCCGAGATATTCTCTTGCTTGAAAAGAACTTTAGCACGCGTTCTTTTAATAATGATATCATTGGGCTTCGAAATAATCAGGTAGCTCTACTGATAAAAAACGTGAACATCTGAATTGCTTGAATGATGAAAATTGGTTTCAACCTTAGGCCTTGTTTAGGAGATAATATCAACAAATTGATAGGTTTTGGAATCTCTTATTTCGTATTGGGGATCTACGAGTCAACAGTTCGAATTTACAAAGTATATCATTCTGATTAATTTGGATTATTATTAATGTGTTTTCTGTTCTACAGTCTAAAAATTTTCTTGTTGATGCTACTCTTTATGCTGGTCTTCCTTTGGCTATTGTCGATACAGCCATTTTCTGGTGGATATTTAACAATCTTACTCATACAATTAAAACATTGCGAATACGTAGAAATTGTTTCAGACTGGAACTTTTCAACCATCTCATCAATGTTTTAGTGTTTGCTGTTTTTGGTACTTTTCCAAATCATTATGTCATTGAATAATTAGTATTTTTTCTTTCCTATAAGCCTCTGTAATATTTATCATTTGGCAGATGCACAAAGTGAGTTTTTCCATGAATTTTCGTCGAGAGATTTGTTATAAAATCACTATCTTTTTCGATTTGACAGCATAAATTGACTTCATGCCTCGATAGCTGGAGATATCTATGGATTGATGAAGCATATTGGCATGTCCTCTTCTCTTTAATATTGCTTGCGATAATGATTTTATGGAGACCAACCAACAATGATCAAAGGTTTGTGCTATGAATTAACTTTGAAAATCTTATCGAAAAATCTGCTTTATTTTTTGTTTAGATATCAATTCACATCGTTACTTTCTAGTTCAAACAGTTTGAATGATTTTATTGACAATGATTTGAATCAATGTGCGATTGAAAACAATTTGGGTATTTTTTCTGGCCCATATTATAAACAGATCATAGAGAAATTACTTTTTTGTTCCAATGTTTTTAAAGGTGAAATCAAGATGAGATTTCAAAATAATCGTAATGAGTATTCAAAATCTTCCCCTAATCATCTTGATAGCCACATAATCAGTGCAGAAACTGATGATAATTTGAAATGGATTGAAGAGAATATCTCAACGACTTTGGTCGATAGGTTTGGTTATCATTTTAAAACGATCATGTCATGATTAAACTTTAATCTTTCTGTATTCCAGTTCTCTACCTTCTCTTATAGATTCAGATGAAGTATGTTTTTCATCGATTCCAGGATCGAAATTGATCTAATATTCCATCCAATCATTTTTCAGGAACTTTTAGCTGCCAAATTTGAGATAAGTAAAATTCAATGATTTTTTTTGCCAGCCATCTAACCATCGATCGAATAAGCTTCTGGTGTGGTGGTGTTCTTACAAACAAATTATTTATGCTTTGATGACCTGAGATATAATTATTACGAACCGATTATAATGCTAAAGAAGTGTTTTCGAAATAGTTTTGGTCTCAAAACAAATAAAAAAATTATAGTTGACTTGATCGGAAGACACTTTGGAACTTCAAATTCGTTGGCTTCTGGTTTTGATTGGCAAGACCCTTTTCTAATCAATGAAAGCCTTAGCGATGATGAAAGAGAAATCAAAAACCAAATGAGGTCATATTGTGAGAGGCAATTGATGCCTCGTGTTCTTGAAGCAAATCGAAACGAAAAATTTGATATCGAAATCATGAGAGAACTAGGTTCACTTGGGGCATTAGGCCCCACTATTAAAGGTTATGGTTGTGCGAATGTTTCATCGGTAGCCTACGGTTTGATTGCTTTTGAGATTGAACGAGTCGATAGTGGTTATCGCTCTGCAATGAGTGTTCAATCTTCGTTGGTAATGTTCCCAATCTATGCATTCGGAAGCGAACAGCAAAAAGAGAAATATCTTCCCGGATTAGCCAAAGGCGAATTGATAGGTTTGATGTTTTCCAGTTTTTCAATAGTTTTGATTGATCTAAAATCTTATTCACTACTTTATCATATTAGGCTGTTTCGGATTGACCGAACCTAATCATGGAAGTGATCCTAGTGGGATGGAAACTGTAGCTAAATATGATCCCAACACGAAATCTTATAATTTGAATGGCTCAAAAACATGGATCACTAATTCACCAATCGCTGATGTTTTTGTTGTTTGGGCTAAATATGATGGCACAATCAGGGGATTTATTCTTGAGCGTGGAATGAGAGGCTTATCGTCTCCCAAAATTGAAGGAAAATTCTCGCTAAGAGCCTCTACAACTGGTATGATTTTAATGGACGACGTTGTTGTGCCAGAAGAAAATGTTTTGCCAAATATTCATGGGTTGAAAGGTCCCTTCAGCTGTCTAAACAACGCTCGATACGGTATCTCTTGGGGAGCTTTAGGTGCAGCCTCATTTTGTTTTGAAAACGCTCGATCATATGTTTTAGAACGAAAACAATTCGGCAAATCATTAGCTAGTACACAAATTGTCCAATTGAGATTAGCTGATATGTTGACAGAGATCAATCTTGGCCTAGTAACATGTTTACATCTAGGTCGTTTAAAAGATCAAAACAGAATACAACCCGAAATGATTTCGATAGCGAAACGTAATTCAGCTGGAAAAGCTTTGGATATAGCGCGTCGATGCCGAGATATGCTTGGTGGAAATGGCATCAGTGATGAATATCATATCATCAGACATGTGATGAATCTCGAAGCTGTGAATACTTACGAAGGAACGCATGATATTCATGCTTTGATTCTTGGAAGATCTATCACCGGCATACAAGCTTTCAAATAAGATTTCAAAGAGTTCGTTTCGTTCGATCGTAAGGGTTTTATCCCCAAAATAAAAATCCATCCAAATTGAAATGTACTATTTAACCTAAATCAAGGACCAATAAAATAAAAAACTTTCATAATATTAATCGAGCAATGTGAGTCATATGATATTTCTGGTCCAAACACTTTTGGTCTCGTTTCTTTGGTTCAATTAGCGATGAGTACCATTCAAATCGTCACGAATTTGACCGAGGAAAAATTCAACGATCTTGTGAGGAAAGATCGCCCTTTCGTGATTAGATCAGCTAATTTTGGTCGCTGTCTTGAATTTTGGAATGTGGAATATCTTCAAACAAAAATAGCTGATGGCCGTAAAGTTCCGATTCATGTGGGAAAAAACCCATTGCTAGATTTCACAAATAAAAATTTTCAATATAAATTTGAAGAATTCGGTACCTTCCTACAGAAATGTTTCGCAGCTCAATCGAGCAATGAGTTTGTGAATAAGAATGATTATGATGACTGCTCGAATTATTATTATCTGCGCTCTATTGGCGATGATAAGCGAGGCAGAGAAATTGCGAATTTGAAAAAACATTATCCCTCGATTGCCGATGATGTGTCATATCCTGAATTTATTGGTTTCTGTATGAACGATTCAAATTGTTCCGATGTGGAGTGTGATAAAAGGCATATTTTCTCCACAGTATTAAGAATATCATCAAGCTCGGTTACGATTTGGACACATTATGATGTATTAGATAATATTCTGCTACAAATTAGAGGTCGTAAAAGAGTGATACTTTTCCCGCCTAATGATGCAGAATTTCTATATCTCAAAGGCGACAAGTCCGAAATAATTGATCTAGATGCAGATGACATCGAAAAGCGATTTCCTTTATACAGAAATTGCTCAAAATTCGAAGTGATTCTTGAAGAAAAGGATGCTCTATTCATACCAGCCATGTGGTTTCATAACACCAAAGCTCTAGAATTCTCCATCGGTATTAATATGTTTTGGAAGGATTTTTCACTCAATAAATTCTACGATCTGACCGATGTCTATGGAAACAAAGACCTGATACCAGGGAAAAATTCTTTAAATTCTTTAAAACGTATTTTGACCGATTTAAATCGATTGCCGAAAAAATATCGAAACTTTTATGTCCATCTAATGATTTCTGTTTTGAGAAGAGAACTCCAAGGAGACTCCTTTATGAGAAATTGCCAATAAAAAATATCTTATATCAAAATCTAATCTTTTAAAGAGAAAAACATAATTAATTGAGAAAAAGTTGTTATTTATCTGCAATCATATGGACTCTTGGACGGTTCCATACTAAATTCGAAGGGCCAGAGGAAGAATTATTGATTTATTCCGTAGGAAAATCCGGTCGAATTTCGGATTTGGAGGCGAAAAAAAAAATTATTGGGAGTTTCAAAAAAAGACGAGAGTACTCATCTTATTTTCTTTATATCAAAGATCTAAATTTTCTTCTAAAATTTTTTTCGTAGATTTGAAAAAAAGATTTGATAATCTAAAACTCGTTAGATGAATTTCAATTCGAAATTTCAAATACCTCTCAGTGATGAAGTGACATATAGATTTCGCTTGAATCGTAAGGACAGAGAAATGCACAATAGACAGTTCTATCTTAGGCAAAACTTGCAGCGCTGAATTGTTAAATTGCAGCGAAAAAAAAGAATCGACCGATGTTTCTCTTGATCTATGCCATAGATTCTATGATGTCAGATAACTAAATTTTTGATGGTAAATAAATGGATAAAATTATCAATCTTGACTTGATTTTATTTGCTATAATTTTTTTTTTAATTGATTCCCATAAGGTTGACGAAATTTGAGATTTCATTCGCAACAGATTAATCGAAAAAAATGTCCGATCAAGCTAGATTATTTTTTGAATTAATCGATGAAGATAGATTCTATTCGATTGATGATTGTTTACAACATTCATTGAATCTACTCAGAAACAATCCATCTATGCGTTTTCTTGTGCTGGATTTCTACCAAAAACTTTTTGATGAATATCTAGGCCAATATTGTTTGTTCAATAAATCAACATCAATCACCAACGAAATGAGATTAAAAAAAATTGATTCAAATCAAGAAAAAATGATCGATAAATTTTGTCCAACAATCTTGTCAAAATTCATCAAATCATTCAATAAGACTGTCATCAAGCAAGAATCGAACGACGACTATCAAAAGCTTTCGATTTCTAGCGAGAATTTAGATATCGTCGAAGATTGTCCACAAAGTCCACCGACCGAAGATATGGTTCAAGATTATGATCTCGATGATGTATCGTTGAATTTTTCTTTGCAAAATGATATGATGACAATCATGAATTTGATAGAGAAGAATATTCCATTGATTCAGCAAACTTTGTTTGACTTATTAATAGAAGAAAAGCTTTTCTCGGTTGCCAAATGGTCTTTAGATTTTATCATCAAAATTACCATCAAATACTCTCTCCCGATCGATTATGAGAACATTCAAGCCAGTGATTCCATGACTGATATACCGCTGAATCAATCATTGAGCTTTTGGAAACAATGTCCATTGATGAAGATTTTGATAGAATTGGTTGCGTATTCGATCGAGAACAATAATCAATGTGAAAAAGATATTTTGAAGATACAGAAATTTTCTCCAAAAACAGACTGGATAGTAGCGAATTTATTCGAGAGTATCTCTAACAATCTTATTTTGAAAAAATACATTGAAGTTCTTATTAATTCATCCTCATCATCCTCATCAAATATTTTCATTCTTTCATATCTTTTCAAGCACAATCCATATGCTATCGTTGATTGCTCCAAAACAAATCTACCTTTTTTATTGAAATTATGTGCGTGTTCGAAACCACTTCTTGATCTCTTAGCCAATGAAGCCGCTAAAAAAGGTAACAATTTTCATCGACCGACTCAATTTTTTTCGTCTGACTTATTCATATTTTTTTCTCATCGCAGTCGATCTAACCTTTTTAAACAACGTTATTGAAAAAAAAACATTGAATGGCTTAGACAATGAAGTGATTCTTTGTTTCTTGAATGCATCGAACTGTTATGAGCTTTTGATAATATCGATTCGATTATACAACAATGATAATGCAACAGATATTTTCCGAGAGAAAATCGGCTCCATATGGAATCTTTTGATGAAACGACTCCATCAGTTCGTTTATGAGCCAAATTATTCCGCGATCGATTTAACATTGTTTGTTCTATCAGTCCGGAAAAATGTCAATGATCTAATTGAAGAATCATCACAAGCGAAAGATTCTTTCTCGAAACGTTTTCTATGTAGATTGATAACTTTGATATCTATTCATTTTGGAGAAGAATTTCTCACCGAAGTTTTCCATCATCTTTTCAATGTCAACAATCCTAATTTTAATCTACAAAATAATTGGGAGAGTCCAAAGATCAATAGCATTATCATGACTGTCTACAATGCTTTACGACTGCATTTTGGTGTAATCATTCAGCAACAATTGATGGAGACAATCAATTTCTTCTCACCGAAACGTGTTTCGTTTTGGATGAATTTCTACGCATTCAATGAGATTCACCCTATTCAGTGTTTGGATTTGAATCAATTCGTCCAGCATCTGACACAGAAAGGCATCAATCCTCTGGAGGAACATTTACGAAACTATTACATCTTCAAGATTATCATCAAGTTATCCGATTCTAATGTGATCTTGAAGCATCAAACAAGATTTCTACTAATATTGGCGATCGTTAAAGTTTATGTCGAAATAATGAAGATTCTTAATGCAGACATTTATCTGGAAAAATTTTTGATGATCATTTTGTTGAATTGTCTCAAATACAGTCGAATATTGTTGAAAAATCTCTGCGAATATTCTATGAACGAGGCATTCATTGGATCGATTCTAGTCGAAATCGTTCAAAAAAAATCTTCACTTTTCTCTAGTACGGTTAAACATGATGACAATCAAGACGATCGATCCGCAGTCCGTCTCTATGATCAAATCGATGATTTTTTTGATTTTCGTCACAAATTCTTCCCGAAAAAATTACGTCCATCTATAAACGAAAACAAACTGTTTGTTTTTAATCGTTTCTTGCTGATGGATCTAATCCATTCCTGTTGCAAAGATAAATCAAAAATTGCATATAATTTGCTGCAATTGCTTCCCAGAGAAGCGTTAATGAAAGAAAAACCTTCGAATGAAGATGAGCTCAAGTTTTTATGCCTAAAAGTAATTTTGATATATTTTCTGTTTTCTAGCTTGTCTGATTTGTTGATTTCTTTCGATAGACCAAATTCGAAACCGATATTGCTGTCTTCATGCTTTTCGAACAGAATCCATTATTTTGGGACATATTGGAATCGATTTGTCGATCTAAAGATGGTTTTCGCAACTGTTATTCTATCATTCGGTGTTTATTAAATGTTATCCGAAGTAATCTCGGTGCAACAGCTTCTTATAGAAATATGAAAAATATCAAAACCGCTTTAAGGTTAGCCTTTGGATTGCATTGATATTATAGAATTTGAATCTACTTATTGTTTGCAGATTGATCTCGATTCTTTCAAAGACTGAACTCTTTCCTAATAGTCCTTTTGAACATTTTCGATCTATCCCAGAAGATCAATGGAAATCGGAAGAACTTGTCACAATAATGCATGACATAGTTGACTATATGAATGATGGCAAACAAATTAACAAACAAAATTACTTCCGATTTTATCATGAACGACTACGCTTAATCATTGTACACAAGAAACCGGAAAAAAAATTTTATTATGTACTTAAATATCTATAAAGTTATGATTATGTAAAACTCAATACGATTGTGCATTGAGACAGTATTTATTGTTTATTCTGCGTCCACTTGCAGCGTTTACTAGTGATAATTACTAGAGAGCCCTTTCTTCATTCCATTTCCTTTTTCCTGTTCTTTTGGATCAAGATTCATCAGATTCAAATTGGATAAATTTAAAACGCTCTCTTATCACCAGCGCACGCAATACACAAATCGACATCCACTAATGGTCAATTGAACATTTTCCAAATCGATTAACGAGACCATTGTGAATTTTTATCAGTCAATGGCACATATATCACACCCATAATACGTTCACGTTTAATTGACCCATTTTCAAGTTTATCAATTTGTTCCAAAGATTGATCACCTCCTCGAGGACCAACTGGGATGATCATTCGTCCACCCGGTTTTAATTGATCCACCAACTATTTTCAAAAGGAATCAACAGTTTATAGTATGAATCTCATAAACAACAAATTGAGTTCATTAATGAAAACTTACAGGTTGTGGGAGTGTTGCTGCAGCAGCTCCAACATGTATAGCGTTGAAGGGTTGATACTGAGGCAAGCCTAATCTACCATCACCGACTTTCAAAATCACATTATTGTTATCAAAATTGATAATCTATGATTATTATTTTTGATTACCATTGATAATTATGCGGTCTTCATTTAATAAATCAGCGTTTCCTTTCCTAATATTCTCCAAAGACTTATCTGCAAGCTCCGGAATGTGTTCGATTCCAACAGCTTTGCCCGTTTTCCCAACCATGATCGCCATACAGGCCGTCAAATAGCCAGATCCTGATCCAACATCGAGAACCTTTTCACCTATTAAATATGCTGTTAAAAATCCATTTATAATATTCTGAGTACCTTCTTTTAGATGATCCTTGAGTAATTCCAATGCATAAGCATGCTTTTCGGTCAAATGAAAAGATGTTCAATTAAATATACAGATTCGGATAAATTATATGAGTAATTAACCATATGCGGTGCGCTGATTGTCGCTCCATAACCAATGGATGCTGGTGAATCGCTGTATTTGTCATAGTCAACATAATTGCCCCGATCCACTGACAACATGGCTCTCTCAACTTTTGGATCTTTTATGATACCATTTTCTAATTTTTGCATAAAATGAATAGATAATTAAATTCAAAAGATTTTATATTATCAAGTCATACTTTTGAGATTATTAACTAGTTCTTGATTAGTTTGACCATGGCAACGCCAAGCCATGCTACTGAATGATTGTTGATTTGATTTTTTATAAGGACAAAACAAAGAATTTATCTTAGCAATCAGAATGATTTGAGAAAAAGATCCAAAAAATTTGTAATGATTCACACGTAAAATCAAAGCCATTCGATAGTCGACAATGGCAAACAAATCTGCTCTCAAAAATCAGCTGTTCGTTACAAATAGTCATTTTGAAAATCCGAACAGTTTCATCTCAACAATTCGATTTTATTTTTCTCGACTCAGAAAATTTACATTGATAGGAACCAAATAAAAATAATTATAGCAGATAAGATCATCTAGAAAATTTTATCGGTTATTTAGTATGAAAATCAAAGAATATATGTAAAAAAAATCCTCCAAAATTAATTGATCACTTTGATTCCGGTTAAAATAAATCCACTGCTTGCGTTCATTATCATTTCAGGCCTTGTTCGATCGTTTAAAACCTGATATTTTCTAAGCCAAGTTTCCGAGAGTCTTAGAAAAACACAATCACTTTTTAATTTGACGAAACAATTTTTTAAAGGCTCAATTGTTGGAGAAAATATTACCAATGGTCTTGATGGAGACAAAAATTTCAATAAAATTTGTGCCAAACAATAAGGATCATATTCTTTCGACATTATAAGAAGAGCGTCTAAATTTTTTTCACGCAACAAATTCGTCGCTTTCTGTTCTTCTAATTGGAGTTTCTCGCTTTTACGTTGTTTCAAAAGATTGTGATACGTTAACGATTTAAAAGTATCATTATGCTCCGTTTCATTCAATAATTTAGCCACTTGGTATATACTTATACAAGAAAGACATTGTTCGAGCACTGATTTCGGATAATTTAATGCATAAACTGCTTGTCGTTGACTTGCGTTTCCCACTTCTTTCGTTTCAATTTGTATTATTTGGCATTTACCAGAGGTTTTTTCCATGATAGCAGAACTTAGAATCCCAAGATTAGAGTCAATGACCATGTATCGACCATCACTCATAATGTTGCTAAATGTCAGTATTTGAGCTAGGCTATCTAGCCTTAAATAACTTTGAACAAAAAAAGCTTAAATGAGTTGGATTGAGACAAAATCGTTTCAATTACTTGTTTTTCGCTGGTCCTTGTGAATAATACATTTCCATTAGAAATTTAATTGTCGGCTTCAAGACAGTGTACAGGTTCATATACTTTTGTTGTTTTTTTTGAAGATATTTAGCTTGAGCAAAAACATTCTTTTCGCCAAAAGTTTTGGAGTTTTCAATAAGAGACTTGATTACAGCTTCCCCAGAAGTCTCGCGCTTGATTTTTTCGATATCGTTTCTACTCAATTTTTGCGATGAATTATCATCACGGATGGAACGATTATCCTTTTGCATACCTGATTCACCGATTGGATCTGTCTTCGTCGCGATATAATCTTCAATATTGACAATTTTCAATGATTTATCATTTGATGGAAGCTCGAAAGTTGAACCAAATCTCATACCGATCAAGGAGTTTGTGAGAATCTTTCTTTTGTAAAAATAAAAATATTTGCTGAATAATAAATTTTAACATCAGTAATTATCCTTAATGAATAGATCAAATTTAAACTAATTGAGATTTTAAATACTTTTCTTTATCAAATCGAACAAGTTTGCAAGAGTTAACATCAAATGTTTTTCTCATTATGGCATAATGTCCGTAACTAATGATGTCATCATCATATTTGATTTGAGGAATTCCATGATTATTATCATCATTTCTGTTGATATGATCGAATTCATTTAGATTTATGGATGGAGAATGATGAAGTTCATAATCCATCATTGATTTCGAATCCGACGTGTGAAACATTCCAAAACCGAGAAACGAAAAGAATCCATCAAATTCCTATTTTGACAAAAATGGGCTTTGGATTCTGGGCCAAAATTCTTGAAACATTTTTTTGCAGCTATCGAAATGACCTTTTCTTTGGCGATTAAGATTTTTGAAGTCTTAAGCTCTCTCCTCTCAACGAGATGCGTTTGTTTTGGACATACTAGATCAAGACTAGATCATTCATGAAGGTCTAAAATAGGCATGGATCTATCGATAGATTCATGTCCAGGACTTTATTGCGGCCGAATCTGGTCCAACGGATCGTTTGGTGATTGTTCGGTTTGTTATCATATATTGCCGTAGTTATTCTCTAGAGTTCTCAATATTTGAATATTTGAATAAATTCAAAAGGCTTGTCCTCGTGGATATCGATCCGACAGTCAACATTTGTGTCAATTATGTGAGAATGATTTACAACTCTATGATTGGATCTATCTTTCGTTCATGGTGGTCATTTTCGTTTTGATTCAATTATATTTCATTGATTGCAGCACTAGATCGACCAGAATAAATTTGATTTCATTGTTATTATATGTAGCGATCGTATTCGAAACTGTTTTAGCGGCAATCTCATCTTTAATAGCTTTCTGTAGGGATTGGAATTTTCATCTTAAAACATGTGGTGTTAAATCATTCTCCGATTGGTACACCTTATTTTATAATCCATCTTTGAACCGAAATTTCAATTGCACTCACGAAGCAGTCTATCCACTTTATTCAATAGTCTTTTTGTTCTACATAATCTCAATCGGTTTGGTTCTTTCACGGCATCTTTATCTTAGATTTCTTGGCTATTGTCTCGTACTTTTCTCTCGTTCTGATGCAATCAAAGCATTTTACTCGAAAAATTATCTAACCAAAAACATTTATTTCGCTTTATACTCAATCCCAGCGTTGCTATCCATTCACGCAACATTGGCCGGTGTTATTTGTAATTATAATGCGTTTTTGATTGAACCTTTCTTTAATATTTTTGGTTTTGATTTTATTTAACAAATGTAGATTACATTTTCCCATATCTGTTAATAATCGGATCAGTCATCTCGATTGTCATTCATCTTACCTATCAGATCGATCAAAGCTGTCGATATCTTTTTAGATCGATGCTGGAATTTCGTAATCTCTGCATAGTATTATTTCATTGGTCTCTACATATTTTTGGGATCGTTTCGTTGACCGAATTAAAGCATTATTTTGATTACTGTTACTTTCTCTTGGTACCTTTTCCAACATTCTTCTACATTCTCACTTCGAAGTTCACCGATCCATCGAAACTTTGATCATTCAAGCTAAAGTAAAAACTAAACTGTTGCATTTTGTTTTTTGAAATAAATAAAATTTTATTAATTTGAAACTCTCAAGATAAAACAACAGAGTTATTTACAGCTTGTAAAAGAAAAAAGACAGTAATGAAACAGCAACGAGATGAATACTCTAGAAATTTCAACAACATAAACTAGCAATAGCATTAGTAATATCACTATGATAATCTATCATAGAATTTAGATTAGATACAAGGAAATAAGAAAACGAATAGATTCAAACATAAAATTTGAATTTACTTTCGAAAGAATACTCAACAAGCTCATTTCGATAGATTTCCAATTTCTTTTTGTTTTTCGAGTATTTTAAGCCCATGGTTAATTCAAATGTCCGTTCACGCATCCGGTTAGTTTTAACATTGATGAATTTTTGCGATTTTTCCCGTTCATAATCACGAGAATGATTTTCAAGAGAAAAAATGGATAAAAAAAGATTTATATAAATTATTAATGTTGTATTAATTAAATTGTATATACATTACATTCTCAATCATTTTGTCTAGATCTTGTAATTGTTTTTCGTGAATTTTCTTTAATTTTTCTCGCTCTTTATTCTGCCTTACCGCAGCATTTTTTCGTTCCTCGATGAATTTTTTCGTATTATTACTGTTTTTCTCTTTTAATCGGCGCTCTTTTTCCGCTTTGTTCCGTAACGTCTTGTCATTGGCCACCTCTTTTGCGGTCTCAACTGAGATTTTTGCTTGTTTCATTTTCATACCTTTATTCTCTTTCTCGAATAGCCCTTCAAGATGTTTAATTTGTATGCTTTGTAATTGTTGGAATAATTTCTTTTGCACTTTATTCTCATTGATCATTTGCAGACGATACGATTCCCATTGTTCACTGTGCTGTTTGTCCATCAATTCCGACCATTGTTTGATCTGCTGAGAGACTAGATTTACGACGTTGGGATCTTTCCTAAGATCGGCATCATTTTTCGATGATTTAGTCATTTTTTCGATTGCTACCACTTGATTTTTTTGAATCTGTGCTCGTTCTTTTTCCTGTCTTTTGTGTAAACGATCGTTTTCTTTCTGATGCTTCCGTAGTATCCGCAAGTAAAGTTTATCCTCTTTCACCATATCGATTGTGATGTTATCAATTTTATATTCTTCACGACGTATTTCATCATCTCTTTGCTGTTTGATGAGAGCCAAATTTTGTATATCTGTTTCTTCGATACCCATAGCTTTCATTTGAGCAATTCGTTTCTCTTGAGCCGAGAGAAAAGCTCTTGGGTCGGAAAGTGCATCCATTAAATCTCCTAAACCATCTGGAACATAAATTTTCAATTCTATACAAATGAATAGCATTGGCAATGACATTGGAAAATTTCCTTCGGTTCTCAATGAAATATGACGATAACCAGCTTGTAGACCATCCAAAGGTAAAATTCTCTGTCCCAACATTTTTCCATTCTCGTCGTAGACAGCGATTCTGAGTACAGCTAAATCAGGAAGCACTACCTTCCTGAAAACAAATGGTTCTTCGTTATACACCGGATTCAATCCGTTCGCTGGGACCATTCTCGTACGGAATTCTTTTCGAATAGTATCGGTCGGTAGACCGTACATATCAACCTCAACATATGTTCCAACTTTTTTGTCCGACAAAAATTGGCCACTGATTACTCGAACAGAACATTGAGCTGCAATTACCCCATCAACCGGTGATTCAGCGAATGGATCAAAAATTCTATCTTTTCTTCGCATGAAATCTGGCTTCAAAAGATATCCACATCCACCATTGTACTCGAATTTCCCTTGATTCAATTGCATGGGCAGATCAGAAGTCTGAAAATTCAACGCGACCATTTGACAGCCAGCGTTCCAAAAGACTTGCGGCAAAAAATTGCTCGAATCAGCACGTGTTCCTTTAGGATAGATTCTTGACAATTGTCGTTTGTTATAATTCACGAATTCAATGGCTTGCGTTTTTAGATGTCCTAGGGCTGTGTTTTCTGCGAAAGATGACATATGAAAACTACCAAAGAAGGGAAAATTTTCGATAATTATTTTCGATGTGATACTCAAAAAAATTTGTAATTGGATCACCATATTTCACGTTCTTCAGCAACATCGAAGCCTTGAAATTTGATCGGTTGAGCATAGTTTACTAACGATGAAAGATAAGGATGAATATGTTGAGTTGCCCCAGTATAACGATAATTAGCCATAGCAATTTGTTCTGGTTCAACGTATTCTTGTATCATGAATTTTTTATCTATACAAAAATCGTGAATCTTAATAGAAATAGAAGGCGAAATCATTCGATTTACCAATATCTTCGGTAGTTAAAATTGCTGATGGATCTTCATTTTCTTCATCCTCATCCTGAGCTAATTGACCTTTCTTCCATAGCTCAAGTTCAACTATTCGAATTGAGCAATTTTCTCGTAAAAATTTAATGTAATTATCATTTATGAATCATCTTTACCTTTCTCATCTTCTTGATTCAATCTTTTATTTTTTATAACTATCTTATATTTCAAATCGTTAGGACTAGGTAATGGTATTTTTGGTTCCAGAGGATAACCATTCAATGGCTCTCTCAATAATAATTCACCAAGAATCTCATCGCAGTATTTAGCTAATTTATACTGCTGTTTTTTGCTGTTTCGTGATTATGAGAAATTACGAATCAGAGTTGATCAGATCGATTTTAAATTTTAGTTGCAATCTACCTGCAATGATTTTCGAATGATAGTATAACTGGATATGGTGATGTAACGAATGCACAATCTCTTATCGCATAGATGACATCCTTCAATTGAAAAAGCTTCAATCGGTAAACAAAATTCATTCTAGCCTATCAAAATTACCTTGAAAAGAATATCGGTACACATTGCTTTACCATGAGTTATGATAGGCTCTTGATCTTCACCTTTACCATCCCAACAATCCAACTCGATACAACGACAGCCTGCAAGCAATACTTGACGATACCTTGAGTTTTCATAAATAATAATTAGATCATGATTAGGATTAGCTATGATCTTATTAATTCGATTCTTGGTTTTAAGTTCTTACATTTCTACGGAAGATTTTCCACCGAATTGTCTTCCTGTTAGATAAGTATTATGCGATGAATTACAATAATAATGAGATAGAGATTGATCCATGTCCATGTAGATTTCGAGGCGATCCAAAAATACTGGAGCGTTTTCGTTTGACATCAAATATCTTATTAATCCATCTTGTGATAAAAGACCTTTTTGAATAAGATCTTGATTAGGCTCATGCGTTGTCACAATTTCCAATGCTCGTTTTTCATCATAAAACGGATGAAGTATTTCGTTTAGACGAGGATCACGTTGTCTCTATCAATAAAAAGATTCAAAGATATTAAATAAGATCTATGTCTTTTATAACCCCTACTGACCTCGTTGAGAAATTCAATTAATTGTTTCGCGTTGATATAATTCGATTTACCTTGAGTTCTGTTAAAGCGAATCAAAGTTAGACGACGAATCTAAATATTAAACGAAGCAAATACTGACATTGAATTGAATAATTCTTCAACATCACTACGTGGACAAATCTTATGATATAGCTGATAGAAAATCTCAAATGTCCAATATTCCGGTCTGATAGTATCATTCTTCTCATAAGGTAATCCAACTTCTTTCATACATTGATAGATGTATTTTTCTGTCTTTCCCGAGGCAAAAGTCTTTGCGATACTAAGCAATAATAACAATCTCATTATTATCATGGGATTTATCGAGTTTTTCACTTTCAATACCATCTCACTGGTATTTGACCAGCAGAATCACTCAAAAATCCAAGTTTCATCCAGCTTTCGAAGGAAAAATGCAAAGATAAAATGATGAGCTTTTAAAAACTATCACAAATTACTGTTTCTTTAAACAAATCATTGGACAGATATTGTTAGCTTTGTTGTTATTGGTAATCGAACGAAGACCATTTTGCCAAATCTATTAA
The DNA here is from genome assembly GCA_020844145.1 of Sarcoptes scabiei. Taxonomy (NCBI): domain Eukaryota; kingdom Metazoa; phylum Arthropoda; class Arachnida; order Sarcoptiformes; family Sarcoptidae; genus Sarcoptes; species Sarcoptes scabiei. Next base: position 3,528,808 of record CP080484.1, read on the forward strand.
CAACATTGAGTCAATTATATTCTTCTAAATGTAAATGATTTAATAAGAATAATTTACCTTTGCCAGATCGGTGCTAGAACAAACGATATGTGTGTAATTAATATTGACCATATCGGTTCCGCTACAAATTGTCAAAGATAATTCTTCAAGATTGTTTTTGAAACGACTTTGCAATTCTGAAAACAATCTGGCATCCTAAATGTTAAAGGAGAAAGAACTAGAGCATTGAGTTTTGCTAATTTATAGATTTGTATCGCATACTTTGGGAACACCACCTGCACGAATATCATTTACTTGACATAGTTCCAACACTTGTCCTTCCTTTGAAAACCAAAAATCATTATGATATTTTTTGGGACGAAGAAAAATCATATTAATACTTTTCCCTCTGATTTCCAGTAAATGAAGAAGCCAAACTCATCAACTTTGACAAGAGCATCTTGTTCATAAATTATTTCACCTTTTTCCTGCGTTTTCAATATCAAACAATTTTTTTATTTTTAAATTGTTTAGTGTCATTCAATATAATTTACTTTAGAACCGATGAATACTTCTTCCCATACATCAAAGAAACTACCACTTAACAATTCTTCGGGCACTGACCTTCTCCAATTGAATTCATACGCTTTGGTCATTGTTTAGACGAAGATTTTTATTTCGAACCAAAACAATGACAAAGAAACGAGGAGATCACAAATTTTCGATCGTAATATTTTACTATTGATTCACTCAAGATTGAATAGAATCAGGATCAATGCAGATGAAATACATAGATTATTTTTTCTCCTTAATCTCGTTTCACATTTATTCTAACTGATGCGATTAAGAGGTATGTAAACGAATCCATTCCGATTCAATTGTCTCTTCTTTTAAATGTTCCTTTCTTTGTAATTTATTCTTTAAACTTCAATCATTGAAATTTGTTTACACATTTTATTTTATTTCAAAATCAATCAACAACGCAGACACGCATCGTCAGAGAAGGAAAAAACCGATAATTTATTCGGTGAAAAATAATCGTTTGACGTTCGAACGATAGTGGTTAGATTTGAGAGAAATAATAGATCAGACCAGACGGATCGGAAATTAGTGTACCAAATGGCGAAACAAAACCATATAGCTAGATTTGGAATCGCGAACTCAAACGAGCCTCTAGCCATCGGATTCGATTTCGAATGTTTTGTGTTTTCATCTGTGCTCTACGCTCTGATCCACTCTATATCGGAGGAACGAAACTAAATGCATTCATACATCATGATGTTCCCATCGAGGTATTATCACCACCATCACCATTGCCATCATCATTTTCATCGCTACCACCTTCATCATCAATAAATGAGAAAAAACATTCACATTCGGCATCGATTGAATTCTTCACTTCATTTCATTGACAATCAATTTTGACTAGCTTCAGTGAAAGAAAGAGAAATCGGATAGTTGCCATTTCCACAAGAAGATAAGCTTATTCAGGTTTTTGTCATTGATTACTATTATTATTAGTGTGATTTGGTTCGTCACTATTTGATGACGTTATAAAGCTGATGATCCAGAACAGAATCAAACAGATTCCAGTCCATCGATGTATTAATATCTCGATCCGATTAGATTTTTTTTTCTTAGAAATAAGCAAAACTTAATCAATAATCTTCTTTACTACTAATCTTTTCATTCGAAAATATCATTGACTTTCATGATAATAATTGCAATTCTGCGTTATCAATGTTTTATTTGGGAGATCGAGATGGATCAATTCTTTCATCAGTATTTTATCACTCATTCAAATCTTTAACAGATACTGTTGATAATCTTATCGTTGTTTATTTATTTGGAATAGAATTATGATCCAAATGATGATCATTTTTAATTATTTAATGATGATTAATTAATACACAATCTCGTTGCATTAGAGGCCTACAAAAGATTTGTACTGTTTGTATCTCAAGTTTTGTACCGATCTCTAGAGAGATATGTTCTACTCGTTCTGTTTCTAATAGACGAACGTTTCAATGAAAATTATTCAGAATCATCGAACAATTGAAAGGTGTGTTTATCTCTCTGTGTCAATCTAGGTTTCTTTGAAAGTAATTAAGTTTGTGTTGTTGTTGTAGTTATTGTTATCTTCAATTGTTGTTGTCTAAGTTCGGAGACGATTCGACATTCCATAGAGACAATCGAATCTTGATTATTGGTAGTATGGAATACAGAATAAACTCCCTTCTTAAATATATCGTTTAGAATGATGATGAAACAATATAATAGAGGGAAAATATTCTCTCAATATTGTCGAAAACGGATGGGTTAAGAGAACTAGCCAGAATATTTGATTTAGCAGTCAAGAAAGAAATCAAATGATTTCTTACTTGAATCTTTCTGAAATCATTCAGAATATTTCTTCGATTCTCGTTTGAACAGTTAAGGGCAAAAAACAAAAGATAATAAATGAATTTCTATTAAAAGGAAGAGAGAGAGAGAGAGAGAAGAAAGACTTCAAGTGAGAGAAAAGAATTTATCTATATAATACAAAAATCAAATTCCCTATTCATAATTCATTTTAGTTCATCAAAATCGCTTATTCATTGGGCCCCAATGATGCATACTATCCATTTCTTTGCTTTCAACTCATTAAGCTTCTTTTTTTCCTATGTTGCTGACTATTTCAGTGATGCTAGGGATGCAACTTAGAACTGAGAATGAACCTATCAGATTCACCTTCGTGATACTTGGATATCACATCATATTGATTTTAGTATTCATCAATTCAATTTATTATACCGATTCATTCAACATCAAAAAAGAGCAAATTTTTTAATACAAAATTTCAATTTCAAATAGAAGACCAAATAACGACAATCGAAATAATTATCAGACCACAATAATGGATAGACAGAGAGATTATGAGATACAAGGCTCGTTTTTTTTTTGAAAAAAAAAAAATACCAAAAATCACATTGAAAAAAAACAATTTTTTAAAATTTCATTTGCTTTCAGGTCTCAAATTATAATGTCTAAATGGATTTTTCTTTTCTCTTTTTACATTCCGAAAAAGATTTTTAAAAACTAAAAAAATTTCTCTTCAATGAAAGTACAAAAATTTAAAACATTTCTGGTTTAATTGTTTCGAATTTTGTTCTCTTCGTTCAAATCAAACTCTTCTTTCTTTTCGAAAGAGGAGAAAGAAAAAATAAATCTTTCTTGAAATTGTTTTGAAATTTTGACGGAAAAAAATCCATTTTATTTTTTTTTTTTTTTTTTTTTTGGAAGAAATAGACAATAAATTTTTTATCTTATTTTTTTTTGTTTGTTCGATTTATAAAAATTGAAGAAAGAAAATACATTGGAATGTGTCTTGGCGTGTCGAGAATCGAATGAAACTCTCTTCTAATCTTTCATTGTTGAAACAAATCATCAAATTGATCTGAAGAAAGAAGAGAATCACACCATCAAAGAGAACCACTTGACAAAAATTATTCTCATCACAATCTCTAACCACCATCAATCAAACAAGGGAGAGAGAGAGAAAGAATTGGAACAAATGAAAGTGAATGAAATGAAAAATCTATAAAAAGATAAACCCACAGTCAAAGATAAAGAGCAGAGACCGAGAAAAAGTCAGAAAATAATAAAAAAATATTTCCTATTATTGATTTAATTTTTTCTTAAATCAAAAAAACAAACAAAACAATAAAAAAAAAATGAATGATTTATTCCTTGCGGAATTTTTACAGTTCTCTCTCTCTCTCTCTCTCTCTCTCTCTCTCTCTGACTGGCATAATTGAAATGGAATGAAAATGGAAATGAAATCGGTATCGAATGAGGAAGCACAGATCAAGAGAGAAGAGAAATAAAAACAAAATTAGACAAGAAGGAATAATTATTGATGAATTCGATACTATCTGGCCGATATGGGACTGATCGAATGGATGAAGATTGGAAACAAAACGGGCCTAGTGAGTAGGTTTTTTTCGGAATTCCAATTGCTTTCATCGAATTCTCGTTTCGATGATGATTCCTGATGATCTTAATTTTTTGCTCGAATTTCGAAATTCTTTTTTCTGAAAATCGAATATTTATGTTCAATTGAACATGAAAGAGGTCTGGTGACGATTCAGTCTCAATATAGATTGATTATCAAGCTTCTCTTGAAAAGATTTTTGATTCAAATATCCAATATTACATTATTTCGATCCGATTCGATTCGAGGAAACAAATCGATGCCCTTATCGTTTAATTTTTTTTCTTTTTCTTACTCTTCCATCATCATATGGTTATCTTCATTATTGATTGGTCATTTGTTTAACAATAGCTATATCCCGTTTGTGGTCTTCGCATCGTTTTTCGGATATTTCCCAATTATCCAAATTATTGGAAATATCCGAAAATGATTTTTGTCTTTTATTGCTTCTTCTATACATTCAAACCATTCTCATTTTGTTTGAAGTGATGATCTCCGTTTTCTCAGCAGATTGCTCCATTACTTTTCTCGTTTCAAAGCAATAGATTCGAATAATTAATCACGATTGATCGGTTCCAATCCAAACATTTCAATAAACATCTCGTTGGACTCATTCAAATCGATTTGAATCTTATTACATTTATCTAAACACTCTTGTTCTTTCTGTTCCAACATCTTTCGCTTCTCTTCCGCTAATTTTCTTCCCACTTTTTTATGCTTCTCGCCTAATTCAATCTTTCTTTTCTCAAGTAGATTCTGTAATCGCTGTCGTTCATAAACAGCTTGATCGATTAGTTTCTGTTGCAATTCTCGTTTTATACGTGCCAATTCGTTCTTATCTTTATGGCTTTTGCTTAGAAGCGAAAGTTCTTCTTTTGTTTGTGAATCCAAACGTTTCATAAGAATATTAACTTCTTTATCGTGAAGATTCGTCAGATATTGCCGTTGTGATGTTTGAGATTCTTCCATTGCTTTATCTAATGCCAAACATAGCTGCAATAGCGATGATGGTAATGGCGATGGTTATGGTTTGTATGGGAATATTAATAGATTAAAAAAGATAACAAAAAAAAATATTACACGATCATCCCATTTTTGCCAATAAATTCAATAACAACTACGTTCTATGATCTAAGTGACTAGACTTTATTCTGTATGACGTATTCGATCTATAATTCATCATTTCTTCCTTGCTATCATTTAGATTGCATCTAATCTATGTGATGAATTTCAAGCGTTCAGCAATAAAATTTAGAGTAAATGCTACTCTTATTCACTGAAATGCAATTATGTTTATGTGTCTGTAACAAGACAAACCTGTTCATGACGATTTTTAAATATTTTCAATTCTTCGCGATATTGTTCCAGAAAAGAATTCAAAACGCTAGACGAGAAAGCTTTTTGAATCTCTTGAATCTATCATAAGTGAAGACGGAACAAAGCAAAAGAAATAAACACAAACGGTATCCGTAAAGAGACACAGTAGACGGAACGGATATAATCCCCACCATCAGAGAGATATACAGAGACATTTTTGAGAGTGAAAGAATGCAAAAAAAGAGAAAATCAAAGAAATTATTAGAGAGCGTTTGATCAATGTTAAACGTAATTACTAAATTTGAATGAAAATTATTTTCTTATGTGGCAGTCTTACAGAAAATTTCTTTTATTTTTAGGTTACCGAAAGCAAATCTTTGAAATTAACATTAACATCATCATTAGGTCTTCTTTTTCTGACCTTATATATTAAATCTTATTCGTTACTTTGAAATGACTAATTCTGGATTCAATAATGATAGTCGATCGATAGTGACGAGTATCCTCGTCACTCGAGACTCAATGCACAGAATTAGGATTCGATAAATTCTAATTGCTGACTCATCTTGCTACATAGGTCCCCTCACGATTCGCCGTGATCGGCCTTGAGGGTTTGGCAAGTTGAAAGTTAGTTTTCTTATCAATTTTAGCTGGTTTTAGGCGATCGATAGCAACGTTTTCTACACGATTTCCAATTTGGATCGTAAACGTATGCTTGTTGCGCTTGATTACTTTAAACGTTCCGATATATGGCTTCCTCAAAGGGCGACTCGGTGAATCGTCTCTTATGAATATCCATCTTGTAAATCTGTCGATTATCGTTAAAACATATCTATATCCTTGATCATCAGGCATAGAAACGATATCGATGTGAATATATTTGAATCTTTTTTCTGGTCTCTCGCTACATAATAGTGCGATCTTAACACGTTTGTTGATTTTCGATAGCTGGCATCTTGTGTTCGACATGTATTGGATATCGGTTTTCATCGATGGCCAGTAATATTTTTCTTGAATCTTTCTTTTAGTCGATTTGAATGATGGATGATTCAGATTATGATAAGAATTGAATATCTGTTGTCGCATGCTACAAGGAACGTATGGTTTTCCATCCTTTGTTATCACGATCTTGTTTGACGATATTGAAGTAGCTTTGAATTCAGGATTATTTTTTATCGATTTGAGCTCTCGATCTTTCTTTTGCTCATTGATTAGATCGTCGATTGACCATGTTTCTATTGATTCTATTCTGGAGAAAGTATCGGCTGCGAGGTTTTGATCTCCACTGATATAACGAATATCTGTCGTGAACTGACTGATAAATTCAAGTTGTCTTGCTTGTCTAGGTGACTTATCACTCTCCGATTTCATTGCACCGATTAAAGGCTTATGATCTGTTAGGATATAGAAGGGTCTTGCTTCTAGCATGTATTGAAAATGCTTGATGGACTTATATATTGCCAATAATTCGCGATCGAACGTACTGTACTTTTGCTCGCTTGGTTTAAGGCATTTGGAGAAAAAGGCTAGAGGTTGAAGTTCTCCATTGATATTTTGTTGAAGTACAGCACCAATTGCACAGTTCGAAGCGTCGGTTGATAGGACTAATTCGGCGTCTGGATCGGGGTGAGTTAACATAATTTCGCTTGCCATAATTTGTTTAATTTTGTTGAAAGCGGCTTCGGCTGTTTCTGTCCATATAAATTTGACTTTCGATTTGGTGAGATCATATAATGGTTTTAGATCGCTAGCAATCATTACATAAAAGCGTCTATAAAAGTTGAACATGCCAAGGAAACGTTGTAACTGCTTTTTGCTTTTGGGCACTGGAAAATCAATGATCGCTTCTTGATTGCTAGCCGAAGGTTTGATGCCATCTTTATCAATGCTGTGACCAAGAAAATCGATACTTCTTTTGAGAAATTCGCATTTAGGAAGTTGAATTATGAGATTATTTTCCTCTAGTCTTTTGAACAGGATTTCAATGTTCCTGAGATGTTGCTCTTGATCTTCGTTGCTTACGACTAGGATGTCGTCGATATATGCACAGGAAAACGTGAGATCTCTTATGATTGCATCGATGTATCGCTGAAAAGTTTGTGCAGCGTTCTTTAGACCGAACGGCATAAAGAGATATTCATACAAACCGAATGGCGTTATTACTGCTGTTTTCTCAATGTCTTCTTCGGCGATTGGGATCTGGTGATACGCCTTCCATAAGTCGATTTTTGAAAACAGTTTGGCATCACGTATGCTGGAGAAAAAATCTTGTATATTTGGAATCGTATATCGGTCTGGAATCGTCACACTATTTAATTTACGATAATCGCCACAGGGTCTGAAATCTCCATTCGTCTTTTTAACCATGTGTAGGGGTGAAGCCCATGGTGACTTTGATGGACGAATTATGCCCAAGTTGATTAGTTGCTGAAATTCTGATTTTGCTGCTTTTAATTTATCAGGAGCTAAACGTCGGCATCTTTGAGCAATTGGACGTCCATTGGTTGAAATTACATGCTCGACATTACAGTTGACTCCTTTCTTGATTGTTGTTGGCTGACGCGTGATTGATGAATACTTCTTTAATAAAGTTTCGATTTCCGGTACGATGTTGATAGTGCTAAGTGCGTAATTTAAGGATGTTAATGAGCACTTACACTTGGAATTAGTTATCATATCAATTAGCTCTCCGGTGGCCAGTCGGGGTGCTAAATCGAAATACTGGAGAAAATCGGCTCCAATTATTGGTGTTGGAATTTCGGATAGTATGAAATTGAATTGAAATCTGCGTCTTAAGCCAAGATCTATTTCGGCAATACGAGAACCAAATGTACTTATTGAGGTTCCGTTAGCAGCAATTAATTTGATTCGATTGACTTCAGCTTTCTTATCCTCAGCTGTTGCTGGTAAAGTAGAAATCTCGCTGCCACTATCCACCAAGAATCTCATTCGACTTTTCCGATCGAACACATAAAGGCGCCTGTGTTTAGCCGATGAGGTTGGGTTAGCTCTATTTTGCTCGGTGGATTGATTTGCTTGATCATCAGGTAACCTTGGATGTTGGCTATTATTTTCGATAGGTGCTACTTCGATTGCATTGACGTCCGCGCTGGTGCTTGGTTGATTCTGATTTTGTGATTGATAACGATTTGTAGCTGATTGATTGCGTCCACGCCATTTTCTGCAATTCGGTGCACATTTTCTAGCTCGCCTTCCGTAAACGAAATGGCTGTAACAAAGTGAACCATCTCTTCGATACCTTCTTTTTCTCTGATCGATGTTTTGGTTGGAAGCTGACGTCGATGATAGCGATGTGTTAGACGATGTGCGTCGCAAATTAGATCTCGTTCGTATGGCGTTAATCTCTGGATTCTCATCTCGATAGTCTTCGGTCATCGAGTCTGCTAATTTCAAGAATCTGGATAGTTCTAGGTCTTGAAACGGAGCTAATCGGTTTCTCAAAGTCCTTGGGAATTTTTTCATAAACCGGTCGACCAGGACTTCTTGGTTAATTCCCAAGTCTGCCGTTTTAGATTGCATAAGTCGATAAACTTCAGATGGTCTGCGATCTTGAATATTGAGTTTATCGAAGGCATCATTTAACCGTCTCAACCGATCTCCTTCGGTGTATTCTATGACTCTTTCGATCAGGATATCTAACAGGCCATGTTTGAATGGATAGGCCTCCTTGAAGTCAAAACAGTGGTTTAAGATAGAGCTAGGAATACGGCCAATTATGATGTTGAATTTAACTTGCTCGGATATTCCAGCCATGGTATCGATTAAGCTGCCCATGAAGTAGAACCAAGAGCGAGGATTCTCCTCGTTAAACGGAGGACACTGGGCTAAGATTATGGCTACTGACGAGGTTGATTCCAGCTTTCTCAATCTGCTAAGAATTTTTTCCTCGGCCACGTTTTGCGATGTTCGGGCAGATGACTCCATGGTGATCACGTTCGATGGTTACCAATTTATGTGGCAGTCTTACAGAAAATTTCTTTTATTTTTAGGTTACCGAAAGCAAATCTTTGAAATTAACATTAACATCATCATTAGGTCTTCTTTTTCTGACCTTATATATTAAATCTTATTCGTTACTTTGAAATGACTAATTCTGGATTCAATAATGATAGTCGATCGATAGTGACGAGTATCCTCGTCACTCGAGACTCAATGCACAGAATTAGGATTCGATAAATTCTAATTGCTGACTCATCTTGCTACACTTAAATCATTTTAAGAAAGAAAATGGGTTTCATTCGTAATTTTAGGCAGCGAACCTAAAATCTACCTCCGAATCGAATCTAATCCTAACTTCCCAACACTTGTTACTTTAAATGAGAATCTCCTTTTTTACCTTAAAAATCAAATCAACCTTAACCCATTATATTCTGAACTTATCATCAAACCTAATCAATCTTAACTGAAAACCGGACTGAAAAAAATTAACCTTACAAATTAATGTTGGGAAGTTATTTAGATCAAATTAATGCTCGGACTTGATGTTGAGATAAAATTCGCCTAAAGTTACGAATGAGTCTTTCGAAAGTTGAAAATTTTTCGTTCTACTTACTTTGGTTTTTATTTCATTCTCAGATAATTTCATTTCAATATTATTGCATTGCTTTTTGGATCTGGAAACCGAGTTTTTTACGCCAACCATTATCGTTTCGGGACCATAAAAAAAAATAGCAAGCATTTCATATGGGACCGACCGAAGAAGAGAAAGAAAATATAACAAAAGTCAATAAAAATAATGGAAAAAAATCTCAAAGAAATAATAATAGTAATAATAAACATAGCGATCGATAATTTTTGGATTATTTGTAGGCAATGATAGTTGTTCGAAGGAAAAAGAAGATGAGGAAGAGAGAGAACTAGATAATGATGAAAGCTGTAACATTTCGATTTCTAACATTTCTAAAGAGAAATTTCTTAAACATTTAAGCTATTCAGTTCAACAAAAACATTAGTGAACTCTTAGATTCTTTCCTAGGATTCGGGCTTGTTTCTCTCTATCTGCCCACTGTGCAATACGTAAGCATTTTATCATCGAAATTTCATTTTGATGTGTAGTCCCTTGTTTAAATTGGCATTTTTTCTAGGATCGCCGATTCAATTCTGGTCTTTTGGAGCTACGATTGGTGCATTCAAGTGTAAGTATGTGCTTTTGTGAAAAAAAAGGAAATACTCAATGCAATTTTCAAAAAGTTACCCGATTTTTTTCACACTTTTCGATAAACTATTGATGCTAGATTTCTTATTCTTATTGTCCATAATCTGAACGATTCTCTCTTCCTCTTGATGATAAGATTCTTTGAGCTTCTCTCGATGTTTATCAAACTTTTTTGCCAAATTAAGCATATCACGATCGATTTTTGAATAAATCTTTTGAACACTTTTCGCTTCCATCAACTTTTCGATCGGTTCAGCATCCATCAATGCTTTATTGGAATCTAATAATGCCGACGTTCGTTCCAAATTCAATTCATCATGTATTCGTAAGCCTTGTAGTTTTCGATTAAATGTATCCTGACGAATCAACGACATTTTATGGGTCGGTGAGCAAATCGATTTTGATGAAGAGTTTTTTAATGAATTTGTTGCACCATTGAATTCGATCGATTTGATTGGTTCATTACGCATCAATGATGAGTGTAAAGATATTTCTGCTTGCGATAATTGTCTACTGATGCCTAGACTGTGACGACTGGCACATTCATCGCCAGAGATCGATCTTGATTCCATCGATTGGAATGCCATCGTGGAACGGCCAGAATGTTCAAATGGCTCTTCAATGCTTCCGGAACAAAACGATTCATCACCTTCATCGATCAACGCTAACAACTGTTTTGCGTGCTTCTCGACCATCGATTGGTATGCGATAGGATTTGCAAGAGCATCGGCCAATTCGGAAAGACCATCAGGAATGTAATCCTTGACTGTTATGTGAACGAATAATGTTGGCAGTGTTAAGGGATGCAATGATTCGTTTCGCAATGAGATATGCCGATATCCAGGCCTCAAACCAACAAATGGTAATATTCTGGTCCCGATGAATTTGCCATTCTCTTCGAACGCTGCGAACCGGATGCATGCTAGATCGGGTAGAACTACTTTTTTGAAAACAAATGGTTCCTCATCAAAGACAGGATTTAGAGCATTATTCGGTACTATTCTGGTACGTTTTCTTCTAACAGTATCGGCAGGTAGACCAAACATATCCACCTCGACATAAGTACCAACACGTTTATCAGATAGAAATTGCCCAGATATAATCTATTATTTAAAATAAGAAACAAAATTGAATGGAGAATGGAAATCAACGATAATTAGAGAATGAATGAGGCAAGGAAAAAAATAATCAATGAAAAATGACTTTATCTAGTATGAATAGATGATCGATTTGAATAAAATTAAATGTTCAAATCATCATTCCCACCTTTATCGAAACCGTTCCAGCGATGATTCCATCGACAGTTGACTCAGTGAATGGATCGAATCGTCTATCTTGACGACGCATAAAATCTGGTTTTAAAAGATATCCATTTCTTCCATTATATTCGAATATTCCGAGATTCAGTTGCATTCCAAGATCTTTTTGGGAGAAGATAGAAGAGGATAATTAATTTCATTGTAAACTCATTGTATAAACTCATAAAATGATTGATTTCAGATTATGATCAGAATATAAATAAACGAGTCGCAAATGAAAATTTACCTAGTGTCTGAAAATTTAATGCAACCATTTGGCAGCCACTGTTCCAAAAAACTTGCGGCAAAAAGTTGCTTGAGTTCACTCTGGTTCCTTTAGGATATATTCTTGATAATTGCCGTTTATTATAACTGTTTGAAAAAACATTGATTCGAGAGTTTGGCTTTAAATCAGACTTGCGGATCTTTTCAGAAGCTTACTTGACAAAATCTACAGGTTGCTCTTTGAGCAAGCTTGTGCTTTGCGTTTCATCAAACGAAGAAACCTCAAAACTTCGATTTCGCTCTTTAATTATTAAGAAGATTCGCATATAATTTTCGATTAGAATTTTGAATATTTTTTGGAATAAATATGAATGGATAAAATAACAACTTACTTTCAGCGATATCGAATGCCCGAAATTGGATCGGTTGGACATAGATCACAAGCTTAGACATTTCCGATCTATGTTGTATCAATTCATTCAGATTGATATTTGTTGATGTGATAATGTTGGTAGGATTAATATCAAAATTATTTGATTTTGAAGAAGATTGCAATAATTGTTGTTGTGATTGTTGATCATCAGCATTAATAATGTCATCATCATCAGTGCTTGAGTCCGTTTCCGGATCATCCATATCACAGCTATAGTTTTTGGTCATGGTATTATTAGCGATTGGGTTATTTATCAAATTATTGGAATGAATATTATTATTATTACTACTAGTATCATTGAGATCATTGTTCGCATCTGTTTGGCTAGAATTCATTTCAGAATCGGCTATGGAATCGCCTATCAATTGTTCCAGATCTTCCATATTATTATTGCCTATCGAAGAATTTTTCGTCAATGTCACTGGACGGATTTCACTTTCGGAAAAAGAATTATCTTTGCTAACGTTTCGCGATTTCGATATCACTGTTTGTGAGAAATTAGTGTCAAAAGAGTCCAACGAATCATCGGATTTTGGTTGAAAATTAGCGGACGGAGCATTCACATCAGCATTATTGTAGCTATTTTTATTCTTCCTTTCGTGCTTATGGATTTTCTTATCTTTGATAATGATCTTTCTTAGCAGTTGATTAGGTGATGGTAATGGAACACCTGGTTTCAATGGATGACTAGGCAACGGTTCTGTTAGAAGCATATCACCGAAAATTTTTCTGCAATATCGAGCCATTTTCGCTAACTGTTGTTTGTTTGAGCAATGATTTTCGAATGAAAGAATTACTGGGTATGGCGAGATTTTGAATGCGCTCTCGGCTATCGCCTCAAGAACCTCTTTTAATGGTACCTCGGTAACCACTGTGTAACCATGTGTTATGATGGGCTCATCATCGGAACGACCGTTCCAACAATCTAATTCTATACACCGACAACCACCGAGGAGGCATTGTCGATAGATCTCCACTGATGATTTACCAGTGAATTGATGCCCAGTAAGATAGGTGTTATGACTTGAATTGATAAAGTAATGGCTCAACGGTTGGTCCATATCACAATTAAGATCGAATTTTTCTGATGGAATGATGGCATTATCATCGCTCATCAAATAACGAAGGAAACCATCGAATGAGAGCAAACCTTTTCCATTATTTGTTTCAGTAAAATCATGAGGAACGTTGACGGACAGATAAAAGAGGGAAAAAGTAAATTAATATTCAAATTAGATTATTTAAAAGAATATTCAAAAAATGATAATTATAATGGAATGGGAGAAAAAGTCTAAATGAAATATTCCTCAATAAATCGCATCTCTTCATTTCTTTCTCTCTCTCTCTCTCTTATCTCGTTAAGTGTTCTTAGAATTCATAATGGCTTGATTATTTGCATGAAGCCTGAAAATGTAAAAAACTAATGGCGATATCGAAACAATAATTTCGAAACGAAATACTGCATTCATTTCCAAGAAATGATGAAAAAGGGGGAGGATTAGAAAGAGAATATGACGGATATCTCCCAGAAACAAACACACAAGCAATCTTTAAAAATCACACAGAGAATCAATTCGATAAAGATGAGAATCATCCTCGAGCATCTTTAAAGTTAGGAGAAATGATTATGAAACTCATAATGAAGATGATGAGAAGAGAACGCTAAGAGTTAGGGTGTCTTTTTTTTCTCCATACTAACCATTCTGTGAGAGTGATTTATCTGGCTCGTATTGTTCAATGAGATCGATTCCACGAGACCTATTGGCGTAAGGATAGAGAATTTCATTCAAACGTGGATCACGTTGTTCTTTGTTGAGAAACTGAACGAATTGATCGACTGTGATGATTTTACGATTCTCATGATGATTCTCGTTACATCTGTAACAATATGTTCAAGTGTTCAAAAACGAAAAAAAGAAAAAAGAATTTATTTTTTCTCAAGCAATATATAAAACGTAATTTCATAGAATTAGACTATTAAAAATTTGAAGATAAAAATTTGGACGGAACGAAAAAATTATTAGACACGAGAATCGAGTGCTAAATTTTCAAAAGTTTGCTTTCAATTATTAGATCTAAAACTTACATTCGATCAAAAATATCCAAAACTTCATTCCTCGCGACTAGATATTTGTAGAAATTGAAAAAAGTAAGCATATCGAATTTTTCTAATGGAATCGAATCGTTCTAGTATTTCATTCATTTTTCAATTTTCAATAAATTTTCGTTTTCGTTTTCGTTTTCGATGACGTTCACGATGATGATGATGATGATGATGATGATTCGAATAGATCCAGGTAGTTTTTATGAAGTTCAAATCACATGTTTGTTATTGATATGAAAGAATTTCACATTAATCAATTGATTTAGAAACGAATTTGATGGAAATTGAGGTTGAAGTCATGAAAGGAGAGAAGGAAAAGAGAAAAAACGGACGGAAACAAAACAATGAAATCAATGCATCAATTCTTGGCCTAGACTATTAAGTTTGAGAGAAAGTTGGTTTTTTTGTAAGTGAAAAAATTTTAATCCAATTTTTTCTTTCTACGATCCTACACAAAGGAAATAGACCCTGGAAAAAGAGCAAATAGAGAGAGAGAGAGAGAGAGAGAAAAGTTTCGCTCTAGTTCCAGTAGTTTTGTTTTGTTGAAAGAGCAAAAATTCAGTTAGAATGTTTTTTGTGCTTTTTGTCGAAACAAAACAACAAGAAGAAAACAAAAAAGTTTGAAAACGAAAAAATATCAAGAGGAGAAGAATTTTTCTTTTTTGTTTAAATTCAAGTCTCAAATGTTAACTTTACTTTAGATGAAGATAGATTACAAGCTTCAAGAGCTTTCTCCACCCTTTTTCGATCATCTTTGTGATTGGCGAACATTTTGATGATGCTTTTTATTTTGGATCGAGGGTCATGGTGAATCGACAAAACAATCGATGAATATAAATTCATTAATGATTGGATTTCGAAATCGAATGGCGAAAACACAACGATTATCGGGAGAAAAATTAGAGAAAAATCAGTAAAGTTAGTCGATCTTTTTCGAATAGAATTGAATATTTCTAAGCTATATCGATTTAAAATCGAACCGCTCGACGATAACACTCACTTCTTCACAGGCAGCTTTTTGTCACGATCGATCATTAAACAAAGTTTTGTATGAGCTTTCTCCAAGAATGTATACACTGAAGCATTGATTGAAAGAAGATTGTAAGCGATCCTCAAGATTTCTGTAGTCCATTCCTGTCGATGACACCGTATAGAATAATTATTTAATTGATTTATTGATGTTGATTCGGTTGAAAAATTTCCTATCGTTATTAAATTACTTTTATACCTGAGAGATATCTTTGGAATAGGTGCAAAAATTTATGAAATTGACATTGACAAAATCAGGTCCATAGACGACTGTCAAAGTTTTGTCCTCAAGAGATTGATCTTGCGGTCCAATGTTGATCGATTCTTTTAATCTACCATCCTGAATATGTTTTTAAAGACATTTTAATGTTAAAATCAATTTTTCTTATTTTACTGACCGATTTAGGAACTTTAGCATATTTTCCAGTTCTTGTATCTCGTATACTTGAAATTTCAAGAAATTCAGTATCCTTCAATTTGAAGATTGAAAATTGATCATCAACCTCAACAAAACTTTAGGTACATACACCATTTTGATCCGTCCAGAAAAGGAAAAATCCTTTACGATCGACTTTTAAAACTACTGGAACGCCATATCCAGTATCCTAGTCCAGTAATAAGATTGAAACAATTGAAATATATTCTGAAGATAAGATTAACTGTACTTACATCATCCCATTTGACGAATTTACAACCATCAATCAAATTCTTAGGCACAGAAATTGGTTTTAATTGAACAACATGGACACCTGTTTTGGCGCTAGCCATTTTGTATGAATTCCACGGTGAAATGATCGAAAATTTATTACGTCGATCTTACGGATCGATACAATTTCCAATTCTTATCTATTGACTATTAGAAATCACAAACTGTTCTCTCTGTTGTTTGGTGAAAAGGGCTTTCTTTTATTATTACGTAACTCAGTGATTACACAATAAACATTGACATTTAATATATGATGCTTCGTTCGAAGCAATTCCAACAACTTATTGAATTTTCAATCGGAGATGAAAGCATTCGGAATGAAATCTATCAATAGATTGATAATAAGAATGAGAATAATCAACGAAGATTGATAATATTGTGCCCATATTATGCTGTAAAAACAGCTGTTTGATTTTTTGTTACGTATCAAGTAATCATGAAGAAGGATTGCGTAACTTTCTTGATTGAGTGATCCTTGTTCCACTTGTTTCTACAATTTTCTGTATAAAATCTTAACTCAAATATCTGATTCTTTCAGCAATGATTTGAAAGTTTTCTGTTGAATGCTTCTTCAAAGACTGATTATAGTTCAGTACGATTTCGTTTTGGATCTTTTTATTCCAAAAAATTAGATTAATTGAGGATTATCACCGACATCATCATTATCATCGTATCGCTATTAAATGGAAGTCGATTCCATATCGAGACCATTAAATCAGAATCATAGCAACACAATGGAATTTAGAATTTTTTCATCATAGATTCAATGTCAGATTGTTTTTTGTTGAGAATAAAAAAAAAACAAGCATTCGATTGACAACTTTATGATCGTTTTGAGCTTTATGATCATTAGAATTCAAATTGGCCTCGAATGCTTACAAAGTATTACAATCTATCACAAAAATTGTGCAGCGGAAAACTGGAGAGATAATTTTTTCCTAAAACTTAGATCTTGAAAATAAATCTTGTAGATATCATCTTGATAATTAAGATGAAGATAAGAATGATAATTCAATTATTCTTCCAGACAATTTTGCATCGTTGGATTTTCGAAACGAATACAAAGAAATTCAAAGACTAAAAGCTTTGAGGGGAATGAAAACAAGGACAAAAAATAAACATTGCTCACTCTCTCATCAGGAACACTTCGATGAAAAAAAGTTTTTAGTTTTCAGTTCAATCAAGCAGTTTTTGGAAATCGATCGATTTTGAATGGGATTTGAAGTCGGATTTTTTCTCCTTCGCAATCGAAACAAAAACGAAATCGAAATTCAAAACAATTAAATAATAAGGTGTTTTCAGCGAAATCGACATCGGAGTCTGTTTTTATGATCCCATTGATTTACTGACTAGCACCGAAATTCGAATGAACGAATGATGTAGAAGAATCGGAAGTCACACCGATCAAAGTTTTTCCTCCGATCGATCGTTATCAATTTATCCGTCTAGGGTGAGGCGTTTTGTTTCGTTATGATTTTCTCTCTCTCTCTTTCTCTCTCTCTCGCTGTGTTTACTTCGTTGCTATTGATTTTTGATCTGCAATGTGTGATGTGAAAATTCGAACATTTGGAGATTTGATTGTTTTAAAAGATGGAACTTAGAGCATCGATTAAACTTTTGGCTTTACTTTTTGAATGCATTTTTTCCATATCTCTTCTTCGATGTGTATTCGGATCACAAATTTTTCGCATCGTTCCAGTTTCCGCAATAAGAATTTCATCTTTGATCGATTCAAATTTTGTTGATCATCACACAATCAGTGATGATTTGATATGGAATACAATTCAATGCGTAGTGATGATGTAATTTTTCAATGGAAATCATCAAAACTCGATTCGGATAAATTTAAAGCGAAATTTTTTCATCTCGAGTCGAAAAAATCGATTTGTACTGAGAGAAATCGTGGAGAGATACAGATATCAGATATAGTGTGAATACTTTGTTGAAGATAAGCGAGGAGAAAAAGTTTAGAAAATTAATTTAAAATTCATTGCGATCGAAAATATTGATTCCACCATTCATTCTTTTCAAACGGTGTTTATCGTTGTTCTATTTGACATTCAAAAGTAAATGATCCAAAATTGATTCAATTCTGTTTTTATGGATTAGCTGAGCACATATCAAAAAAAAGCATATTGGCATTGAATGGCATTCGGGAAGCGATTCAAATTCGCAAGCGGAGAAAGGCGATCTTTGAGGCATTCAAAACAACATTGACATTGCGCTTGCAGCAAATCATTGAGAGATTGGATCGAAGAAATCTCTATGAATGGGAAGAGAACAAACAACAAAGCCCAACTCTTTTCTGACACAATCACTTCGTTGTTCTGGAGAGTCCTGTGTGTGCAAAAGAGTGTGTTTGTGTGTGTGTGTGTGTGTGTGTAGCAGAAGATCCACGAAGAATTGGATTATAATTTTGATAAAGAAATCCAAAAAGATTCGATTCGAAACGATTCTAGTGGTCGGATGGATAGAATGATAGGCTCGACAAAAACAAATCGATTTTGAAAAAAAAAATCCCAAGACATGAGATTTGATAATGACAATTATTTGTTCTGCGGTGTAGCCTTCAGGCATCACACCATCTCTAACGATCTCGATTGTCTTCGTATTCTAACGGACGCTATAGAAGAAAACTTCACCGAAATCTTTACGCCCAAAAAAAAATGTGATCCACGACCCAGTCAAATCAAATCAAACTATCAAAATCAACAAAAAAAAATAATTTGAATCTCGATTTATTTTTGAGAATATTATATCGTTTCGATTCTTATTTTCTTCGTTCTCAATCAAAATTTCATTTCCCTCCAATCTCGATCATTTGGAAACGCTATCTTTGATCGTACACAAAATGATTCCACGGCATACATTGATTGAATTCAACGGCTAGAGAGAGAAAGAGAGATGAAACTTTTTCATTAGAGGTGTAGAGAGATCACTGGGTACATAATCTTCATCATCGAAGACGGCGGCGACGGTCGAGTTATAAGATTTAAATCAAATTCACAACAAACATCACACACCGAAGACATCGACGTAAACTGGTGTTGTGTGAATGGAGAAATCGAATGGAATGGATGAATGCTAAACGAATCAAATGGATGATCGATCGAGAGATGTGAAGAAGATTATGCGGAATGCAACATAGTCTACGATCGAATAATCGTAGAAATAATGTTTGATGCACTCTACACTGAACTTAGAGAAGATATATAAACACACAGCACATAGGAGTAAGCATCATCATTATTAGATTAGAAGGACATCACCTATCATCATCATGGACCAAACAACGAGACCTATACATTCTACAGTAGAGAATAAAACCAAGCAGCCAAAGAGAGAGAGAGAGAGATATGAGAAGTTGTAGTAGCTATCTAATTCGAGAGAAATAATGAAGGCGAATTTAAAAAAAAAAAGTCAAAGTCCGAAATATTTCATCAGTCCGCAGTGGAATCTATCGAATCTTTCTCCCAAATCTTCTCTCTCTCTCTCTCTCTCTTAAGAATCTTTTTTGCAAGGACAGATAAAGACAGACGATATTGTTTTGTTATTTCCGTGCCATGAGAAGAATATAGAATTCGACAATCATCGAAGAGAAAAACGATATTCTATGATCAATAATCTCGGTGCTAGTGGTGATGATAACATTCTTACCGTCATTGGTGGAGAATTATCAATTTCTTACCCTTTAGTTGAGAAACGATTTTCTCAACATTGTGTTCCGAGTACCAAGATGCCATAGTTTTGATTTGTTTTTTATATAATCAGTCAAGCGAATATGTTCTAGGAACCAATCTCTCTATAGAATCT
Source organism: Sarcoptes scabiei (assembly GCA_020844145.1). NCBI lineage: Eukaryota > Metazoa > Arthropoda > Arachnida > Sarcoptiformes > Sarcoptidae > Sarcoptes > Sarcoptes scabiei. Next base: position 3,548,861 of record CP080484.1, read on the forward strand.
ATGTTCATTCATCGTTGAAATTTTTCTCATTGATTATAATCTTCCAACAATAAAGCAAAAAATGAGTAAAACGACAAACAAGTAAAACGAATTCTAGGCCCATGGTTTGATATGGATGCAGTCGACGAAAATAGAATCAAATTATAGCTAAAAATTATCGAAAAAAATTTAAAAAAATTGAAAATTGATCCAGTGAAAGCGCAATTAGATCAGCGCAATTCTTGATCCATTAGTATTGAGATAATATAATCGTTCAGATTGAGTGAAGTTTTCCCTAGGTGACTTGCATCATCCATCGTCTATGGCCACTCAATAGCAAATTGATGGCCATTCTAGCCAGTGGATTGCTATTATTAAATACACTGAATGGATTCAGAACGCATCAAACGCACAATTCGATAATTACCACATAGATTGCCAATACAAATGGAGGAAAAACGAAAGTTCGAATGAGGAACAAAAATTTATTGCAAACATTAAATTACCAGGAAAAAATTTTACAATTTAAATTTCTAAAATATCAGTGTGTTTTTCGTTGTCCAGAAAATAACCCTTTTCTAATACATTTGTTCTCTTTTACTAAAACTGAGAGCAAATCGAAAGGCCGATTATGAAATCAGAGCGCACATAGTGCACACATAACTCGCTAGGACCTTGAATGCGATAAGCAGTAAGCAATGATTGAATTGAAGAAATGAAACCCATAGAAAACACTTCTTTACTAAAATATTAATTATTGCCCTCGATAATCATTCTGGTATGGTAGGGAATAGAATTCTTTAACCAATTGTATTCTAATCGAGAAAATGAATGGGCCTAGAATGAGAGAGAACTAATTTGAAAGGAAATTAATGGTAAATGTTGAGCATTCTTTGAAGATTCAAATTTAAGCTCTCGAAAATGAATGAAGTTTTAAGTGAATTTGATTGAATTAAATTTAAATTCTTCTAAATTCAGCTAGATTTCAAATTAAATTTTAAATAAAGACAATCATTGAATTTTTGAATCAGATATTTTGGATAGCGTTGGAAGCAAAGATTATGGATCATTGATCATTGTTTCCTAAGCTTTTACTGTTCAGAGATTGATTGTCCATTACATTGAAATTATTCTACTTTCTAGAGCATTAACGATTCAACAATCAATTCAATTTAATTAATTCAACGGCGACATATTGTTCATTGCTTTTTCTCTGTCTTAGTTATCAGCGATATTTAAAGAATCTTTCGCTAAGTCCTAACGTGTCATAGTTCTTATCTTTTTTATTCTCAATCGCAACGATGACAATAACTCGACCCAAGAAATTGGTTATGATATGATCTGTGATGGGTTCAATACGAAGGATCCAAACAATCATCGACTCATCGTCATTTTGACATTCCGTTATGGCTCCTATCTACAATATCGTTTGTAATCTCTCTCTCTCTCTCTCTCTCTCTCTCTCTCTCTCTCTCTCTCTCTCTCACTCTTCCGTTATTCCATTGAATGACTGGTTTGAAATCAAATGAAACGCCATCAAAATCAAAAGTTGAAATTTCAAAATACAAGAAACAGATTCAAAAACTGTGCCTTTCTCTTATCTCTTTTGCTCGTTTTAGATCTTTTCCTTCGATGAAGATTTGCGCCAGACCATAGACCATATTGGATTGCGATCCCTATTTATCGTAAACCTAAATACAAAGAATATATTATTAAATTTTGTTTTGCTTCAAAACTACTAGCCTGAGAGAAAGCAGAGAAACATTTAAACAATAATGATAATGATTCGGGAAATTTTTTTTTTCCTTTTAGACTGCCTTTTTTTCGTTGGTGATGGTGACGATGTGTGTCTAGGGCGCTGGTCGAATCATAGAAAGAAAAAAAAATATATCCCGACAATAGTGGTTTGACTTGAATCAAAAAAAAAAAAAGTTCTTACTTCCGAATCGATGTTGATGATGATGGAAACCAGAACATAATCAGACATTAATGGACAAACACACAAAACAGAATCATTTTTGAAAGGTATAATGACGCCCTGAAGAAAACAAAAGAGACTGAAACAATTCGAAAAACACCAAGCCCATTAAAATTCGACTGGGACAATGACGATGATGAAGAATGAAATGATCGAGAAAATTTCTAGATTTTGGAACGATTATTCTGTTGTTTCGTAACCCTTTTTGTTTCATGTCCCCTCTTATCTCTAGTTTCAAATCATTTATTTTTTTTTTTTTTTTCGTTTTTGGTTCGTTAATATTTCGATGTTTTTTCGATAATTTTCGATGGTTTGCGATCTCAATCCCTAGTTCATCTCACTGCACAGTGATTGTCATTAGAGAAAAGCATAGCGAATATTCACTTAAATTGGAGAGACCTTGATGAGAAAATCAGTACAGAAAATTCTTTCAGAAATTCTATATTCTTCAAAGTAAAGAGAAAATTCAACTTTGTAAGAACAAATCCGCATCAAAGGGTTTAGGTTCAGATCGAAGGAATCGAAAAATTTTCTCACTTCTTTCAATGAAGGTTCTACCAACTATAAGAAACACAATATTATTTAATTCTTGTGATAAAATATTTTGTTTTACTAAAGAATTTTATGCGCTAATATCATAGAATTATGATAACAGCACCGAATAAAATTTTCTAAGTCTTTCAATGAAGGTTGATCTCAGCTAGATTTTGGAAATCTTTCAAGTGTAAAGAGAAAATACGATCCAAAATTCAGAATTCGATTTAGAATGCAGATCAAAAAGAGAATTACAAAATTCTTTGTGATTTGTTTCACAACCAAACCAGGAAAAAAAACGGAACGAGCTTAAGAATACACCTTAAATAGGGGATGATCGATGAAGATAATCTAAGCAATTTACTGAATGAATGATAAAAATATGAAATTTTTTCCCCTAACATCTTTCTCTCTCACGAAAGAATGGGAAAAATGTGGGGAGAGAAACAAAATTAATTTAATTAATGTTTTTGGTGGATCGAAAGACTAGGAGAAACACTCCTAACTGATCCTATAATTAGGAAGCTTTTTTTTGTTCTTTAAAGCGCTTCGCTCCGAATTCTTTCCTGATGTAGTTCGACAACGAAGATGAAGATGATGATGAATTGTATTAGTAATAGTAATAATAATAATAATCTAGTTGAAGATTAATTTCGTATTCCAAATTATTCAATCATATTCTTTTTGGTTTTCGATCTACCCAATCTCTCTTCCTTTTCCCTTCATCCAGAAAATTCATTTGCCATTTTTCTCTAGTTTTGAAAGTTTTAATTCGATACGGTTTTGTGATTTTGTTGCCGCAAATAATTTAACCCGGAACGGAACGTCATTTTATGCTGTTTTGGAACAATGTAGCTACAGAAATTTGTCTTGGATCGGTTACAAAGCAAAAGAGAAGAAAGCGGAATAATACCACAAGAGTTAACTTTCGAACATTTAATTCTCTATGGTTGTGGAATCAGTTATAGATGGCGTTCAATTGTCTGAAGTTTCAAACATCGAATCGACCCATACATCAATCAATCTGTGATTATGTTCATTCTTCATCTTCAGATTGAATCGATATGAAAGAAATTAATTGATTGAAAAAAAGCTCAAGGAAAAAAAGATCCGTTCAAACTCTATAAATAGCTAAATGCTTGAAAACAGCTAAAAAAACTTAGAAAGAAATCCATCATCTATTATGTCTTCGTTCAAATCAATGCAATCCTCAACGTCTTCTCCTAAAAATGAGACAAATAGCCCTCAAAAATCTTTGATGAATCGTTTGATCGAATGGCTTCAACACTGGTATTTTATTTATGAGCTTCGAACATCACTCTATATGCTGGAACCTTGGGAGAAGAAATTATTCAGTCAGTAAAAGTTAATAATAATGACATTAATTATCGAAATATTTTTATACGAATAGATACCGTCTTGGTCGCCACGATCTCATTTTTTACTTTTTTGGCATATAAATTCATTACTAATTTTGTACCTTTTATTTCATCTTTCTTATATTGATTTGATAAGATGGAAGAAAAACAATCTAACATTGAAATTACAACTGTTGAATTTCTAATCGTTATATAAAGTAAAAGTTTCAGGCAATATAATTATTTGGTAAAAATTTTTTCGATGATAAATTGAATGAAAATGTCTTTTATTTTTGTGAAAATTAGATCTTTTCAAAATGATTATTTATGAAGCAGATGATTCATCGTCAGAATCACTTTGTTGTCGCAATTGTTCTTGAGCGTAGCTAACTGCTTCATCAAACAATGGTTTCGGTACCCATTGATGTAAACTATTTGTCTCTTTACCAACCCAGCTAACTTCCAATTCAAACGCTTTATCTTTGACTTCATCATGAACCATATAAATTCTGATATGAAATATCAAAAATAGATAAAATTAAAATATTCCTTTCGATGATAATGTTTACATTCTTGCCGCTTCTTTGATTAGAGCTCGAGCACTCATAGCACTGAACTTGATCTTTTCTAGCTCGGTTTTTGCCGCTTGTTTATTTTTACCAACTGCACAGCCTTTATAACCCTACAGAAGAAAAACTATGCATTAAGACATATTGTTTCAAGATCTAGATTTGATACTGACCCAAGAAATTCCAGATGGATCTAAACAAAATAATTGTGGACCATCAAAAGAATCGTATGAGGCGAACAACACTGAACAGCCAAAAGGTCTTAGAGCACTATAAAGTGTATAAGCATGCATATACATTGCAACTCTATCCTTTAAGTACTGTAGAATTCGGAAATCAGAAGAAAATCAAAAGTATCGAAAATAGAATGTTGAACCTTCAAAGGAATCGGACAGCCATACAACGAACGATAGCTGGACGCTTCCTCTCTAGCGTGCGATATAATTTTTTGAGCATCAGCTAGCAAACCGGCTACAGTCGCAGTTATATGATGATCGATCTTGAAAATTCTTCGATTTGTTCCGGACTCATAGAGCTTCGATGTGACAAACTTTTCTACTGCCAAAACAACTCCATCTTTGCCTTTCAATGCTATCGCCGTTCTGAATTCGAAATTATTTTAAGGATCAATCAAGAATGAAATTCAAAACAATAAGACATACCCACTATTCTCTACAGCTTTGCATGCATATTCCACCTGAAACACTCGTCCATCAGGCGAGAATTGAGAAGCTGACAAATCGTACTGAAAATGAGAAAAAAATAGTCTATTCGTTTTGATTCTCAATAAACAGGACAAAAACTTTAACTTACACCAGTTCCAATAGCACTCATTTTAGGATCTTAATTTGAATATAAATTTCAGAATCTACAATATTGCCGAATTCCGAAGATATTTGAAATGATTAATATTTTGATGATAGACTTGAAAAATATTCAATCTTTCAAAAACCGCTTAGTCAGAGAGAAAATGCCTGGAAGCATACTACAAGATTTGCAATAAATTGCAATTATTTACACTCAATAAGGTTTAATTTTACTTTTTGAAATTCTACTTCAACCTTTCTCTGTTTGTGGAAATAGCAGGCACTTATTTTCCTCCCCTTTGAAACTTTCAATGATGGGCCTATTTACAAAAGTCCTTGGGCTCCAAGCGACTCGCTAAAGCTCAAATGAGTTTGATCAACGCAAAGTTTGATAAACGCTGTTCTATTTTTTAAAAATTTATTTCTAAAATTTAGAATCTAAATGACTATGGATTTTGGTCATTCTCATCAAATTGTTTTCGAATTTCATAGATTATTATCGATGATGCCATTGCTGAATTGAGACTCTCTTGGTCGCAGTATAGTGGTATTCGAAGACGTTCACCATTATATTTAGAAGCAAATTCATAGCTTTGACCGCTCAAACCGAAAGCTTCGTTACCGATTATTAAAATTTTTGCTCTTTTTTCTCTAGTATCATCAAAAAATTTTTTGTGATGATATATGGATGATTTTATATCATTCGTATGATGATCTAGGTTTGTTTTAGAATCTGCTAAATAAACATCAAATCGTTCTGGAAGCTTTGAATGAATCTCGTTCCAATCGACTTTCATCTCAATCTGAAGTCTGAAATGAGCCCCGGCTGCAGATTTGAGAACTTTCGGATTCCATGCATCTACACAGCCTTTTGTGAGGATAACTTTTCTAATTCCAGCCGCTACACTTGTTCGCAGTATTGTACCCAAATTTCCTGGGTCTCGTAAAGTGTCACAAATTAGAATCAATGGAAATCCATCATGTTGATATTTAGCAACAATCTCACTCTGATCAGGTAGTTCAGCTATCGCCAAAAATCCTGGAGGTGTTATCAAAGAACTGTATATTTTCAAATCTTTATATAATACTTTGATTAATTTTGTTCCGTCATCATTTGCAGTTTTTTCATTCTTGATCAATGAATCAAGACCATAGATTTGTTCTAGATCAGATTTTGATGTGAAAAATAGATATTTAATTCTTATTTGATTTTTGATGGCATCATTTATCAATCTGGTTCCTTCTAAAATGATCAACTTATTATCTTTGTCGAGTGTCATATCGATCATTACTTTGCTGTTTAAAAATTACAAAATAATTAGGATGATAAGTAAAATGATTATTTTTACCTCAGAAATTTAGAATCTTTAATGAATTTATGGAATGATCTCGGTGTATCGAAACTTTCAATTTTAAGCTTATAACATTCAGAGTCTAGAATATAAAATAAAAATTGACTTAATTGCTTTAGTTTTAGAGGCAAAAAACAATTGCTTACTATTGGAAAATTCGTCATAGATTTCGGCTGATTTGAAACGATTTCCAGTTGGTTCAAATCTCTCTTGCTTACTGTGCTTTGTAATTTTTTCGGAAAAACTAGGCTGTAGAATACGTCTGGAGAATTTTCGATTACATTCGTAAATTTCATGAAGATAAGATGAGATTCTAAATAATTTTTCCAATCGTTGAAACATTGTTGCGGATTCTTTGCTAGATTATCGAAACATCGCATGTATCGAATTTTCATTCATCGAAAGTCTGTGAATGTGGGTAACGCTGCTCTTCAAACACATGGCACTCAATGCGGATAAAAATCTATTGATGAATGAGAGACAATCATTCAAACATACGAAGCAAATGTAGGTCGAATAAAATGACAATCGTTTTATTTCATTCATTTTTAATTATATAAATTTATAGATATTTAATAGATAGAATAACCTATTCCGAATGTTCTTTTGATACTTTCTAAATAATTTCGTTTCCATCCCTCAATCGTTCGATCATATTCAGTTTCTGGAACTCCGTTCTGTTCGATTAAAATTTCAGTCGAATCAGCTTTCTGATCAAAATTTATTACAACTTCGGAAAAATGCTTCTCTGGCCAATTACTGATCCGCCAATTTTGTTTGATACATTTATATGGTTCGAGATATGTGTAGGTTCCAACAATATTGCCACCCAAAAGAGAAAATTTTTCACCTATGGATGGGTTGTTTTCCACTTTGTTCTGGGTGAACGCTTGTAGAAGATGAGATTCGGTGAATATTTCATAGATATCCTTAGCTTGACATTTGAAATGATCAGATAATCTAATTGAGGTTGTGTGTAAAGTTTTTTGACTCATATCATCATTATTCTTGCTTTCTGGACAGAATTTTTTCATAGAAGTATTTGAAGATGAATTTGTTTTTGTAACAAATTTTTTACTTTCTATTTGATTTTCGGTCAGAAAAATGTTGATGTTCCCATCTTCGCTTAACTTGGTTGGCTTTATCATGTCTTTCGCGAACTCATTCCGAAGATCATTGATATATTGCCGCATTTTATCCTTCAATATTTCGTTCCCTACAGTTCGAATCATGTTTTTCAGCAAATCTGTCTGAGGTAAATCTTGATCTGAGGAAATATTGAATGTTATCTCGTCTGCAGTATTTTCTTCACTCAAATTTGGAATCGAGACCTTTCCAGTATATTCATCTGAACTACCATGTAATCGACCGACCCATTTTATTTCGACTTCCCATTCATAAAAAAATATAAGCTTTCCTTTACGATTGTTGGCAACAGCTTCACCATTGCATGAGGTCATTTCTACTAAAATACAACGACCAAGTCCAGGATCTTCAATAATCTGATCAACTAAAAGAGCCTTTAATTTTTCTTTGGACCAATGTGAGGCATTCTTTTCAGTCCTGAAAGAAGATATATTCAAGAAATGTCAAACTCTTATCAAATCTTACCAGTGCCAATTGTTAACATTTGTGGCGTCTGGTCTCTCTTCAACAATCCATCTTGGATCACCTTCTCCCCACTTAGCCATTATCAAGAAAAGATTCTTTGTTTTCGAGCAAGCAAATTTATTATCTCTACAAATATTGATTCAATTCATTAATCAATATTATTTTATCTGCTTTTTGTTTGAGAAATTTCAAATATCTATTTGTTGATATTAAATTGAGACAGTTAAATATGGTCGAATATGGAAAATTCCAGAATTTTCTTTCGCCACCACAACCAACAACATGGTTTGTGTGGAAATATGTTATTCGGCAATCCCACTCAAAATCAATTTAAAAAAAATCAATTCTATTTAGACATTGCTGTTACTATCAAATTCCAAAGTAAGTCTTGCTCAGTAAGAGAATTCATTCTGAAAAAAAGTTAAAGAAGTTTTCCGTAAAATTCAATAATAAAAATGGGGCACGAAAAATTTCATTCCAAAAAATAAAACTTAAAATGAGAGGCAGAAGAGAAATTTCCGAAATATCTTTACGGAATCGATTCTTTGACCGACAAGTGAACTTGTACTAGTCTTTTTCTTCTCATCTCTTTATTGAGCGTACCATTTTTAAATGCCAACCTTCGAATTAATCTCATCGATTAGAATTACGGATTAGGAGTGTGGTAGCGATGGTCATTCTAAAATTCATTGATTGAGAAAAATCTTTAAATTTCTATCGAAAAATTTTCTCGATTCTTTCCGCAAATCTGATCTAGAATAATGCTTAAATGAATGCTTAAAATTATTCTTATTCTTCTCAGATTGAAGCTATTTCACTGGATGTTTAGCATCTTATAAGATCATAACATCTTGGCATCATTATTGTAATCATCAGTCACTCGCAATCATCATCTTAATGATGTTCAGATGATGATGATGATGATGATGATGACGATTCGTATGATTAAATGGATTTTATACAAAAAAATCGGATCGAAAAATTATGAACCTAAGATGAAATGTGTCTGTTTCGTTTTGGTTTATGCCATTAGATATCTGGATGTTTTTTAACTGAATTTATTAGTTGAAAAATCTTTTGAAAATCTTCGCCTACCAAACTTTAAGGTATCGGCATCTAGAAACAATCAAATCCATCAATCGAAAATCGGATTTTTCCTTTGTATGTCATTTCACTTATTTAATAATCACAGGTTAGTTTTATTCCTGTAATGTTCTTTTACACTTGTTCAATCTTTCAAGGCCGTATCGATTTTATTCATTACATGTAGGATTAGAGAATCGAAGAAAACATCTTAAGAACATCTTTATATATTTGATCGAAAAAATCATTAATCGTTTGATCTCAGAACTAGTGCCATACCGTTGTTAGTTGTTAGATAAGAAAATATAAATTTTTCCTGGACAGTATTGATTTTTAATGCTACAATCATCAATAAAATGAGACCAGATTTTGTTCGAATTGATCTTGGCAACAGTATTTGGGAAGTTCCGAATCGTTACGAAAATCTTCAAATACTTGGATCCGGTGCCTATGGTTTAGTTTGTTCGGCCTATGACAAAACCTTAGATCTTCATGTTGCAATTAAAAAGATATCTAATCCGTTCCAAACAGCCATTCATGCGAAAAGAACATATCGTGAATTGAAACTTTTGAAACACATGAACCATGATAATGTAATAATTTCTAAAGCATCTGTGCAATGGATTTGAACAGTTCTATCTTCTCTTAGGTAATAGGATTGTTAGATGTTTTCACCCCATGTGATTCTTTGGATCATTTCAAAGAAGTTTATCTCGTTAATCAATTAATGAGTTCCGATTTGAATCGAATCATCAAGGCGCAAAAATTGAATGATGATCATATAAAACTTTTAATTTATCAGCTACTACGAGGTCTTAAATACATCCATTCTGCTGGAGTCATTCATCGAGTAATCGAATCTAAATTTTTCTTCAAAGAGCATTTGATAATCTTTCTTTATCTTTTTAAGGATTTGAAACCAAGCAATATTGTGGTCAACGAGAATTGTGATCTCAAAATTGTAGATTTTGGTCTTGCTAGACAGTCTGAAACTGAAATGACCGGATATGTAGCAACTCGTTGGTACCGAGCTCCTGAGGTGATGCTTAATTGGATGCATTACAATTCAACGAGTAATTTCCATCAAATTTCATTTGAACAAGCTACTTATTTCTAATCTATTTCCATTCAGTGGACATTTGGTCCGTTGGCTGTATTATGGCAGAGATGATTACCGGAAAACCGTTGTTTCCTGGCAGTGATCGTAATTGATCTCGATTGCTTTCTAATCTACTGATTAAAATCTACAAATTCTCTTTGTCGAAATCATAGATATTGATCAATTACTAAAAATAATGCGTCTGTGTGGCACACCAGATGAAGAATTTATGAAGAAAATTACTAGCCAGGAAGCACGTAACTATATCAAAACCTTGCCTCCAATGAAGAAAAAAGTTTTCAAAGATGAATTCTCCACTGCCCATCCTTTAGGTTCAACATTTTGACCCTAATATGATTCAATTTTTAATTTGATAAAATTTTTATTCATTTTCAAAGCGATAGATCTTTTACAAAAAATGCTTGAACTTGATTTTGATAAACGGTGATTTTTTTGAATCAATTCTATCCGCAATTTTTTTAGATTCAATATCAATCATATCAACATTTTGAATTTTATGTTCTCTAGATTGACAGCTGAACAAGCTTTAGAACACCCATACCTGGCAGATTACTCTGATCCCAGTGATGAACCATCTTCAGGCATTTATCTTTGTTTAGTTTAGAAAAAATCTTTTTATTTTTCATTTTTTCCAATTTGTAATTCATCGTCTAGATCCATTTGATGATTCGTTCGAAGAGCAAAATCTTTCCGTCAATGAATGGAAAAGTAAGGCGGAAGTTTTTTTAAATCAGTGATTGATCTATAATTCTTTCTGCTTTTAACATAGAATTGATCTACAACGAAATAATATCTTTCAAACCAAAAGACTTGGATATTACTGAAACAAAGAGTTCATGAATTGTTTTGCCAATAGCTATTGCTAATTGATTCACGTTGCTGATTGAATCGCTTGAAAACCATACACTTCATCATACTCGAAGTAATTGAGATTGAGACACTCAGTGATTTGATATCATCTCTGTCTTTGCGACGATATCTATCATCAATCTGCATTTCTCATCTTTCTTCACATTCTATCCTCATTTTATCTTGAATGCTATTTTATTTATATCTTTGTTCATTGTTGCTGTTGTTTTTGATGTCGAAGGATTTTTCCTAGACATTGAAAATTCTATGGAAACATTTTAACTTATGCTTTTTTCTCTTTTAATTCTATCATGATGAATGATATATCTTATTAAAACAGCTTTTTTCCCCTCGAAAAAAAAACAACTTGAAATTCAATGCTTTTCTCTTCGCTGATCGACAAAATTTTCAAAATCAAATAAGCAGAGTAAGAAAGAGAAATTTTTTTCAAAGATCAAATTGCTAAATTAGAGCATTTGACACCATCGAAGATCACAGGCCATCAGACCATATGTGTCCTTTGCTTTCCTTCGATCTTTTTTTCTCGCTCTCTTGATGTACACTAGAAGTGTATCATGTCCATTATCAATTTGATTTCTGGCTATGGAAGGCTCTATAATCGCAATAGATAATTTCAGTCCTTTATCATTTGTTTCGAAATCGATATCGAAGAGCAAAGTTGTTCTGAAACCATAATTAAAGGCGTTTCCTTCATCACTGTCAACATGGTTATGATATGGGATGAGGGTCATAAAATGTAGATGGAAAAAGAATTATGGTTGCATTTGAGGATAGATGAAGTTAGGCGGCCATTTTGTTCTATTCGTTATTTTTAGAAGATAATCGCCTATTTTTCTTAGAAAGCTCGATCAAACAAAAGCAAGCAGCTAGATCGGATCCAGTCAAATCCACCTATAGATCTTTAAATGAGATGAGATGCTTGTTTATTCATTCTTCGATGATTTTTAATTTCGGAACATTCATTTTAAAATAGAAGAAACTGTTCGTGATAGTTTGGTCTAGAATGATGTTTCAACCGAAAGCCAACTGTAGTCTCCAACCAACGGTCATCTTATTGATTTTCTTCTTGAATTGTATCCAAATTTTTGATTGTCAAGTTCTCAATCCTCCTTATTTCAATATCGCCGAGGGCCGAAATGTATTATTACTTCAAATCTTCTAAATTCGTCAGAATTTTAATTAGTTTTCCTATAAAAACAGATCACTGCTAGCGATACCTGTGGTGAGAATGTTCCAGAACCGGAACTTTATTGTAAAATCGTCGGATCGAATTGGTTGGATGAATCGGATAATTTCAATTTGATAGAGGTTTGATAATCTTAATTGAAGTTTCCTATCGATCGTTTGAGGTGTAACTGATAATTTTTTTTAGGGACAAGCGTGTGATTATTGTGATCCTAGTGATCCGAAAAAAGCTCATCCTCCTCAATTTGCAATCGATGGCACTGAAAGATGGTGGCAAAGTCCACCCTTATCTCGAGGTAGTCAATATACAAAAGTTAATTTAACTCTAGATCTTGGCCAGGTACTATTTTGATGATATTAAGTTATTGGGCGTATCGATCAATCTTTTTTGTTGCTAATTCATATAAGGAATTTAATGTAGCGTATGTCTTCATCAAAATGGGCAATTCGCCTCGCCCTGGAGTTTGGATCTTGGAACGATCCAGAGATTATGGAAAAACATACACACCTTGGCAATATTTTGCTGATACTCCTCAAGATTGCAGCCATTTTTTTGGGAAACATACACTGCAACCTATCACTCGAGATGACTCGGTTATATGCGAGACTAAATTCTCGAAACTTGTTCCATTGGAGAATGGCGAGGTGAAATTTGCTTCATTGATTAGAATCATTAGAATTAAAGCAATCGAATTTTTAGATCGCAATCTCATTGATCAATGGAAGACCTAGCGCAGATAATTTCTCGATGTCAACAACATTACAAGAATGGACTACTGCCACCAACATTCGATTGAGGTTCCTAAGACCCAAGACCACGCTTGGACATTTCATTTCTGTTGCCAGGGAAGAACCTACCGTCACTCGGAGAGTTAGTTTTGCTTGGCTTTTGATTGAAATATTTAAAACAAAATTTTTACAAATTCTCCTCAGTATTTTTATAGCGTGAAAGATATTAATATTGGGGGTCAATGTGTTTGCAATGGTCACGCATCTCAGTGTGATCAAAACTCGCCAGCCGATCCTTTAAAATTATCTTGTGCTTGCCAACATCACACCTGTGGTTGGCAATGTGAAAAATGTTGTAATGGCTATCAGCAATATGAATGGCGTAGAGCGACTGTTGATGATCCGTTTGTTTGTGAGAAATGTAATTGCCATGGTCATTCAAATGACTGCTATTTTGATGCGGAAGTTCAAGCTAAAAATCAGAGCAAAAATATCCACGGTCGATTCGAAGGTGGAGGTATTTGTACCAACTGCCAGCACAACACTACCGGAATCAATTGTGATAAGTGTCGTGATGGTTTCTATCGTCCTAAAGATAAATCATTGGATGCTATTGATGTCTGCCAGCCATGTCAGTGTGATCCTAAATTTTCAACAGGGAATTGTTTCGATGAAACAGCACAGTGTGAATGTAAGAAAAATTTCAAATCCCCAGATTGTGATGAATGCAACATTGGATATTTTGGATTTCCCGAATGTCAAGAATGTCACTGTTTTCCTAATGGAACGTTAAATGAGATTTGTGAACTTAGCGAAGGCGATTGTCCTTGCAAAGAAGGTGATGATGATTCTATTCCGACAACACTATTTTCTCATTTTAAATTGTAAATCTAGGCTATGGTGGTAAATATTGTAAAGAATGTCAAGAGAATTATTATGGATTTCCGAGCTGCCAAAAATGCAAATGTAATCTCGACAATTCCTACAACAATAGCTGTAACATTGAGACTGGCCAATGTCATTGTTTGTCCAATTTCGGTGGAGTTAATTGTGATGAATGCAATATTGGTTTCAAAAATTATCCCAAATGTGAATCTTGTCAATGTGCACTGGAAGGAACCAATGAGAAAGTTTGCGATAACAACACTGGTGAATGTTTCTGTCGGGAGGGTTATGAGAAACCTTTTTGCGATAAATGTGCCAAAGGCTACTATGGATTTCCGAACTGTATTAAATGTGATTGCAATCTCGAAGGCTCAACTGGTACCGCTTGCGATAAAGATGGAAAATGCGAATGTAAATCGAATTTTGGAGGTTTGAAGTGTAACGATTGTGCTGTTGGTTCATTCAATTTTCCGAAGTGTGAACAATGTCGTTGCCACTGGAGAGGATCGAGTGGTATCTCTTGTGATCATTCTGGTAATTGTCTTTGTTTGGAACGCTACGAAGGACAAAAATGTGATCAATGCAAAGAAGGCTATTATAACTTTCCATATTGTGAAGGTTTGGAACATTCAATCGAATGATTTGCTAAACAGAAATAACCGAATTTTTTCTCGATTTCTTAAGAATGTAATTGCAATCCTGCTGGTTTGGTTGCTGAATTTGGTGGTTGTGACAAGGTCGAGATCGGAAAATTATGTGAATGCAAAGAGCGTGTCAAAGGTCGTATCTGTAATCAATGTAAAGATCTGTTTTGGAACTTACAAATGAACAATCCATATGGATGTGAAGATTGTCGGTGCAATCAAAACGGTACCGTCAGTAGGATTGGAATTTGTGACACCATCACTGGCAATTGTATGTGTAAAAATAATGTTCAAGGAAGAACTTGTGATATGTGCAAACCGAATACCTACCTTCTCGATTCGGCAAATCTTTTCGGCTGTGTTGATTGTCAATGTGATGTCGGTGGTTCGATTAGTTCGGATTGCGATAAGCTAACAGGTCAATGTCGGTGTAAATCTAGAATCAAAGGAAAGACATGTTCGGAAACACTGGACGCAACCTATTTCCCAACATTCTATCAATTTCAATATGAAACTGAAGATTGGTTCAATCCAAGCGGATCACCAGCAAGATTTGGTTACGATGAGATGGTCTTTCCAAATTATTCTTGGCGAGGTTACGCTGTATTTAGTCCTCTCCAAAAAGAAATCTTGACGAACATAACAATTACAAAGACAAGCATCTATAAGGTGATTGTGCATTATGTCAGTAAAAACAATGAAACAATCAATGGTGTGCTGAAATTTATTCCTTATGAATGGATGAATAGTGAACCACAAACAGTTTCGATAAACATGGAACCGACCAGTTCACCGAAATTATTGTATGTGACCGGAAGACAGCTGAATGGAATGGTTTCATTGGGTGTAGGACCATGGCAGATTTTCTTACAAGCTGATAAACCAGATCTTTATGTTGATTATATAGTGTTGATACCGCAAGCATACTATGATCCAGGCTTGTTTCAGGAGCGAATCACTGGTCCTTGTTTATATTTAAACTCGAACAATCTCTCTTGTATTTTACATTCGTTTCCGGATTTTCCAGAGTCTGGCAAAACTTTACCGGCAAGTGAAGCGTTCGTTATGAAAGATTCTGGACAGGTCAAACCACCAGTTATTGAATCGAAAACTTACCATGAGAAATTGAATGAAAACATTGGTCTTGTTCAAATGGATAATGAGAATTCAAATCTAGAATTTGAATTTGTTGCTAACAATAACGGGACAAATATTTTGATTTTAAATTATCATACACCTAATAATTTAAATGATTCGGTGCCGATTCAAATTGAATTAGAGAATATAAGCAAAAATATCACAATGGAGACCGATAATATTCTATCCGCTTGTCCATATCTATTCATTTGTCGACAAGCGATCTCGACCAAAGATGGGCGTCTATTGAGTTTCGATTCAACATCAGACGATTCATTCCGATTAAGAATCAAATTGCTAGATCAAGATGAAAACATAACAATAGCGACCACTGAACATTCGCCTCCACCACCCGGTCAAACGGATTTCAAACCAGCAGCTATCAACGATAGAACATTGAATGTGAACAAAATTGTTATGATACCTCTCGATAACAAATGGTCATTTGATTACATTGAGCCTAGTTTCGTTTGTCTTAGCAAGAATGATAATTGTACCGCTTCAATTTTTCCAACCGTTGCGGATGGCATAAAAGTTGAAGCTGAAAGTGAACAAAAGCAGGATCATATCGTTCAGCTTCCTAAATATAATCAAGCTATTCCTATTTTTGAACAAAAACCATACATGGTTGAATTGAATGAATCTATGCCATCGATTGATATTCGTGGATCGGTGCCAAAGCCTGGGCCCTATCATTTTGTTCTAAATTATTATCAGCCTAAAAATCCTAAATTCAATGTCGATGCTTTGATTCAGAATGGTCATCTCTTCAGCGGTGTTGCTCAGCTCCAACATTGCCCGAATACTGTTGGTTGTAGAGTGGCATTGCAACAAAGAGATTCAGAATCGAATTCCACTGCGTTCAATATTCAAAATAATTTTCTTCTCACATTGAAAATACCTAAAACAGAAAACGTTTATTTGGATTACATTCTGATAATCCCAACAGATAGGTACAACGATAATCTTCTAATATCAAAACCAATCGAAGGATCAAAAAATCTAATGGCCGATTGCAGCCAAAACAATTTCTTGATTGATCCAAGTGATACAAGCGGTAATAAGCTAAATATAATTGCTAATGATTGAGATCTTATTTGAAAAATGTTTTGTTCCCATTAATAAAAGATTTTTGCCGATCGTTGGTTTTCTCCACAACCGTTGATTTCAATGGCGGTGCTTTACCATGCGATTGTAACATTGATGGATCATTGGATTATAAATGTCAGAATTTCGGTGGACAATGTCACTGTAAACCAAACGTGATTGGGCGTGATTGTTCTAGGTGCAAAACTGGCTTCTACGGTTGGCCAGATTGTAAAAAATGTGATTGTCCATCGACAGCTATTTGTCATTGGAAAACAGGCGATTGCATTTGCCCTAAAGGTGTCACCGGAAAAGATTGCGACAAATGTCTACCGTTAACTTTCGGCTTCGATAAGATAATCGGTTGCGAAGATTGTGCATGCGATCCACGAGGCGTTCTAAATCGCGATCTACGATGCGATCTTGATACGGGCGATTGTAAATGTAAACAAAATATTGTCGGCAGAACTTGTGATAAATGTCGAGCAGGTAAAAAATTAAATGATTTCGATCGAATTGGTTCTGTTCGATAAAAAAGAACTCATTTTATTTTTTCGTCGGTCCAGGATTTTTTGGTTTCCCCAAATGTCAGCTTTGCCGTTGTGATATTCGTGGTACTACTCCAGAGATATGTGATCAAAATTCTGCGCGATGTTTTTGCAAGAAAAATGTTGATGGTGCCTATTGTGATCATTGTAAAAGTGATTCATATTTTCTCGAAGAGAGCAATAGCCAAGGATGTACGAAATGTTTTTGTTTCGGTAATACTGATCGATGCACTGGCTCCTCATATGTTTTCGTTCCGATCACATCGAACAACATCGAATTAGAGCTGTACAATGTTTCACTCTACGGACAGATTTTTGAAGCAATTCGTTTAAAAAAAAATGAAGATTATGAATTAGATTATACGAATAACATTTTCTCAATACGTACAAGTTTTGGTCGAGAGAAAAGTGAAACGAATCCAGAGAATCCATCGTCGATATATGTACAAATGCCGAAAGAATTTCTTGGCAATAAAATCTCATCTTACGGTGGACTGTTTCGATATTCAATTTTGAACAAAGCCAATAGTAAAGATTATGAGCCAGCTCTTTTGATGGCTGATATCATTTTGATCGGACGAAATCACACACTACTTCATGAGCATATTGAACAGCCAGTCATAAATGAGAATTTCAATGTTACCATCAAACTATTGGAGAAAGAATTTAAAGGGATGGATGGAAATTTTGTCACTCGTGAACAATTCATGATGACTTTAGTCGATATTAAAGCTATCTACGTTCGAATAAAATATTTCAATTTAGCCCTCGATACAGTAGATATCGAATTTGAATTTCAAATGGAAACTGCTGTTCCTGGAAACAAAATCATCGATTCTAATTATCGCAAAGCGACAAGCGTAGAACAATGTCTCTGTCCTTCGAACTATCGTGGAGCTTCTTGCGAGGTTAGAGAAAATTTTTTCCTGTCTCAGTCAATGTTTTAATCATAATCTTTAAAATTCGAATTTTGAAACAAAGGAATGTGCTGAAGGATACTATCGTGTTCAACAAGGTCCTTATCTAGGTGCTTGTATCCCATGTAATTGTAATGGACATTCAAATGAGTGCGATCCAATCACTGGGCAATGTTTCAATTGCAAGTTCAATACGAAAGGAGACCATTGTGAGCAGTGTACTGAAGGTTATTATGGCGATGCTACACTAGGCACTCCAAACGATTGTCTAATTTGTGCCTGTCCGCGTCCAATAGCATCAAACAAGTGAGAATTTTTGGTGAAAATCTTAGCCAAATATTGATCTGATTCGGTTCTCGATAGTTTTGCCACAAGTTGCGAGGTGGATCATTCTGGATCGGTACTTGGGTGTGATTGCAAAGAAGGCTATAATGGAACACGATGTGAATTTTGTGGTGCCGGACACTATGGCAATCCACAGATCGCTGGACAATCATGCCAAAAGTGTGAATGCAACAACAATATCGATGTGAAAGATCCAGAGAGCTGTGATCCATTCACTGGTATTTGTAATAAATGTCTTTTCAATTCTTCCGGTGAGCATTGCGAACGATGTGCCGATTGGCATTGGGGCGATTCAATTATCAGCAAAAATTGTACTGGTAAGAGTCTAATAGCTTAAGTGGATTTAAGCGTTAAGATCTCAATCTTAAATTATCTTCAAATTCAGAATGTGATTGTAATCAATGTGGAGCTGAATATTGTGATCATAAAACGTCCAGTTGTAAATGTAAAATGAATGTAATCGGCGAGAAGTGTGATCGCTGTGCACCAGGATTCTATGGTTTTTCTACATGTAACGGTTGTCAGCCATGCAACTGTGGAGAAGCATCGAATGATTTCAATTGTGATGATAGTGGGCAATGTCCATGCAAAACTGGTGCGGCTGGAAAAACTTGCGGCACTTGTGCACCAGGGTTCTGGGATTATTCCAAATATGGATGTACATGTATGTTGATCTAATCTCTTATTACGATCAATTTTTCGATTAATCAAACGACTTTGAATCGCTAAAATTTCAGCCTGCGGTTGTAACGAAAACTATTCACGCGTAAAACAATGTAATCAATTGACTGGACAATGTCAGTGTCTGCCGGGAGTCGTTGGGGCCAAATGCGAAAAATGTCCAGATCGTTGGGTCTTGATACCGGAAAGTGGCTGTCAAGAATGTGGAGATTGTATTCACACCCTTCTAGATGATACTGATCAAATTAATGAGAATATCATCGCTATCGAATCCCAAACACAGAATACATCTAGCTCGATTCTTCAAAATAGAAAACTAAATAACATAAAAGAGAGAATGGATTCATATGCCGGACTAATGAATACAACCTTCGATGAGTCCAATCAACGTGCAAATAATCTAAGAAATTTCACGACAATCAAAAAAGATTCTGAAGATCTTCTAGAAGATATCGAGAAGATAGATATTAAATCGGATTCGTTTGAAGAGAACACTGATAAAGTTTTGGTGAAAGTGATGAAAGCTTTGAATGACTCCTTGATGGCCGAGAACAAAGTTAAATCCGTTCGGCAGCTCACGGTGCAAGCTGTGGAGAATATCAATCAATTGGAGAATAGCTTTAATGATCATGCTGTAGCACAAAATCTTGGATCAATCAACGAAAGTGAGCAAATTCTACAAGCTTTAAAACGGCCCTACATCGATAATTACATGGAACGATTCAATATTGACCTCGGTGATTTCCAAGAAACGCTTGAGTCATCGGAAAATTTCTTCAGACCTTGGTCCAAAGTGAAAGAAGATATCTCGATGACAAAAGATAAACTTGGTAACTTTTTCAATCTGATTGTCGAACTTAAAAATTTAACCAATATCGCAAGAAGAGATGCAGTTGAAGCGGAAAGAGTTGTCGAAAAACGTTTGAAAGATTCGATACAATCATCGATCGTGGATCTCAATGATCATCTTACTCAAGCCATAACTTTGCTACAAGACGCGGATCAGTTTATTAATAAAAGTAACAAAAATTTCGGGGATTTAGAGAATATGCGAGTAGACATCGGGCAGCAAAAAGATCGTCTCAACAAAGAGATGGAAACACTAAATCGATTTGATAAAATCGCTGAGGAAATTTCTGAGATCGAGAACGTAGTCATCGATGCTGAAAAACATGCAAAAGAGCAGAAATTTCAAAGCAATTATCTTAATGAATTTATGGCATCGACGAAAAACAAAGCGATGGATCCATTGAAAGCTGCCAACGCATATGATAATATAAGTAGAACAATTGAGGCAAATGAAGAGATTGTCAGAGAGTTGAAAGAGAAATTGCAGCCCTTCCAAAATGATCCATTAAGTGAAGATCTCGATAAATCGGACGAGCTATTCATCAATGAGAAATTAGAGCAGATAAATAATTCTACCGAATTTCTAAAAGAAAATGAGATGATGATCAATGAGATTAGTAAGGTGATTGATGAAAAAACGGACCAATTTCAAAAACTCAACCATAGCCTTATGAATCTAGAATCAATCGATCCAAAAACAAACAGCCACGAAAAGATCAAAGATCAAGTTGATCAAGTTTATCGAACGGAATCACAAGTGAATAAACTTCGAGATCTTATCGACAATCTTAAAAACAAATCGAAAGAGATTAAAGATTACTCTGACTTCGTGAATGACATCAAAGAAGGGAAAGATTATGTCGATCGTTTCGATAAAGATGTTGAACGAACCAAAAACATCACCACATCCGATGATATAAATGATTTAACGAATGAATTCTATAAAATCCGTTCGACAATTTCAAATAAAATATCCGATTTAAAGAAACGAATCCAACTGGCTAGACATCAAGCAAACAATATGCGAATTGGAGTTCGTTTAAATGAAAATTCGCTGCTAGAACTCAATAATCCATCAAATTTGATAGAATCGTCGACTTATAATAAATTCTCAATGTATTTCCAACCTCTTGATTCTGATGGAATTCTCGCCTACGTTGGTAATCCTGCTGATATTGTCAGTAACGAGCTTGTCAAACGAGAAACAGTCGAGATGGATCCGGATGCAAAATCCAAACGCAAACAAATCAATCACGATTATTTTGTTCTTGAACTACGACGAGGACAAGTATATTTGATATGGGATCTCGGAACTGGTCAACCTCTTGTTGTCCCTCATCATCAACAGATTGTTCCCGGCACCTGGAATCAAATCATCGTGGAACGCTTTGGGCGTTTAATTCGCATGTCATTAAAAATCAATGAGAATTCCGCGCCGATCATTGTCGAAAAAGAAGCTTCCGGTTCTGCTAGTGTCTTCAATCTAGATCGCGAAAATTCTAAAATCTATATCGGTAATATACCTCCAAATGTTCCAGTCAGCTCAAACATTGAAAATCGCCGTTTCCGTGGCGATATATCTGATGTTTATCTCGATAATGAGCCATTAGGATTGTGGAATGCTAGAGAATCGCAATATCTTGAAAGTGTACCCGGTCCAGAGATGTTCATCGAGAACGCTCTACGCTTCAATGGCAACAGTTATGTCATAATGGCACGTAACAACATCAATTTCAAAGAAACAGTTTATGTCAGTTTTCAATTCAAAACGTTGATCAAAAATGGTTTGCTGTTTTTGGTTGGTGATCCTAACAGAAAAGTTTTCTTCTCAATCGAATTGGTCGATGGCCAAGTTGTTGTGAAATATGATCTTGGTAGTTCATACACAACCGTTGTTTCGAACGATCGTTACAATGATGGTAAATGGCATTTTATCAAGGTTAATCGTGAAGGCAAAGAGTGTCTGATCAACGTCGATAACAATGATGAACAATCTGGTTTCTCAATGGGTTTAAGTACCGATCTTCATACCGACGATCACATATACATTGGTGGCTTCAAAGGAATCCTTCCTTATTACGATGTTGGAAAAGAAGGATTCGATGGTTGCCTTAAAGATCTACAAATCGATTCAAATCAACAGAATCTAAACAATCATAAAGAATCATTCGGTGTCAATCTTGGTTGTTCAACATTCGTTCGGATTGTTTCGTTTGCAGAGGCTGGTAAATCGCATATAGTTTTCGAGAATCAAACGATCGACACATTATTGACAAAAAACAATGTTCAGATTGCATTCAAATTTCGTACGTTGGCAAAAATCGGTTTGCTTTGGAATTACAGCGTTCTTGATCTAAGCGAGTACGTCTCTCTATTTCTCTATGATGGAATGCTCATTTTGAAGATGAGCAACGGGCAAGAGCTTCGAACAGACAATCAGTTTTACAATGATAATAAATGGCATTATTTAACGATCAATTTCAACAAAAGAATATTGGAGATGGATGTTGATGACATCAATTCTTTCAGCTTAATCGTTGATAGCCCTATCGATCTGGATCGATTAGAAACGATCTATATTGGTGGTATGCCGTTCGAATCGCTTTACGCTAATTTCGTTGGATGTATCGGTGATGTTACAGTCAATTATAAATTTTTAAATTTTGCCGATTCGAATTCAATGATGAATGCTTTGTTTAAAAAATGCCCTCTCGCAATCAACGACGATGAATTTGATGATAATAATTTCCGAGATCTTTTAACGCCAGAAACTTACACCAAAGCGCCAGATATTCAGTATTTGCCACCGATAAAAGATTGTAAATTAGCACCAATACCACAGCCTGCCAATTTAACCGATTCAGATCCGAACGAGAAACGTTTTGGTGGTTCTCTATGGAGCCGATATGAATTTCCAATGACAAATGAGATTGCTAAAGGGTTAGAAGGCGAAAGTGGATTTCAAATTCAGTTCAAAACTAGCCAAGCAGAGGGAATCATTTTCTACATCACCTCAAGCAATAACATCGATTTCATTGGCCTCTATTTTCTCAACAACAAACTCTATTACAGTTTCGATTGCGGATCTGGACGTGGTGTAACGATGTTACCGAACAATTATAGTGATAATGTTTGGCACACAGCAACGTTTAGTCGAAAAGGACGAAACGGCTTGCTTAGAGTTGATGAAGAAACGGTGGAAGTCACCTCTGTCGGAAGTACATCATCCTTGAATGTTAAATCTCCAATCTATATTGGAGGCATACCGAAAGAATTAAGATCACAAATCAAAGGACATTTGAAAAGTGTCGAGAAAAATGATTATAACTATGCTATGGTTTCATTTTCCGGCTGTCTCAAAGATCTTAAAGTTAGAGATATCGAATATAACTTTAAAGATGGCCGAGAATTCGATGTGGCTCCATGCTCTCCACAGAATGAATATGGTCATTTTTTCCATTACGACGGTGGATACATTCGATTATTCGATGAGTTCCGAGTCCGCGTACAGTTCACTTTGATTCTTGAAATTAAACCTCGCAAACCAGATGGTATTTTAGCTGCAGTATTTGGATCGAATGATTATCTAGTTCTCTATATGGACAAAGGAGATTTAGTTTTTAGTGTGGATAATGGAGCTGTGAGTTAGATTTCAGTTTTCTCGTTCGCATTAATTAATTTAACTTGATTATAGGTTCCGATTACTGCAAAAGGCTCAGCAAAAGGAAGTATTTGTGATGGAGAATGGCATGTGATCAAAGCTATTAAAACGAAAAATTTGGTCATGTTAACCGTAGATGATAACCTTCCAATCATAAGCGTTGGACAAGTTGGAATATCTTCCACTGATACTAAAGATCCACTTTATATTGGTGGCCTTCCCGAAAAGCTAAAGCAAGAGAAACGATTAAAATTGGACAATATAGTTGATGATTATCTCGGTTGTATGCGAATCAATAGTATCAACGCGAAACCCCCAACATTTAACAACGCAAAAATCGAGGGACACATCACATTGAACACCTGTCCAATTGATTAATTAAAATTCGAATACAATCAAATCTGTTTCAAATCTAGCTCCTAGTATCTGAAAACTTTTTGTCCGAGACGAGAAAATTGAAATAAATAAGAATTGATTGAATAATTTTAATTTCTATCAAATTGAATTAAATCTTACTAAAAGGAAGAAAAAGGAAAATTTCTCTGCTTATATTGAATTTCAAATGTGATTGGATGCGATTCATTTGAGTCGTCGCCAATGATCGCCATCATCATCAAAGCCAGCATCACTATCAACATTGATAAATCAGCATCTTGGAGAGAATTGAACGTTCGATTCCGATCAAAATCATTCGACTAATTTGTAGATATTTTTTTTTGTAGAAATTATTTATTCAAAAGATCTAAATTGAATGAATATTTGAATCATTTAATCGCATAGGAGAAAAACTTTATTGCATAAATCATCAGCAAATTATTCGAATGATTGATGAAAATGATTCGAAATAATTTGAAATTTGTACGATTATACAATAGGAGTGAAGGAATCAGTTTAATCCAAACCAAACGTTCTTTATCGGTATAGTGGTCTATATTTCAATCTAGAGTTAATTGATTCTAGATTAATTTTTTCCCATTGTCTCTCAAAAATAATCAGGCCAAAACAAAGCTATTCATCGATGGGAAATTTTTAGATTCCAAAACGAATGATTGGATTGATCTACATGATCCAGTGAGTATTGAAGACAATCTTTAGAAGCCTCATCTCTTTTATCATTCTTCATCTTAGGCTACTAATGAAGTGATAACAAAAGTACCGAAGTCCACTCAAGATGAGATGAATTCAGCTGTTCAAGCTGCTAAGAATGCGTACAAAACATGGTCACAGACATCGGTATTGACAAGACAACAAACAATGTTTAAACTACAGAATTTGATTCAAAAAAATAATGTAATGATGATATTCATTTTTAACTGTTTAATAATCTTTTTTCATTCATTGAAGAAAGCATTGGTCGATAGCATCGTTAAGGAGCAAGGAAAAACAGTGAAAGATGCTGAAGGTGATGTGTTACGTGGCCTTCAAGTTGTCGAACATGCTTGTGGCATAACTTCGCTTCTCTTAGGTGAATCTATGCAATCTATAAGCCAAAATATGGACACACATTCGTACCGAACTCCATTGGGAGTTTGTGCCGGAATTACACCTTTCAATTTTCCCGCAATGATTCCACTGTGGATGTTTCCAATGGCCATAGTATGTGGAAACACCTATATCATTAAACCATCGGAACGAGATCCAGGAGCTTGCATGATCCTTATGGAACTTTTAGAGAAAGCTGGCATACCACCTGGCGTTGTGAATGTTATTCATGGTCAACATGAAGCTGTCAATTTTATTTGTGACCATCCTGATATTAAAGCGATTTCATTCGTCGGATCAGATCAAGCTGGAAAATATATTTATGAGCGTGGGTGTAAAAATGGTAAAAGAGTTCAATCGAATATGGGTGCCAAAAATCATGGTGTTGTGATGCCAGATGCAAACAAAGAGCATTCGTTGAATCAACTAGTTGGAGCTGCTTTCGGTGCTGCCGGTCAACGCTGTATGGCCTTGTCTACTGCTATTTTTGTCGGTGAATCACAACAATGGATCGATGAAATTGTTGAAAGAGCAAAAAAATTAAAAGTTAATTGTGGTTTCAAATCTGATGCAGATTTAGGACCTGTCATCTCACCGCAAGCTAAAGATCGAATTTTATCGCTTATTCAAAGCGGAATTGATGAAGGTGCTCAATTATTACTGGACGGTCGCAATCTCAAAGTTGACAAATATGAGAATGGAAACTTTATTGGACCAACAATACTTTCGAACGTTAAACCTTCAATGCAATGTTATAAAGAAGAAATCTTCGGGCCAGTTTTGGTCATTTTAAAATGCGACACTTTAGACGAAGCTATCGAGATTATCAATAAAAATCCATATGGCAACGGTACAGCGATATTCACTAGAAATGGAGCGACAGCACGAAAATTTACCCATGAAATCGATGTTGGTCAAGTTGGTATCAATGTTCCCATTCCAGGTATTATCGCAATTCTACTTAACTTAATAAAGCAGTGATTTAAATCATATTTAACTTTCTAGTACCTCTTCCTATGTTCTCGTTCACTGGATCTAGAGGATCATTCTTAGGGGATTTGAATTTTTATGGCAAAGCTGTAAGTAAATTTGTTACCATTCAAGTATTTAAGTGTAGTCTATTAAAATTTCGTCTCGAATTAGGGTATTCAATTTTATACTCAATGGAAAACCGTAACACAATTATGGCGTGAACAAGATTCAACTGGTTTTGTTTCAGCAACTAATTTTCCTACAATGAAATAATCTCTGTTGAATTTTTTTGCAATTTCTCTTCAATTCTATTAATTATTTTATTGTATGAGTTTTCAAAACAATATAAATGTGCAATATTTCTTCTGACTTAAAGTTGCATTTGTTGTTGAGTCGTTTGTGATAATTGATTTGTTGGCTGCACAGGAGTGTATTGTTGAGCTTGTGGTTGTTGATGGACTATTGATGTTTGATGATGATGATGAGGATGATGATGAGGATGATGTATCGATTGTTGTTGAGATCTTTGAGGTGGTTGAAGTTGCTGTTGATGATGAATCGGTGTCATTTCGGATGGACTGTTTTGCATCGAAGAATGTGGCACTGGATTCGTACCTTGTGAGGGTTGAACAACCATTGGCTGTGTAGCTGGAAGCTGTTTGATCTGCTTGGTACTTTCAGAAAGTATCTCATAGATAGACTTAGCGTAAGCGATTTGTTTCTTTAAAACATAAAGATATTGAGTGTAGGATTTTGGATTGGATGGATCATTGAGCGTTTGTGGTGGAACCTCTGGATTCTGATTGTAATCAGTGGTCACCTGAAATGGTAGATAATTTTGGCTGTCTCGATATTGGATCGCACATTCTAAAATTGTTCGCTGTGATTATGAGTTTCTAAAGATTAGAACATTGACAAGCAAATTGACTAGATAAAAACTTACCAAGCATAATTCTATTTGATTGCATAGCGCTAAGATATCTTCCAAAGATTTCTCTAACTTTGGCGGGTGATCTAAATTTTTATTACTAAATCATTGAAAAAAAAGATTTTTGATAAGCTTTTTCTATAAAAACTATCATGTTGCTTACAAATTGACAAGCTGAATATGATAATCTATATTCAAGCTGGAAATGTTGAAAAAATTCTATATTAAATACAACGATAATTAAATAAAATGGTTCATAGCGATTTCTCTAAAAATTACTCTAAGTGAATCCCGGAGTGATGAAACTAAACTTCTAAGGCGAAGAAGATCATGCTGAGAATGAGTTGTGTGAGATGGTACAGGTGTAGGATTGGCTGGTGGATTCGAAATCGGCATTGGAACCATTGATGATATCTGTGGTGATGGATTGTTTTGATTCATTGGAGCCGTCAATCCAACATTAGTAACACCTGTTGTCATTATATTCTGATTGACCGACGGACTCAATTGTTGAGAAGCGAAAGATGGCGATGGAACATTCATTTTTCCGTTTATCTATCTAAATGGGCTAATAAAATTGAAAATCAAAATTAACTTAGACTTTTGCACGATAAAATTTACATTGAAACTCAATCAGCTGCCAAAATGATCGCTGCAACGTAACTGTGCGATTCAATCGATCCATTGATCTTCATTTGCATCTTCATCACTTGATAGCATCATTATTGTCAAGTATTATTGAATAATCTGATTTTCTAGATAATCTATCGCAAAGATAAAAACAGAAAACTAATGACGAATCAAAATCGAATATATGACCCATTGACAACAGAATAATGAGTCAGAATATTTCATCGTCTCCGATTCAGATTCTAACATCATCATCGAATCTGGATTTGGATTGGGACACACTGGATGAGCCTATTTCGAAGACAATCATAAGAGATTTGCAAAACATTCAATCTAAACTAAAATATGTGATGCTGCCGTTTGCATATGATTCTGTTAGCATCTATTCAAATATTTGTAAAAATTGGGATCTCTGGGGACCATTCATTTTCTCGGCGTTCCTATCGTTCTCAATCAAAAAATGTGATCAAGAACAATCAGATTGCTCGAACGACCCAAGCAATCAACATCAATCTGATTTCTCCACATTTTTCGTGCTTCTTTGGATCGGTCTAGGAGTACTTTCGATAAATTTCGTATTATTATCAAAAAGCCGACCACAAACAGCTTACGAAGAATTCGATCATTTTACCGCTGACAATCTGACCAGATCGAATCGAAAATTTTACCCAATGTCTTTTTTTCAATCACTCTCCATTTTTGGATATTTTCTTGCAATACCATGTATTGGAGTTTTGTTGCAAAAATCCACCTTACTTATAATTAATCGTCAAGATAGCGGTTATTTTTTATTCGAAAAATTTATCATAATTTTTTTCTGTTGTTTCCTCTATCCATTTGTTTCGCTAAATCAAATTTTCTCAGCAAATATTCATTCGGATAAATACTTTCTAACAGTGTTTCCCATCGGTCTGTTATTAATCGTTCTCACTTTCTATATTTACACATTCATTTGATTGTATGTCGATTTAATCCTCAAAAATTCATTATAATCGTTGTCGGATGTCTACATCAAATTCTGATATCCGACACTATCAAAACCATAGATACAAAAGCATGGCAACGTAATCACGGCAAGATCGCCAACAATTTTTCGCTTGTTGATTCTGTGATAAATAACGTCACTAAGCAATCGATCTTCAAAAAATTGCACTTCAACATCTTTCAAACAATCTAGATCAGATCTAGATCTAGAAAGAATTTTTTCAGCCCTTACCGGTAAAGATCTTTTTGATCAGAGAAGAAAAGATAATCAACGAAAATGAATGGATTGATTGAGCAATGTCCCTATGGGACCTCGATTTTTTTCATACCATTTGTTTGCGCTACCGCCATTCAAATCGTTTCTATTGTCAACTTAGCTAATATTTTCTCCAAATTTAGCTATGATCTATTGAAAAATAATTATTATTGGTAAATAAAAATGGGTAAAAATTCTCTCTGAAAAAACTCTCATTGATTAATTGGGCAATTTTTTTCGATAAAATTGCAAGGATTAAAGATTTGAACATTATTTTGATAACATTCAGTCTTTACTGCTTGATTTTGGGATGCTACGATCTGATTGTTTCGTTCCGAAGTTATACTTTAACATCGCGTATCGCATCGATTTCAAAACGAAAACATCATATCTATTGTCTCGATAGCTATGTCATCAAGAAGATTGCATTCGTCATCAATCATCTCACTGTCTGTCTCTACTTTTTGCTAACCCTTTTGATAGCCATAAAGATGTTTGTGGTTTGGATTGTCACTAAGCTTTGTCTAGATGGGTCAAAATTTATGCTCTCGATGCCACAAAATCCATTCAATCAGAATCAAGAACCAGGAGAGTTGGGACAGTTTCTAGATTTTCGACAATTTGCACCGATTCTGAAACTTCGTGTGAATGAAACACAGCTTCTTTATTTCGAGAATGATAGATTGAAAATGTTTTGTGATGATTACGTCTCAATTTTTCATTTATACAGTATTTTTCTTTTCATCACAACATTGATCATTTTATATTCCTTTGCCAATATTACATTGATTTTTAGCAATAATTTAACAAAAAATTCTACAATCAAAAAAGTTGAAGAGATAACAATTTTAAATTCAAACGAATTGACAGCATTGCAATAAATATAATCGTTCTCGAATGAGTTAACAACGAAATTTTTTGATTTTCTTTTCAAACTGCTATTTTCTCTGGCTCCATCAAATTGATCTTGGTCTTAGAATGAATTATTTTCTCGATATCCTCGATTTCATAGACAACTTTTACAATCAACGTACAGCTTAGACAACTTGCTACAGATTCCCCATTCATTAGATCATTCTGTCGACATATTTAAGAATATTGATCATTGCTTTTAATTCAAAATTTAACAGAAAATACTTTGTGGATGGTGAAAAGATCTCCGCAAGGACATGGATAGCTAAAGGTTTCCGTTTCTGGTTCGTAATCAAAATCTTCGATTTCAACTTCATCATGAAAAATTCCTGAATCTGCCATTACTTTTTAAAATTTAGATGAATAGATTTATTAAAATCGATTGAGTCTCAATTTAAAAAAAAAACAGAAAAGATAGCGATCGAATTTTTGTTTAGAAAATATCGAAATGTGCTGCAAGAATGCCGAAACAACTAATTCATACGATGCAGTGTGGAAGCTGTGAATCTTAATCGAAAATCGCAACAGTACGGATTTGGGTATTAAACATAAATTCTACTGCTTATATCATCGATTAACCAATCTATTGATTCGATTATATTCTCTCCCGTGATTGCGCTGCATGAGAAAATTTCCCAATGATGAGACTTGATCTGATCGAGCTGAAGAAATTCTTGAATCTGATCTGGTTTTAACGAATTCTGCATATCTTGTTTGTTTGCCAAAATCAATAATGAAGCACCAAGTAAACGTTCTTCAACAATGATTTCATTCAGTTGAGCTTTACAATCAGCTAGTCTCAATCTATCGCAACTATCTACAACAAATATCAATCCATCCGTATCTTCGTAGTAATTTCTCCAGAATGGTCTCAAAGATTTTTGTCCGCCTACGTCCCAGATATTCAAATTGAAACTAAAAATTAAACAATAAGATTATCGAGAATCTACAGAAGAAAGTCGGTAAAATTTACTCTCTATATTCAAGTGAATCGATTGTGAAGCCAAGAGTTGGAGAAATCGAGGTAACATCTTCATTTTTTAACTGCTTCAACACAGTCGTTTTTCCCGCATTGTCTAAACCTCTGATGAACAAAATAAGAGTTTAAAAGATTTGAACAACAATGAATGGAATCTCTCACAGAAAAAGAATTCTGACTTCTTGTTCCCGTTCTTTGATTTTCTTGATAATCGACAACAAAACCATTGTTTTTTTTTTCTCAAAATAAAAATTTGACAATTGTCTATCTGAAGCTTAGGTCAGTCACATCAAATTAGAGATGGTACTGTTCTTTATGACGCTCTCTTTCTAACTGCCGCTTTAATGCTCCCTACTGTCAATGTGAAATAGAATAATTCTAAGAACATTTGTTTTCCTTCTCAAAGGTCCCGAATTCTAATTTCAAAACATCGAATGGGAAAGAAGTCAATTCGAGTCTAGATCTAGAACAAAATTTGAATTCTAACTTAACAATGAAATCGATTGAAGATAACGAAACAACCGATAACACAAAGATGGTGAATACAAATGACTCCATTTTTCATTTGAATTCTTAAATAATCTAAGGTGTTCTGGTATTAATTTCTCGTCAATTTTAGATTCAAATTGTTGAAGGCTGTCGAATGCCAGTCAAAATGAAATATTCTGATGATTGGCGTAAGATAATCGATTTTGTTCATCCTTTTGATTAATGTATTTTTTTTTTGCCTATTGAATCCTTTCTCATCATCGCTTGATGTAGCCTTAGCTGAAATTTTAAGCGTTAAGCAAAAAGATGATTGTACCATGTACTATATTCACTACATCGATTACAATAAACGACTTGATGAATGGGTTTTTCAAGATCGTCTCGATCTAAGCAAAATTCAGCTGCCAAAGAGAGATTTGAATTCTAAGAATATTAAGAATGGTTCAAGATCGTCCTCACCTGATCGCGAAAACGTTGGAATTATTCACATATTTATTATAATTTTCAATGCTCAAATCATTTTTCTATTCATCTAGAACGTAGATATCGAAGACGAAACTCATAAGCGAAATATTATCAAAAAACGTAAAATAGGTGAGAAATTTCAGATTTTATTGAAAAACATGGCTAATCATTTGATCATTCAGAGCAACCAATATCTGAAGATCAGGATTCACAAGAATCTGCAATAAATCTTCCTAAAGGCGCTAGTGGTGCAGTCATTTGCCCTAAAACCAGTGGGAGTCTTTCGTTGAATAATCATGATGATATCGTCACTAGAATTAAAAATATAGAGATGCTCGAGCTTGGACGACACCGGATTAAACCGTGGTATTTCTCCCCATACCCAATCGAATTAGTTGCTGAACCATGCATTTATTTGTGCGAGTTCTGTCTGAAATATTGTAAAAGTTTCACTTGCATTAAGCGACACACTCACAAATGTAACTTTAAGCATCCACCTGGGAATGAAATTTATAGGAAAAATTCTCTCTCGTTCTTTGAAATCGATGGCCGAAAAAACAAGACATATGCTCAAAATCTTTGCCTTTTAGCTAAATGTTTTCTTGATCATAAAACGTTATATTACGATACGGATCCATTTTTGTTCTACGTACTGACAGAAAACGATGATCGAGGATGCCATATTGTGGGATATTTTTCTAAAGAAAAAGAATCCTCTGAAGATTATAACGTTGCGTGTATTTTGACCTTACCTCCATATCAGCGAAAAGGTTATGGAAAGCTTCTGATTGAATTTAGCTATGAATTATCGAAATTTGAAGGCAAAACTGGCAGCCCAGAGAAGCCATTAAGTGATCTAGGTCTGCTCTCGTATAGATCATATTGGTCTGAAACGATTTTAAATATTCTAATCAATACTAAACTTGGGGAGAATAACGAGAAGCCTCAAGTGACCATTAATGATCTCTCCGAACAGACCAGCATAAAGAGAGATGATGTCATTTCGACTTTACAATATCTCAATCTTATTCAGTATTACAAAGGACAATATATAATTACATTGACTAACGAGATCATAAAAACCCATGAATTATTCGCTGAGAAAAGAAAAATTAGAATCGATTCAAAATGTCTCAATTGGACTGCAAAAGATTGGACGAAACGAGGAAAATGGTAAAGATTCAATTTAAAATTACGCAGGAATTGAAAATGATACAATTTTTTAATTCTAGTTGAAAAGAAAATTTATTCGCAAGCATATCAATATTTCAAAAGTACAAAGTGCTCATTTCAATTTCTGAGAGATTTGCTTCGATTTTCTGCTATATTTGGAAATTTTCGGCCTGTCTTTTATTTTTTGTTCTCGCGAATCCGTTCGCAGCGAATGTTTCTTGCTGAATCTGACCAAATAACTAATGGATTTTTTCACGACGATTTCTCCAACATCATACGTTTTAACGAGAGAGAAACCAAGCCAGATACTCAGTAAACCGCCGAAATACGAGATGAATTCAACAAACTTCGATTTGATGAATTTGGAATTAGAGACTTATAGAAACTGATTATAATTAACCTCATATTTTGGCTGATATTCTTGAATCGATTGTTCCGACGACCAGAATAGGATCGAGATCAATGAACAACACTTTCGATAGCTGATATTATATTTTTTACTGTGATCCTATAATTTTTTTTTGTAATAAAACAAAATTTTTAAAGCAAAACTTCTAATTATCGATTATCTTCGACAATACTATTCTTTCTTTTGATGGCCATATATTTTGCTGTCGCATAATCTCATAGCTATCAGATCTTAAATCGGAAGTTATGAGTTCGTGTATTCATTATGATCTTCATCCACTTACTTGCATTTAGTTTTGCAAAGAAGTTTGCAATTTTTTTCATGTGAAGCGAAACAATATCGAAACCAATTGTGATCTTTGCTAGTGTTCACTTTGATATTGGTACCATCCCGCCAAGAACACCAACGATAATGAATGCTAGAATTAGTGATGATGAACGGAAGTTCCGGAGGCCAGCACCCACATGAATTAATCGTATGTTTCGCTAGACAATTCATCAGACAAGTTTTTCTCGACAATGCTTGGATGTAATCATCATTCAAATTGTTTGATGGATCGTGTTCCCAATGCTTGTATTGGTAATCAACACAATCGGTTACGTATGGTGATGGTAGATATTTGCCAGTTTCTTTCGAGATGAAAAATTCATAATAATAACCTGGATAGATGATGAAATTTTCATGATGCATCGGTGGTAGCTCATTCTCATCGTGTATAATTAAATGACCCATGGTTTTTTCATTCAATGTCGTACGCTCTTCGATACTGAAATTGATCATCATACGAAAAATCTCATTCGGACGGAATGGCTGATCAGCTATCTCCAAATTCAATGCATCTTCAACGCCACGAATCACTGGCGATTGTGAGATGCCCGATTTTATTGCGATCTTTTTGAGAACATCATTCTCTGATTGTCGAAATATTGTGAAACAATTCCCAAGTTCTTGTGCACTTTGGATTACATTCGAATGATTGCTGTTTTTTGGATAAAATATCAATCAATTAAACCAAAATCATAATTAATGAGAAGATCTTACATGCATTTTTTATCCAAATTGAATGGATCGGTTGCACATTTGAAATATTGATTCGCAATTATATCCTCCCATTGATTACCTAGCTGAGAGAACTCATAGATTGATAAATTATCCATCATTCGTCTTATGGTCCTATCGATTAAAATCTGTTTCAACTGTATTCCGAATCGTTTGATTAGCATTGAAATAATTCCGATTTCTCTCTCTCTCTCTCTCTCTCTCTCTCTCTCTCTCTCTCTCTCTCTCTCTCTCTAACTCACCACTTTGGTCTGAATCATATCAGCTCTACCTGGATCGTCGAGTTCATCCCATTCGATGCTGAATGATTGATCGAAATCTTTCATTTTGTTCAACATCAATCTATTGTTGGTACAAAAACTGATCGCTGGCAGTTCCAACGATTCCATGATCTCAACGAAAGAGAACACTGTTGTTGGGAATGAGAAATATAGATTGAAAATCGAAATGACTTGATAAAAACAGCCGATAGCGCACAAAGTATAAGCAATGAATTTCAATGAATAAGAGATGATGATCAAGATTTTCATTGCGAATCTGGTCAATTTATGACAATCACTGCACTGTAAATTTCGCAAAATATTCAGTTTATTACTCAGGTCGCAAAAATTTTGAATACATTTTATAAGATTCTCAATTTTTAATAAAAATTTTCAGCGCACAACAATATGAACAGATAATTACTTTTGCTTATTACAAACATACAATTCAGATATAACAAAAAACGAAAGAATCAAACCGAAAGTTTCAGTCCAGTCTCGAAGAGATGTTTATTTGTTCCTTTGATTTGTTCAAATGAAATTGTGCGATTATGTTGATATCAAGCGATTACTCTAGTCAATGATTTCATTTTGTTTGCAGACCAAAAAATGAGAAATGAGAAAGAGTTATGGATGAAATTCGTCAATTTTTAGAAGAAAATTGATTTGGCCGAAATCATATGCTGTGTGTATTTCTTTTTCAATCGTTTACGAAATTCAACTGGAAACTTCTCGAAGCATTTCTTACAGCAAGGCTTCAAATCGACATCGTAGAATTTCGATTTCTCAGTCAATCTTGTATCGCAATATGCGCAAGCGAAATGGTCCGGACACCAGGCTTTGTTTAGGGCAGTGATTGTGTCACCGATGATCACGTTACCGCAAACGAAACAATTATTACCGAACAGTTGATGATAATGTGTTTCGCAATAAGCTAAACCCTAGAAGAAGAGGCCAAAAAATCATTAATCAAAATGTTCCTCTATCGATTTTTGAAAAGATATTCCTTCAAATCGATTGATTGTGAATCGATCGATTTTGAATGCAAACAAACCTTTTTCTCATAATGTTTTTGGCCCAAGAATGGTTTCTCGCATTTGGCACAAACAAAATGTTCGACATGCCATTGTTTACCGAGTGCGGTAACGACACGCTCTTCGATCGGTCGACGGCAAGCGCCACAGATTGGAATACCCATTTTATCGTGACATCGAAGACAATACAGTTCTCCTTTGATCTCTCTTGCGCTTGAAGTCAATTCGATGCCACAATTTTTGCAATTGAAATGATAAGGATGGTAGGCTTCATTCTTGGCGATCGAAGGTAGAAAAAAAATTCAATGATTTCGATCAAGTCGCAAAGAAAGAGGCAAACATATCGCAAATAATAATTAGCGATATTTACTAACTTTGAATTTCAACGGAAGGCCATCATCGATCACCGCCCGACATTTGAAACAGATATACTTTCCAAAGGCGGCCGCCTTCTCTTTCTCATTGCACGGCTGACATAACGCTCTGCCAGCATTCTTAAAAAAGCCTTTGTCTGTAAGAACATCTTGGCAGAGTTCGCATTTGAAGCAATTAGGACACCAATTGGCGTTCATCGCTTTGATGACTCGACCTATTTGAAACGAGATCGGAAAGCAGTGTTTAATTGGAGAAGTTGCATAAGTATAAGAGAATCTTTTTCAAAAATTCTCTCTAAGCAATAAAATATAGAGAATTTATCAATCTATTGAAACATAAAGCGATGAGAACACTAACTGATCACTCAAAACCAGATAGATTCTGATTCTGAATTGATACAGATTCGATTCGGTTCAAAACGATACTAACCGATTATGAATTCGCTACATTTACAACAGCAAGGTGCAAATAAGACATGAAAATCATGTTCACAGTATTTTCGGCCCTCGAATTCATAGAAGATGGCATCTTTGGTGAATGGTCGAAAGCATTGCGAACAAACGAAACATTGTTGATGCCATACTTCACCGCCTGTGATCGAAGAAATTTTATAGAATAAGTTTAATTCACAAAAATTTATCCAATCGACGAATTATGGGATCAATTTTTAATCTAAAAATCGAATAGAAACAAAAAACGAACCAGCATTGACCAATTTCTCGCGTTCTTCGAAACCTTCATGGCATCTCGAACAGGTCATCACATCGTCCGATGACATTTTGTGGATTTTTCAATAGATTTTTTGTTACAAAATCGAAAAAAAAAATTATCAAAACTAAGATTACATCGAATCAATTTTGAAAATAAAAATGCTGATGGCGATGAGGATCAAGATTCAATGATTTGGTCTTATTTTTTTTTAAAACTAATCGATACACATCACAATCATTACAATAGGAACTGAATTAGTGTAGTGAACAAAATTTGAACGAGAATGAAGGAAAAATCACCAACAAATTAGAAGCTTGATTCTTAGCTCAATTCTTGATCCCTTGAACAAGATGATCGGGTCTGGATGATTGAGAAAAAACGAAAATTTTCTGTTTGAAAGTTTAAATGATTTGATCAAATTTTTTGTTGTTTCGTAGCCGTCGTAGTATCTCTCTTTTTTTTTTTTTTTTTTTGTTTCCGATAGATCTAGAGCTAAGCAAAAAATGAAAATTTCATATTATTTCTTTGCATTTCAGTTTTGGCAGATTGCCTTCGAGCTCTCCTACACACATTACATCCTCATCTTCAGCGACCATAATATTTCGATGCTAGCTATGATGATGGTGTTGTTGATGATGGCGATGTTGATGGCAGTGATGATTTCCGACTCGAACATTCCATAATTGGAATATACACATTTCGATTATGTTCAGACTTCTCGCATACTGCTCACAACTTATTCTCTTTCTCTTTCATTCTCTCTATCTAGAATTCCGCTTTTTTTCTAATAACAAACAACAAAGGTCTTTTCATTAGAATCAACCGAGACGTGAAACGATACTTTACCATCAGTTTTGATCTGTTGGATGATGTTGGTAATGATGATGAAGCTTACGAAAGCTTATTTGATGTGACTAAGATGGTAATAGTTCTTTTTTTTTAACTCTAGCTATCAATAGAGAATGCCTACACAAATCCGAAATGTTATCCACTAGAAAGTCAATCCTAGAGAGCTTTAAATTAATTTAAAACAGATCAAAGGGAACTCAAAATCGATTTCCTCATGCACGTATCCATCATCCATGACATTTTGATCTTAAGTTCGATTAGTCTTAATTAGAATTAGTCGATCAGAATTTAATAATGATGATTATTGATTAAGTTTTTTAAGATTATTGATTCTAGTTCAATAAGGAATTTCTACTCTTTTCTATATTAAAAAGGCGAGACGATGAAGAAAGTTGTGAAGGTCCATTGAAGAGAAATTCGGTCATCGTTCGAACCATATAAGGCACTAATCAGTTGCGAGAAAAATTTGAATAGAAGATATCAAGAGATTACTCGAAGGTTCAAAGAAATTGTTTAATTAAGTGTAGTAATTCAATAAATATCAGTAAAGATATTTGTATATTTGAAACGATAAATTCGATTGCATTTTGTGATTGACGATTGGAATTCTGGATCGATTTATTCCAGAAATTAATAATAAGATTCGGGAAAAAAGATGATGTTGCTATTAAAATGAGTACAATATGAAGACTAGAATAAGCAAGCAGAATTAAATTAGAAAATCAAAAAGAAAGAAAAAACAAGAGTATGTTAATTGGTTCATCCCTTACAACCCCATAATATCTAGTCCCGAAAAAGATGAATCGTAACATTCAACATATGATCATCAGACATATGCTCGTATTTCACACAGGTGATGCTGATGGTGGTGACACAATCGGAGAGCGAACGAAATGAAATCAATTCAGAAATGGAATACCTCGCTCTCATTTTCCTCTCTAATTATCGATCCATTGCACAATGTGAGTGCTACGACTTGGAAAAAAATTTAATCGAGTACATTTGACGCATCTAAGAATCAATTACATCTTTCATCGCCTTTTCTCCAAGAATCTGATCAAATTCGTTATCATATCTGTATTAAAATTTCGCCTAGAATCATTGAAGATGGATATTGATAGTTTTGAGAATGACTTTGAATTCGATGATGATTGTATTAATGAGATCGATAATGTTATGGTTGATCTCGGTGATGATGACGACGACAACGGTAATGATGATGATGCCAACGAAGATGATTTCGATGAGAATAAAATCAGAACGAAAAAAATCGCTGGCGATAATAGCGAGGATTTACTCAAAATCAATGTTTTGAATCGAAAACTACCATATCGAAATGATTTGGAACGAATTCGGTTGATCCTTTTAAGAAAAATCGAAGCAGATTTTTTCCGAAAAGGTATACTTCAAAATGATGCTGCGATTATTGAACAATTAAAATGGTATGTAGAAACTTGATTGTATTCTTAATTTGTTAAAATTTTTTTCTCGCTCATTGACCTATCCGTTTAAAAAAAATCCAAGTTTTCTCTCAATGTATGATCTGGAATTACCGAAACAATTACATTTGAGATTAGTCCGAATGTTATATGAGTCGTTGCGATTGGATCAAAATGATTACAATTCCGCCAAAACTCGTTTCGATATTCTCATCAAGCTTTTGAGGTGAATATAATTTAGATAATGATTGTTTGATTTAAACTTCCTTAATTTTGCTATTCTGACGAACATTATTCTATGTTACTAAATTTTCAGACGAAAACACCTTGAAAGGAAAGATCTATGTCTAGATCCGATAATTTTGATTGAATTGATAGAAAATCAAATCGAAACTAATAGTAATCGAATGAAAATCTTTCCGATACCAAATTCATATCAATCAAAATTGAATCAATTAGTGATCATATCCCGCGTTTATTTCGATGTTAACGCTACCGAATCGATATTGCAACGATGGTCTCAGTATCTTTGCATCCACTGCAAGGATTTCAATCGTTATCTGTGCTATTTTTCTTTGTTTCTGCCAACTTTACTTTATCCGGAGGAACATCAAAAAGGTTTCCATTCATGGTTTCAAGATTTTTTCAGTCTATGGCTTCAAATACCTCTATCGAAATCGAAATTGCACAAGCCATTAATCATATTGTTCGCTCGACTCTCTCAAACTGCTTGTGGGTATGTTTGTTTCTATCGAATTGTTTCGCTATTAATTTAACTGTAATGTTGCAATCAATCAATCCTTAAAGTTATATCGATTGGCAGCCCTATCTTTTAGAAATTTTTCAACGTTTCGATCACATAGTCAAGAACAAACTTAATGACTATAAAAATTTGCTCAAATATTTTCTGATCTGGATTGTCCATCTGATAGATCCTCGCTCAAAAGCTATAGATTATTTGCGGCAAATAATTGTAGCATTGAATTTTGATAATAAATTCGATAAATTCATTCTCTCATCATTGCCATTTGTTTTGATTCATCGATATCAAAATGAATCGAAAAAAAATTGTTGGTTTAATCAGACTCCCTCGGAATCATTGCTAACTGAAACCATTATCAGAGAACTAGGAAGTTCAATACAACAAAAGTTTTTTGCCAAATATTTCATCCGTCAAACCCGAATCGAATCGATGTTATTAAGCGCTTTGATTATGACAAATCCTATCGTTTTTGCTGATCTGATCGAAGAGAATCTTTCGATAGGCTGCGACGATTATTCTAGACCAATTTTTTTCTGCTCTATTCTACATCTTTACGCTAGCTCAGTGTATTCAATCATTAGTGATGACACGATCGGCCCAAAACATCGTCTCAAATTGGCAGAGAATCTTTACAAAATAACCGATACTCTTGGAACACATAATCATTCTGCCTATCCGCAAATTTTATCTGCAATCAAATCGATTGTAATCTTAGAGATTCCTTTTTTCGACTTTGCAAAGATGTCTGAAGCAAATTTAATATCTAGTCTGACGAAATTTGAGCAAAAATTTTTGAAACAATCTGATAAACTGGTACAATTTCCATTGTATTTCATTGATCGATGTCTTAATCTATTCGAAATCATTGGAGAGAATAAACATCTTCAAGAAGCTTTTTCGAAAGATTTCGATTTGATTCTAATCTCAATGTTTATTCGCTGTCCACATCGAACGATTGAAGAAATTATTGACAAAATCATCAATTTTTATCAAAATAACTCTAACGCGACCAATTTCAAGCTTTTCGAATTGATTTTACAAAATTTAGTGCTGATTTATCCAGAAAAAATAATGAGAAAATTTTTTCCTTATCTTTTGGATTATTTCGCTGTTTTACCGGAACGTTTTGATCTGGAAAATTCCTCAAACAAACAAAATAAATTTAAATACAATCTAAATATTCTCAAAAAAATGTTCAAATGTCGCTGTGAAATTCTGATCAATTATCAAGAACAAATCATGGAGCTTTTCGATAGGATATGTGCCTTAGGTTTTGACAAAACAATCGAAAGCTCGATCGTTTCAGTTTTCCGACAATTATTACGATCCTCTTTGGCCACTGTTATTGTTCCGAAAATTCAAAATCCCAACTTCGAATCGATTAGATTTGAAAATTGGCCAAAATTGATCAAATTCGATCAGTTTGAGACAAACGGTTTCAAAACGACAGAGAAAGAGCAAAAATTAGCCGCAATTTTCATTAAGAAGTTATCCTCTACTCTATATTCATTGGAAGAAAGCATCGAAAATGATGCGAACCTATCGATGAACAGTTTGAAATCAAAATTAAAATTGTTAATGATCATTGAAGGGATCGAAATGCATATTCCGTTTAATCGCGATAGCGTTTATAACCAAGACGAAACGAAACAAGCCAATGTAGACGATTCCGTCAATCCATTCGTACTCACAAATTCATCAAATAGTATCGTCAATCGTAGAAAAATTGTTGAAGTTTGCTCGAAAATCTTGACAATTATCATACAAAAAAATGATATCAAAATGGACAACGAAAACAATGAGATCATTGAATGCGTTCTCGATATTTACAGCTGGATACTTTGCGCTCCGAAATTCAAGCTCAATGCCAAACCAAATTCTATCATTTCTTTGGATCGACGATTTAAATTATCGATCTTCCATTATTTCAATCTTGAAAATCAAGACAAAATAATCAAAGAACGTTTGCTTGAGTTGATTTCAAAGAATCAAGCCTCTAACGGAAGCATAGAATCAATGATTGTCATTGAAGATTTGCTCAAGATTTGTACGATTCCGATCTATAAAAACATCAAAAAGAAAATGTATTTGATTTTCAAAAATGTTTTCGCCACACACTCTTCAGTGCTATGGCAATTCAAAGATCTCATCAAAAGTTATTCAGAGCAGATGGCTGAGGACCATTCTAGTAATTCATTCGAAATTCTCCCATTGTTGGCTAGTCCACACCCAAGAATGGAAAATTTCTGGGCCTATCTTTGCGAAATTTATCCATCATTTTTGAAAATCTCGATACCAGAAGATATAGCTGAATTTTCAAACATTCTAGTAGGTTTTGAATTATTCGATCAATCTATTACAAATAAAATTGTTCTACGGCGTACTCTTGATTGGACTATTGTAAAAAATTTCGAAAATCTCAGAAAAATTGATGAACCTGCGGTGACTCTCGATGAATTTGAAATGATCAACGAAGAAATCGAGACAAAAAATCGCCAAAATAATCAAGCTTATAGAAGTCTCATT
Organism: Sarcoptes scabiei; assembly: GCA_020844145.1. Classification (NCBI taxonomy): domain Eukaryota; kingdom Metazoa; phylum Arthropoda; class Arachnida; order Sarcoptiformes; family Sarcoptidae; genus Sarcoptes; species Sarcoptes scabiei. Next base: position 3,591,483 of record CP080484.1, read on the forward strand.
AATCAGATAATTCAAACGATTCAAAATGATGTTGTACATTGGCGTTTCTGTTATCTTGGTCTTAGGTTTCTGAATTCTTTGATTCAAAAAGATATCGAAATCGAGACTGAACTTGTTGAATTTTATCTTCAATGTTTGATTCATGATTTACAAGCGATACGTAGTACAGCTCATTTCGGTTTCTGCAAAATTATTTTCAAATTCCTTAAAGCGAATGAAATTATAATGAATTGGGATGAATTTGATTTCAATCTCTTGTCTGATTTGGATAATGAACAGATCTTTAATCAGATAAAATACATCGATGATGCCTCAAATGGTTTCTATAGAATCGCGTATCGAATTACAACGATTGATTGCTGTTCACCGAACAATCTCCATGCAATAATTGGCAGAAAATTTTCTGACCCAAACTTCCTAGGTCAGTATTGATTGCATTTAAATTTCTTCAGCTTAATTCGGTGTATATATTCGATCGTAGGCAAACTTTTCAGACTGAATTCAATGGAAAGTCAAAATAAATTGTCCGAAAAAAATATCCTAATTTGGGGTTTATATTTTACCGTGTTTCGGTTGCAGAGTTTTGATCAAATCTTGGTAGAGATCAAAAAACTCCTCGAAAAAAAAGAAATCCATTTTGATAAATATGCCATTGAAGTTTTGATTGGATCGATTTTAGCATCACAAGTTTTCGATCGCCAAACTTGGCAAAAATTTCTAGATTACTTGATGCCGATTTTTAAACTAAACTCAACCAATTTTCTGAGTGAATCAGAAAATAGTTGGCGAGAATTATTTGAAACAATGTTTGCCAATTTTGATTTGAGACGTTTTATATGGTTCTATCAATTTTTAAAAGAAAATCTCGATGAAATGATGCCATTCTATAAGACATTTTATTTAAAAATTTTCATTAAAATTTTCGAGAATAATTGGAAATATCGTTCAGTGAGCGAGGAAATCTCAAATTATGTTTTGAAACAAATCTCCAGTTCATTTCAAAATGAAAGAATTGCATTTGGAAGGTTTGTTAGGAAGAAATAATTTTTTTAGAATGGATAAATTCATTATCATTTCCTTTTAGACTATTGAATTTCGTTTTCATCGACGATATCCGTTTGCGAAGTCTTGAATTGACTCTCGCGAATCATCAAAAACAGTCCCCATTATTTGATGATATTCTATCCTATATCAATAGATTTCTAGAAGAAAAATTATCTTTTATTGCAATCAATCAGCACTGCGATAATGATGATGAAATTATGATTGAGAAGAAAACCAAAATTTTTGATCCAAACACTCAAAATGGTCTCGAACTCTTGAATGCTTTAGAGACGATTTGTGAATGGATTCAATCCAGTAGAGATTTCAGTAAATCGAAATCGTTTCTCGCAATTTTGCCTTGGGTAAATTTATATTTCGATGTTTCAAACTCTATTTTTTCATAATTTTATATATTTTCTAGCTTTTTTTTATTCAAACTAAACATTTTGTCAATGAAAAAATAAATGCATCAATTGATAATATCGCAAAGAGAATCTATTCTGATAATGATTTGGATCGTATCGTTGCGATTGTCGAAAAGATTGGAAACAATTGGAATTGGTTCACTAGAATGAAATGTGTTAATTTCATAATGAAATTCACTCACTCTAATTCATTTATTTTGAAACAATATCCGAATCGGTTGAATTCAATCGTAGCAATAACCACCGATTTGTTAAGCGATCAAATTGTAGAGGTAAGATTGGCCGCACACTCGGCTCTCATCGAAATAATTTCTCAACGTTTACTCGAATCGAATCGATGTAAAATGATCGAGAATTTTAAGCAAAAAACTTTGGATTCTAATGTGAAGACTCGACATGCTGGAATTCTCGGTCTTTCTTCATGGGTTTCTGTTTATGGGGAGGAAATCCCTGAATTCTTACCAGAAATTCTAACGCTATTAGCGCATCATTCTTCCTCATCAGATATCGCTTCGGTAAAATTTTTTTAAATTATTCCAACTTCTAATTTGATAAAATTTTTATTTCTTTTTCGCCTTTCGCCAGCAAGAAGCAATGAAAACGTTGAGAAATTTTAAAAAATCCAATGCAGATAGTTGGGAATATAATCGCAAAAAATTTACCGCAGAACAATTCGAGATTCTGAACGATTCGATTGTTTCAAATTCTTATTTCGCTTAATTATTTTGCAAAAAGAATTTTTTTTAACTTAAATAGTAATGAAAATTTTACAATCTATCAATGTTTTTTTTGAATCACTTTGACATGATGAACATAAATCAAAAACTAGTTAACTAATAATAATTGTGGTCGATAAATAATTCTTACAAGTTTGATGTGAAAAAATCTATTTCAGCAGATCTCAAAATCTTGATGTTGATCTATGCCAATTTAAAATCACAGCAAATCGAATCTTTTCTATAATCATATGATTATGAAAAGGAAGAATAGAATCATAATTTAAATATTTTTGAGCAAATTATGGCAGAACCAAAGGCACCGAATCCCCTTAAATCTCTCATTCTTCACCATCAATATCCATAATTAGATCATCACCTTCAAGTTTCATGTCTTTCTGTGCGATGACTCGTTTGACTGTACCAGAAATCGGTGATTGAACAACCATCTCCATTTTCATTGCACTAAGCACAATCAATGGTTGACCTTTGGTAACTTTATCACCAACTTTGACCTTGACATCTATCACACTACCAGGCATCGGGGATCCAACCGATCCTTTCACTCCTTTCAATGCTTTCGGATTACTTTTAATTTCCTGAAATATAAAGAAAATTTATTGCTTCTCAATGTGTAATCACTTATAAAATTATCAACTGACGGTTTGAACAGTTCGATCCTTAACAATAACAGTTCTTAATTGACCATTTAATTCAAAAAATACTTCACGCTCGCCAGTTTCTGTTCTAATCTCCGACACAGCTAATGTTTTATAATGAAGGGTTTTACCTCGCTCTAGAGAAACCTAGATGGAAAAATTGATATTCAAGTTATAATGGCCAGAGATTAAATCTGTTCAACCTCGAATTCTTCGCCAACTTTTGGTCCCATCAAAAAAATTCTGGTATTTAGGCAATCAACAGGACCAAACTCTTCCCGAAATCGGATGAAATCATCACAAACTTTCGGATACATTGCAGCACTCATCACGTCGGTATCAGTTATTGTTGTACCATGTTTTTCTATCAATTCATCTTTAAGTTGTAGAAAATTTAATGGCGGTAAATGCTGTCCAGGACGACCAGTGATTGGTGGAAGACCTTTTAGAATTTTCGATCGCAATGGCTCTGGAAATCCTCCGTAAGGCTCACCTAAGGGATAGAAAGTCTTCTAATTCTAATCGTTTTTGGAAAAAAAATGATTTACCTATATATCCTTGCATGAATTCTACCACCGAACTTGGAAAACTCAATTCTTCAGCTCTATTTTGGACATCTTCCTGCGTTAAATCGTTTTGCACCATGAATTGTGCTAAATCACCAACAACTTTAGACGACGGTGTGACTTTGATAATATCTCCGAGAAGCATATTAGCTTCAGCGTAAGCCTTTTTGACTCTTTCGAATTTTTCCTCAAGATTCAAAGAATATGCTTGAAACTGGAGGTTGGTATATTGACCACCTGGGATCTCGTTCAGATAGACATCGGAGCTTCCACTCTTCATCGTTGTAGTACATTCGAACGGAGCGTAAAGTGTTCGAGTTTGAGCCCAAAATGCTGAGTAATCACAGATTTTTGAAAGATCGAGCCCTGTGTCTAATTCGGTTCGTTGTAATGAGGCCACTACAGCACCCATACTTGGTTGAGAGGTCATTCCTGACATCGAATCAACTGCTACATCTACAATATCGGCACCAGCTTTTGCACATTCGAGCATCGATGCTACACTAGCTCCAGAAGTATCGTGCGTATGGATATGAATAGGCAAATCTGGATACTTTGATCTAAGCGATGTGACCATAAGTTTGGCAGCTTGTGGTTTCAGTAATCCGGCCATATCTTTAATACAGAGAATATGTGTTCCAGCTTTGACTAGCTCATCAGCAAGATTCATATAATAATCGAGATTATATTTGGTTCGAGTTGGATCGGAAACATCTCCAGTATATGAAATAGCAGCTTCCACTACACCGCCTGCTTTTGCAGCAGCTTCCATCCCTATAATGATATTTGGAACGAAATTTAAAGAGTCGAAGATTCTAAAAACGTCCATTCCACACTAAGAGAAGCAAAGAGATAAATCAAATTTTGAAATATTCACAGCAATCTACGCTACTTGTTTGGCTAATTCACAAAACTTGAAGACAACATTATCCGGGTAGGAGGTGTAACCAACAGCATTAGCACCTCTCAACAGCATTTGAAACGGTATATTCGGTATTAACTGACGAAGTTTATGCAATCGTTCCCATGGATCCTCATGGAGAAAACGCATCGCTACATCGAAAGTTGCACCACCCCAATTTTCTAAACTGAAAAGATTATTGAAATTGTGAGAGACATATGAGCTTATTCGTAATAGGTCATGTGTTCGAACTCTAGTCGCTAAGAGTGATTGATGAGCATCTCGGAAGGTGGTATCCATCAACAATAAACCTTGATGATCTCGAACTGCTTTCGCAAACGCTAAGGGGCCATCCCGATCAAGTATATCTTTCCAACCTATTGGTGTGGGCTTGGTCGAATCTGTTTCAGGAACATGAGGTTTTATTTCGGCAGGTTTGAGTTTAGTAGCGAAAGGTGTGGATGGACCATTTACCATAACGTCCGCCAGATAATAAAGAAGTTTTTGCGCTCGATTTCTGGATGGTTCAAAATGAAACAACTCTGGATGCGTGTCGATGAAATTCGTATCATAATCATTTGTCAAAAATCGATCGTTCGACAAAACATTCAATAAGAATGGTATATTCGTTTTCACTCCACGGACTCGGAATTCTTTGAGAGCTCTCGACATTTTTGCGGAAGCCATATTAATATCATTTGCGGTGGCAATCACTTTAACCAATAGAGAATCATAGTATGGAGATATGATGGCACCGGAGAATGCTGATGCTCCATCTAAACGAATGCCAAAACCTTCGCCGCTTCGAAAAAATTCAATTCTACCAAAATCAGGTTGAAACATTTTGGCTGGATCTTCGGTGGTCACACGACACTGTATTGAGGTCGCTTTTATCTTGATATTATCTTGTACGAGGCCAAGTTCAGGTAAAGATTTACCTTCAGCAATACGAATTTGATTCTGAACAATATCAACACCAGTAATTTCTTCAGTGACTGTATGTTCGACTTGAAGTCGAGCATTTACTTCGATGAAATAATGGCTACCATCTGAATCTAAAAGAAATTCCACAGTTCCAGCATTTTGGTAGCCAACGTGTTTGGTAATCGTCACGGCGTCTTTTAGAATTTTTTCTCGCACCTCGGGATCAAGATTAGGCGATGGTGCCATTTCGATTATTTTTTGATGCCGACGTTGAATAGAACAATCTCGTTCGTAGAGATGAACAATGTTACCATGTTTATCTCCTAGAATTTGCACCTCAATGTGCCTAGGATGTTCGATGAATCTCTCAACGAAGAGTGCACCGTTTCCAAAGGCGGAAAGAGCTTCGGATGAAGCGCGTTCAAAATTCTCTTTCAGTTCACTCTCTTTTCTGACCACACGCATACCTAGAAAAATTTGTTAAGAATCAGTAGTTAGATTAAATTTACTTACCTCTCCCACCGCCTCCGTAAGCAGCTTTGAAAATGATTGGCAATTTGTATTTAGCGACGAAATCCATGGCTTCATCAATACTATTAATTGGACTGTCTGTACCTGGCACCACTTTAACCCCAGCCTCGATGGCAGTTTTTCGAGCTTCAACTTTATCACCCATCCTAGCCATTGTTTCCGGATTAGGTCCAATGAATTTTATACCATTGTTTATGCAGGCACTACAAAAATCTGATCGTTCAGATAAAAATCCATAACCAGGATGAATGGCATCCACTTGATTTTCTTTGGCTACACGAATGATTTCTGGAATATCTAAATATGCTTGAACAGGAGCAAGACCGGCACCAACCAAATAGGCTTCATCAGCCTTCAAACGATGCAGATGCATCTTATCCTGTTCGGAATAAATCGCTACCGAACGGATGCCTAGCTCTGTACATGCTCTGAATATTCGAATGGCGATTTCTCCTGGAGATCACATAAAAAAGTAAAAATTTATTGATAATAACTCTTATCTCTGAGCAGGTATATTTTACCTCTGTTGGCCACCATAACTTTTTTGATCGGTTGAATAGGATTCGTTGATGGCGATGATGATGACCATCTTGAATTTGCGAATAATATGTTCCTGGACAATAATGTCCATCGATTACAATGAATCAGTCGATTCATCTTTATTTACTAGATACACATTATGAATGATATAATTGGATTGAGAAAAATAAAAAAAAATTTCATTTCAAATGGATTTTCAATCTAACCTTTTTGGAGAATCAATCAGTCTGAATCATGACAAGAATGTTGTAGAAATTCGAGAATAGTTTGATAGCAAATTCATGTACCAAACAAAATAATCTAATGCAATGTAAATCGCGAAGAGAATTAAAAACCAAAATTAAATTAATCGATCCCAATTTATTATTATTGACTAGTTTTTTCTCGGCGAAAGTACATCTTCATGATTATTTTTTCTTCAATAATTTTCTTACAGTCAAGATTGATTCGATTTCATTTGTACTGTTTAATGTGTCAGTGAAAGTGTATACAAACATTGATTAGTTTAGATAGCAATCATAGCTGCCTGATCTAAATGAAGATAATTTTGAATGTTTTCGAATCAATATCATCAATGAAACTAACAGTTGGCTGAGATAATCCTGTCCTTAGCCGAAATTTAATATATGGATTCCCTCGCAGTATAAAAGCATTATCAGCTGGGTATTCTCAGCTGTATTGTCTTATTTTGATTTTATTCATATTTTTGATAATGTTTCACTTGATCATGATGATTATCAAGCTAGAAATCTTCATTGAAGCAATCAAACCCACCAAAATAAGTTGCATTGTTGAAAATCATCAATAAACTCGAAGCACATGACACTATATTTTTCGAATGATATCTTCGCCTGGGATAAATAAACAAAAATCAAATCATCGAGATAAACAAAAAAGTATTGTAAAGAAAAGTAAAGAAAAGTATTGAACAAACTTAATAAATTTTGAATCAATTTTTCTGCTTGAAAAAATAAAATGCTCAAAATATTCAAAAAAGAAAAAAATGGTAAATATTGGAATTCGATAAAGCAAAAACTAATTTTCTTAGGACTGATTATTCAAGTGTTTAAGCTGTTTGTACTTATTATAATTTGAAATGAGGAAGAAAAACTCTAAGAAAATCAATGCTAAAAATTATCGACTATAAAATAAACTTAAAGCATCTGTATATGATGATGCTCGAATAAAAATTAATTTATTGTCTTTCAAAAATCTTATAAATCTAAATCTAATCCATCGAATATTTCTATCATAGCAGACTGCAAGAGGAGAGAGATAAAAAGAACAGCTGGTTCAAGAATTCGAAAGATAAAAATTCTTGATTCTCCAAATTCGCAACATTTCATGCGCAGAAACCAGATTTTTTGAATTTAAATTTGAATTTGGATTTTTGCATAACTATTGTCGTTTGAGAGGATTGATAGATACACTTGAAATTATACATTTCCGATCCTTTGTTTTCGCATTTATTTATTCTTGTTTCCATGGTGATTTGAAAGAAAACAAAACAAAAAGCTGCCACATAATGCTTTCAAAAAGTTTCTTAATAATTCATTCTGATTCAAGTTTTAAGATTTGGTTTGTAGAATTTTATTAAGATGAGCACCCAAGATACGAATCTTAAAATGAGCACTGTGATCGACTTTATAGATCAAGAAAATAGTGATGTTTCCCTTCAATTTAAATTACTCAGTAATTTCGAGAGAGTCCTGAAACGTTTGCCATCAAAATTGAATACCTTTGGATCAAAGGTAGATTACGATTTTTCAAATCTCATTAATGACTGATTTTTGTGATTTGAAGATCAATCAAAGCACCAAAGAGCTCGATGTAAAGGATGAGACAGACCAGCAGCATGATTCAAATAAGCAAGACGATAAGGTGACTCTTGATCTTCATTGAATTCTACAATATCTTACCTATTTCACTGTAATAATATCCAGCAAACGACTGGTGATATCTATGATCGCTTGGTTAAAGAGCAATTGCGGCATATTGTTGAATCGCAGAGTAAATTGATTGGGAATTCAGTAAAGATGCCATCGAAATCGAACGATAAAATAAGTCAATATCGCAAAGATTTATTGAAACAAATTGAAGAGAAAAAAGAATTGAAAAGAAAACAAGAGGAAAGGAATAGCAATCAAGAGAAATTTTTAGAAAACAAAATCGCTCAACAACGTTTGACAATGTATTTGGAATTTCTTGACGAACGGAGAAAGAAACAAAAAAATCAAATCACCAAAGCAAAAATACTTAAAAATGGTACAAAAAAATACAATAGTAGCACTAGTGAGGGCCGTGGTTATGATATTGGTGCTCGAAAATCGAAAAATTTGCAATTTGAAAGGATTAGTAGTGATAGAGATGATACATCAATCAATGTAGATAGTTATAATGATGATAATGAGAAAAAAATAATAACCAGATCATTCAAGTCGAAGAGATCATTAAAAATCGATGAAAATGAAAATGAAGGTAAAAATTCACGAAATACCAATATTTCTGCAACAAAGTTCGATGACAAATTGAATTCAGTTAACGATGATAATTCGCAGCCATCATCAACATCGATCTCTTCCGATAAAAGCAGTGAGTTTTGAATGCGTATTAATCTCGTCGGAGCTTGATACAATTGATGACTCTGTTTTTTAATCTATCATACTTTTTGAATTTTTTGAAATTCGAATCACGCATCGATGTGTCTAGTTTTGGCAGATCTAAATGAAGTCAGAAAATTGATGCATACTGATCATTATGAATTGCTTCAGAAACTAATCGAATTGAATGTGAATGATGGCGATAAGAAGTAATTTGATTAATAAGATACTGAGAAAATTGAATAATGTAGATTTCATCCACTAGATGTTGATGGACCAGGTTTAAAAAGATCTTCCTCTTCCTTTGAAATTTTGCTTTTTTTGAACTTCGATAAGTTTTCCCCGTCAGAATCGTGATCGTCAACTCCACTGGCATCAAGCGTCCTTTTGATGTTGGGTAATTTTTCTTTGTGTAATTGAATTAAAATACACGTCATATTGTCACAACCAGACCCATCGCCACTGGTGTTTGGAGCCAGACAAGCTTTGAAGAGCTTCACAAAGCGAAAATTAGATGAATTCTAACGTTACAACAATTTACCTCTTCACAAATTTCTTTTAAACTTTTATCATCTCTTAAACGTTCATTGATGAAATCGACTACTTCTTGACTATTCATTGAATTCCTTATTGAGAAAAAAATAATCAAATAAAAATCTAGATTCTGGAAAAATGTTTCATACCATATGCCATCACAAGCTAAAAATAAAAATTGATCACTATCCCAATCAATCTCGAATGTTTCGATATCCGGTAATGCCACAATCATTTGTTCTCGGTCGCTGAGATCTTCTTTGGTTTTGTAGATATGATCTCCGAACGCTCTCGATAGATTCAGGCCACCATTGACTCTACCATCGATGATTTCCGCACCAGCATTTAATATTCGATCTTTTTCGATTTTATCTTCAGGTTTATGATCCTGAGATAAATCTATCGCTTTTCCGTTCCTCGATATTACGCATCTGGAATCTCCTATATTCCCAACATATACGGTGTTAGCTCGAATGATGGCTACGATAGCGGTCGATCCACTTTCTTTAGCTGGTCCTCGATTCGCTGGCGAAAGCGATTGAAAAAATTTATTATCTCCGATTTCTTCGTCGTCAGCATCATCATTTTCATCTTCAGAATCATCTGATTCACTCGAAGAATTGATACCTTCATCAATATCTTCATCATCATCGTCGTCGTCATCATTGTTTTCTATCTCTTCATCCTCGTCATCTTCTTCGTCATCATCAGAGTAAGAATAATCGCTCAAAAATGCTCTCAACGTTTCGTTGATAAGATGTTTTTTTTCACTTTTACTAGGTGGTGATGATTGTTCTGATTCGTCTTTATTCTCAGTAGATTTATCGTCATTATGATCCTCTTCCATATTAATATGATTTTCACCGTTAATTTGCCCATCTTTCTCTGCATCGTTTACATTGTTTTTCAAATATTCAAAATTTTTACCAATTATCTGAGCTAATGACATGGACGCTTCTTTTTTCAGATCTATCGTTTCGTTTTCATCGATGTCATCAGGATCATCTATGCAGCCAATTTTCGCAAGCTCAGCTTGAACATCGGGCTCAAGTAATTTGCGGTCAAACCTTAGAAAACACTCTTCAATCGCTTCCGAAATTTTGTTTTCTTTATATAAGCTGCAATCGCGAATGAAATCCGGTAGATAGAGAGCACAATATCGCGAAACCTCTTCACCGCCATGACCATCAAAAACACCAAAAAAGGCCGTGTCTTCTCCATCAAAATGCAACCGAGCAACATGAGCATCCTGAAAAATGAATAAAAAATCAGATCTATATTCTAGCTAAAAATAATTGGATAGTCATTTTTAAAAAAATCTGACAAACCTCTTGAGTTTTACGCCATCCTTGCATCTCGGCAGTACAATACTTAAAATGGCTACCTTGGTCATAGCTAGTGATGATTTGTGTTTTAGGCTTGGATAAATATGGACCCATTGTTTGTCGTTTTATTAGATGAAAAATTTCGGAAGTAAAACTTGAAACGATTATAGAGTGTCTAGAAATTGAGTTTTTAGAAACAAGTTTCTTTATCTCGATCAATGATTAGATGCCGTAAAGGCAATAAGAGTTAATGTTATCGAGCAGTGTCTGAAACTAATTAACCGCCGTTCGCACTACCACATTGAGCCGGAATCGGCTATTTTCACTAGCGATGTCTAGAGAAAACACATTCCTGTAGAACGAAAGTGGTGAAATAGAAATCATCAAGCGAATGAAGTCAAATCTGGTGGTCTTCGATTGATAATGAAGAGTTTATATTGGATCAAACTATTGCAACTGAAAAAATTAAATGATATTTTTTATCTACGTTCTTGTGCAGTTCATTCGAAACCATCACAGATAGATAGAGCACAAATGGCAAATTTAAAAACGATCCATCTTAAAGAAGTTGATAGAAGAACATTCGAATTGTTTCAGCGATACGGTCAAACACAAGAAATTCGATTTTTAAATGATCTCTTTCGAAATGCTGGACACGAAATGGTAGTTTAGCTTTCCGTTTCATATGGTTTATATAACAAACATTGTTTTTCGTGTCTGTGTATTCATAGAGGATGGCTGGCGGCGCTGTGAGAGATTTGTTAATCAACAAACCACCCCATGATATTGATTTTGCTAGCGACGCGAATCCTGATCAAATGATCGCATTACTTAGGTAAGCTTCAATTCAGATCTAAATTCGAACTAAGCTCTAGAATCATGATTGATTAGTAATCGCCCTGAAGTTCGTTTAATCACGACTTTATCAGGCATCAAACATGGAACTATCACAGCTAGAATAAATAACAAATGTCAATTTGAAATCACCACATTACGAATCGACCAAAACACTGATGGTCGTCATGCTGAAGTTGAATTTATTAACGACTGGAAATTAGGTTAGTGTGTGCTGTTAGGTAGAACTTGAAAATTCATTGTTTGAATGTAGACGCATCTAGAAGAGATTTAACTATCAATTCAATGTTCATCGATTCGGATGGACTACTCTACGACTATTTTGGTGGAATGGCAGACTTGAAGGATAAGAAAATTCGATTTGTTGGTGATCCATCTAACCGAATTGTCGAAGATTATCTTCGTATATTCCGATATTTTCGATTTCATATTCGTTACGGCAAGCCTGGTGATCACGAACAATCCACATTAATGGCAATAAAAAGCAACCTAGAAGGATTAAGAAGCATAAGTGGTGAAAGAATTTGGTCCGAAATGAAAAGAATATTATCAAATTTGAGCTGTGATGATGCTATCAATGTAATGTTTAAAGATCTCGAGATGGGAAAATATCTTGGTTTCTCAAACAAAAAAATCGATTTTGATGAATTCGAAAGAATTCATTCTAATCTTCTGAAATTATATTCAACCAATAACTCGAATATAGTCTATAATCCTGAAACGCTTTTTGCTAGTTTGATCAATGGCATTGATGATTTGATTGCAATCGTATCAAGATTAAAGTTATCCAATCTGGAACGAGACATAATAATCTTTATAATTTCAAATCGATCTTTAAGCATTGATTATGGACAAGATGAACGCATGTTTAAAACACAAATAGCTTTGGCATCGAAATCTGAGCAGATTAATTTGAAAAAATTCATCATACAATTTCTATTATATCAAGGATATTCGAAAGAATTTATCGAAAATTTAAACGATTGGATCGCTCCAAGTTTTCCATTTAAAGGAACGCGAATACCTGGAACGATTAAAAAACAGAATCTCAAGCTAATTATTGATGATTTGAAAAAGATTTGGGCAAAAAACAATTTCGAAATGACCGAGGAAGAGTTTGACAATGAGATATTGAGATTGAAATCTCTTTACAGCTAGCGTCAATTATGGATTCTTTTTTATTTTTTGTTAAAGTTCTTTTTGAAAGGAAAATTTCTATAGACTAATAATCATCATCAGTGATTAAATATGTTTTAAAATTTTATAATTCAGACTAAAGCAATCAAAAAATTTAATAACCAAAGGTAATATCTCAATCATTTGAGTCCAAAAACTTTCGGTAAGAGAAACATTGGATGGATCAAAAGTCATTTCCATCGGCGTAGAGAAAAAAATAAAAAAATTTGGATCTGGTTGGAGGGGGCAGATTTATAGTACTCATTGCTATTGATGAGATTGATGCGCTGATGAGGGAGAGAAGAAGGAAACTCTTAACGCTCATTTTATTAATTCTTAGTGTCTTTAGATTTTCTCTTTCTAATTGTTATCAATTCTCTTCTCTTTCTATTCCATTAGTAAAATTTCACACCAGAAATTTCCGGAACTATAGAATTTATTGACCATTGATTACTCCCTAACAAGAAGTGAGAAATAGAAAATCAAGTATTCTGTGCTCAATCGGACTCGCAAAAGTTCACTTATTGGAATCGCAGACTTACACGAATCAATGCTATTAATAAAGATGATGAAGCAACAGAAAGAATGAGAGAGAAGGAGAGAGGTGGAAAAGTGCAGGGATGAGAAAGTGATTTCAACAGACATAGAAAGTTACACAAACACACACATCGAATGCAAGGAAGAGAGAGAGAGAGAGAGAGAGAGAGAGAGAGGGGTGCGAACCGAGAAAACCAAAACAAAAATGAATTAGATTGATTTGATTTTGCATTCGCCGAGAAAAAAAAAAACTACCCAAATAGATACTCGGTGAAGTAGAAATTTCTCAAGCTAATTTCAAAGATCTCCGATCGCTTTACTTCGCGCAATATATTAAATTTGTAACATTTTGAATTTTGAGAATTCATCGGACCCCAAATTGGATTTGTGGGTTCCCATTCTAAATTGATCACTCCATACTAATCCTATCTGCCCGGCTATTTCTCTCTCTCTCTCTCTTAATAAAAAGTGCGAGAGACAAGAGAAAGAGAAAAAGACAGACAAATAACTCTCTAACTCTCATATAATCTGGAGTGAAAAGATTGAGAACATCATCATTAGACAATCCATTCGGTTTGATTCGATTCTATCAGATTCAATCAGCAGTGATTCGTTAGTTTTGTTTATCTTTACTCTGTTTTGTGTATATGTGTCTGTGTTGAATTTTTCAATAGTCATCATTATGAATCATAAAAAATAAGACCCACAAAGCAAACAGAGTCAAAAAAAAAAAATTACTATGGTCATTTGATTTAATTAATTCACCAATATTATACTCTATAGTTTGGAACAATTCAATATGTTCGATTTGTTTCAATTTCGAAATTATCACTCTTGATGAAAGATTGTAGAATCTGAGCACTGTCAAACGAATTGATTCCGATGAATTTAAAGTTAGGAACATCAGAAAAGGTAAATATGAAAATGACCGAGAATCGAACTTTGCTATAATACATTCTCGTCTTGTTTTTTTAGTACTGATATTTTAGCTAGCTATAGAGGGAAACAACAAAAATCGCTTCATTTCATCTTTTACCGCACCCAAAAGAATCTAGCTGCAGCACGCGCTGATGGATGCACATGGACATATTTCCGGATTCCTGGATGATCTCAAGGTTCTTAGATCTCTACTAGTCTAAATCAATTTTTTGCATGATTCGAATTTCATTTCTTAATTGCAACCATTTGATAGAAGACTGTGATTGTTTTGCCACATGTAGTAGTAAATATTTTATAGCAAAAAAAAAAACCGAGAAATTTTCGTTCTATGTAATCGCATCTATACTCGGTTGAAACTTTCATTTTTCGTCTGCGTTTAGATGAAAAAATCGAATTATATTTGATCATCCATTCTAAGATTTCCGAGTAAAAATCTCATCGTCTCATTGAATGAAGAAAATCAATAGCTCAATTGTGGTGAGTGTGTTTCATCTTTCCAAATAAATTGTTTTTTTTTAATTATTTATTCAATTGAAGAATCAATCAATGAGTCCAAAGCTTAAAAATTGATTTGTAAATCTTCCCATATTTCTTCTTCTTTTCTAATGTTATAAGCATCTGCTATCTAGAGAAAGTGGTAGAAGAGGAAGAAATCGAAATCTAAGACTACAAGATAATACAAAAATTTCGGATAATTTCGAGACAAAAACAAACTAAATATAATCTTATATCGACCTTGTCTCTTTCTTTCTTTTTTCTTCATTTATTTCTACCTCTTATTTGAACACAGACTGTTACTAAAATCAACATTATCCACACAATGATTAAGTTTTTAGTTATTATTGACTACAATAATGATTTTTGATGCTTCTAAGGAATATGAACCAGACATGAGAATATAGCTCTCTTATAAAATCTTGATTTTGTGGATTGTTTTGCTTTTCCTCTTAAATTTAAGTGTTTCTTCGAGTTTGAATGATTGAATTCATTTTTCAATTGAAGATTCGCTTACAGTCATAATTTTTGACCTGTTAATAGAATCTAATTTCTTCTATTTCATCTCTTTCAAGCTCGAGAACTCTAATTTGGAATTAATTCCTATTTGCATCGATAAAAAATCATCTATACTTGGTTGGTGTACGCCATTTTATTAGTTTCAAATCGCTCGAATTTCAAATGGAAACTAAACATAATGAGAAAGATTTATCGCCTAGTCAATCAGCTGTTGAGGATTCCGAAGAAGAAGAAAATGAAATTCTCGAAGAATCTCCCTGTGGCAGATGGCATAAAAGAAGAGAAGAAGTAAAATTGTCTAAGCGATTTCATCATAAATAAAAGTATCAATTTTTTTTATTCAACTAGGTCGAGCAAAATAATATACCCGGAATCGATGCCACTTATCTAGCAATGGATACTGAAGAAGGTGTCGAAGTTGTTTGGAATGAAGTGCGTTTTTCTGAAAGAAAATTTTTCAAAGCAAATGAGGAGGTCATCAACGATGTTTTTGATCGTCTCATTCAACTTGAACATCCAAATATTGTTAAATTGCATAAATATTGGATACATAAAGATGCCGATGTACCTAAAGTTGTTTTTATAACTGAATATATGTCGAGTGGATCTTTAAAGCAATATTTTCAAAAGACTAAACGGCACGACATCAAAATATCCTTACAGGTTAATAATATTTTTCTCAATAATATAATCTCTAAAATTTTTCGATTTCTAAGGTCTGGCGGCGTTGGTGCACTCAAACATTATCAGCCTTGTGCTATTTGCATTCTTCACAACCTCCAATAGTCCATGGAAATATCAATTGTGATACAATATTTATTAGTTACAATGGCTTGATTAAAATAGGTGCCATTGCTCCAGATGCTATCCATAGACATGTCAAAACAGTTAGGACTGATGCCAAGACTAATCTTCATTTTGTTGCACCCGAACAAGGTGTTGGTCAAGATTCGTCTGTTTTACCACCAGTCGATATCTATTCTTTCGGGATGTGTGCCTTGGAAATGGCAGCACTTGAAATTCCAACAGACAAAGAATCATCAAACCATGTTACAGAAGATATTATTCAAATGACCTTGAATTCATTAGATAATCATCTACAAAGAGATTTCATAACTCAATGCCTACGAAAAGATCCAGCATTGAGGCCAACAGCAAGAGATCTTCTGTTCCATCCGATTATTTTTGAAGTACCCACATTACGATTGTTTTGTGCGCATTCGATATTAAACAATCCATCATTACAACCAGAACAATTGACTGAAGAAGCCATTTCTAGATTTTTGTGCTTTCAAAATCAAAATGATCGCGTTTTAGCCGAGATAAAACGCGAACAAAGAGTGATCGTTTACAAACAGTCAGATTTTCCCAGCAGAGAACTTGAAAAACTTTTAGATGAGGTTAAAAATGGAGCTTATCCCCTAACTGCAGTGATGCCAACAACAAGGCCTCCATTAGTCTCGAGACAGAGAACGATTTCGCCTGAAGTGATCGATGACGCTCATAAAGTGATCAACACCCCTGATAATCCTTATGATGAGGAGACTAGAAGAATCGTGTACATTAATTGTTCTATGCAACCATTAGCTTCAGATGAATCATGTTTAGATGTGAAAATTGTGATCAAACTTGATGATAAAATCAATCGCACGCTGACATGCGAGATTTACAGAGATCAATTCGTCCCTCCAAACATCTCACAAGAGCTTGTCTATTTCGGATTCATTAACAAGGTTTGGATCTTAAGTATGATACTTATGATTATGATGCAATCTATTATTTTTAATTGAATTTGGACTGAATTAGGACGATAAAGAAGCTGTGGCACAGATTTTGTTCGAAACGTTGACAAAAAGTTTACCACTCATCGAAAATGGTAATCAAAATACTGCTGCGTTTTGTGAGAAAACTTTTCAACAGCCACAAAAATTTTGTGCAATCGTCTCGGTGCCACAATCACTATCTGTGCATCATAATCAGTTATCCTCGTCTTCAGAAATGACAAATTCCAATCAACCATCTACGGTAGATGCTGATTTTATGAAAGATTCTTTGCATAGCAATTCCAGTGCGATGTGTTATAGAAATGACCAAATTCAAGGCAAATATCAAGATGATCATCAACATAATTTACATTCTTCACATTTGTATCCAACTCAAATGACTTCTACGAACGATCAAACGAGTCTAAATTATAATTCAAACGCTAAGATTGACACACTATCAGTCAATTGTGATGAAATCGAATCAAAAAAACAATCGTTGAGCATTGCAAACTCTGAAACGCAATCTTTCAAGAACATACCATCTAGTTTTGTTGCTGTTGAGGATGATTGTGTCCTGCAACACCAAAAGAATCATTACATGTCCACATCTCAACAACAACATCCAACAGCATCAGCATCAATCGATTTACAATCGGATAATAGTTGTAAAGCAAAACTCAATACCCGTGTCGAATTCCAATGATAATGCTCAACAATAATCATTGCATTGATAGAGTTGATTTGTCAATTTTCCATTTCTCGCTTGAAGGATAAAATTCGACTTATATTGCGATGGTTATTTGGCATCCATCAAGAATCTAGCAATAGAATCTTGTCATTCAGTTTTATAGAAAACCCGTTTATGATTGGTAGTCGATCCATTTGGACCGACTTGAATGAAAGATCAAAAAAACTCCAAGATTGTGCACTTTCATTCATTTTAGCATCACTTAATCTTTGGCACCAGATTCTTTTCAAATATCGACGCAATCATTCTCCCTTAGGAAATCGAACGATTTCTAAAAGGTTAAGAAAAAAAATTATTGCTTTATAATGTTGTCACCATTCAATTTGACCGATAAAATTTTTAAAGCAATCTTTTCAAAATCTTTGAATCTTAATTTGTTTTTTCCTTGCCTTTTTCGTGTAAATAAATCGTATTGTACAAAAAATTCTTATTTGATCTGAAAATAAAATTGGAATTAAAAAAACATTTTTGCCGAGGTAATTTTAAAGTATGTTAAAAGCTCTTCGGCAATAAAATTGGACAGTCATCAAAATTATCAAATAAATTGCGATTGAAAGCAAATTGGATGCAAAATTACGATCATTACTGGAATGATTGCATGCATCCGATGAGCAAGTATAAACGCAGCTACGAATATAACGTTGATCACCGGAACGTTTCACAAACGAACATCGATCGCCGAGATCTCTCGAGGAACAATTTCTAATCGTTCCGATTTGTCCTGATCGAAACGCAAATCGCAATCGCAAAAAAAAACAAATCGTTAAACAAAGAAAAAAAGCTAGATTGCTTGAGTGTTAAGTTTCGAAATAAAATTACCTCCGAAAAGTCCAGTAGTTTTTATACAATAGCTTGCCTCGTAAACATCATCGCATGGTTTCGGTTTTAACTGTGTTCGCTCTAAATCGAATATTTCGCTACATTCTAGATCTGAATTACTATCACATTGATAGCAATTAATGGCTGTCACTAAATTATTCGATTACTTGATTTTTAATTGACAACAATTCGCTAATCTACCTTTCAAGTGATTTTCGCTGTCTAAAACGATCATAAGCAATATTATTCGCAGTAAAAATGTCAAAAAATTGATGAAAAATTTTGAATATTTTCGTAACATTTTCAATTATTTGTCAACAAAACATAATAGCCTTTAAAAAGTCAGAATTAAAAAAATTGTGATTGCAGTGCTGAAATACGATAAAAGGTAACCGCAATCTGGTTTTACCTGTGATGATGTTGATGATGATGGACTCACTGGCAGAACTTGCACCTTAATTTTATCAACAACGTCGTCGCTAGTCTCAGCCCCGCTCAGAATATATAATTCTCTGATACCGATTCTTCCAAATATTAGAATTTTCAATAGATATTTAAAAAAACAATATATATTCTATAGAATATTCTATAGGAAAATTTATTTACAAAAAAATAGGCAATGATCATTAAGTGTACATCATCTCGGCCATAAAAGACATTTTTTTTGGTATGAAAAGTGTTTCATCTAGATAAGCAGCTAATTCGATTACGGATGAATCATAGAAATCATTTAGAGCTTGACGAGCACAAGATTGACTATTTGTATTAATTGTTTCGATCGATGTTGCTGGAAAATTTTGATTCATTTCATTCCTGATATTAGTCTCGTTTTTCACAAATGATATTGGATTCTTGAACGAATAATTTTCACTACGATTGTTTCTATAACCATCTTTATTCCACAGCGCTGCCATTTGTTGATCGATATCATTAATGAGTCTATTATCGGATTTTCTTGAAAATGAGCTTCCAACTTCCTTCACATCTATCACATAGCTTCCTGAAACGTTTCCTCTTGGGAAAGATTTTTTTGGTACCAACTTCGACACATTTTTTAACCTTTGTTTCGACTTAGTACTATAAAGATAAGAATTGAAAGATCAGTCAATAAAAAACATCTAAAAAATATCTAAACCTCTTAGATTTATAGTGCAATTTGAAAGGATTGTCAATCAACTTTGAATCAATTTTGCGTCGACAAATCTGTTTCGGATCGAAACAGAAACGCTTCAATTTCGTTTGAATTTTTCGAACATCATTAGGCAGAATAGCATCATTCCCATCACCAAAATCATCATTCTGAGCCAATTGAGTTGAAGAATTCATCGTTTCTTACGATCAATCACCAACCAATGAATTATTATTATCATGGATTTTGATTAAGATTTTCAATTTGACAATTCAAAAGAATGATTCGTAAACTGGAAAAAATTTGCGAAAAGATCAAAACAAAATATCTGAATAATCTAAAAATATCTTCTGGAGCGAAAAAAAAAATGTCGTCATCTGATGCTTTCTCAGATTTTATTTCTTCTCTTTATGGCTCTGCTGTCCCTGCTTTCATCTTGTGCTTCTGGATCTTCAATTATAAATCAGTTCACAACTGAACCACTACTTTCATGAGAAAATTTTCCAATAATTCGAAATTCAAAAAAAAAAAAAAAAAACAATTCGATGTAGCGGTTCCAGATAGTTGTTCAGTTCTCCAATTCTCAGCTCATTAGAGTAGAGTTTTGATCAATCCGAGATGCAAAAAAAATCCCTCCATAGATGAAATGTCTCCATAATGACCCAAAACAATTTGTCTCTCTATGTGTCCGTGAATGACAAAAACAAATAATTGTAAATTTTCTAATTTTTATTTAATCATTATAAACTCTCGGATAATTTTTTAATTTTTTATTTATTATTTGTTATTCAAATTAATCTAATTGAAAGTGACTTGGTACCTCCGTTGCAATCGAATCTCTCAATCAATTCATTATTAAGTGATTAAGTTTTCAAAATATCGAAACATCGTTTTGCTAGATCGTGAGAGTCCTTTCATTGTTTTGATACGATAAATATCGAAAATATCTTGGGAGCAGAAATGCCTATTGATCTTCATTTACCATTAATCGATCGTGTTTTTCGCACAAATGTCGATGGACTTGATTTTGCGATGCGAGATTACAATACTATGATTCATTGCAATACTCTGGAACAAGATGCACTTGAATGTCTTGAAGCTTATGGATCTAGACGAGGGTCTCGGTTGTGCAAAGAATTCATTGCTGATTTCACTGAATGTGTGACACAATTCTATCAGGTTGGTAATTCATTAATAATTTACTTTAATGTTTAATTTGTTTTCCTGCTTCAAATCTTTTTTAGAAAGAACGTGTCACTCAAATGAAACGAGAAAGAATCAAACAAGTACTGCGAGGCGAACGAAAGCCTATGGAAGTTTTTGACTCAATTAAACCACCTCGAGATTCTTTTCAACATGGTCCATTCATCAATTGAAAAGAATCAAATTTATCAATTTCTTAAGTCATTTCTTTTAAATGATATTCAATTTTTATCAATAATTGTTTTCTGGCAATTCTGAATAATAGCATGTAATGAAATAAAAATTAAACGAACAAATAGACGAACATAATGATCTTTATC
Organism: Sarcoptes scabiei; assembly: GCA_020844145.1. Lineage (NCBI taxonomy): Eukaryota > Metazoa > Arthropoda > Arachnida > Sarcoptiformes > Sarcoptidae > Sarcoptes > Sarcoptes scabiei. The sequence continues at coordinate 3,612,754 of CP080484.1, forward strand.
AATTTCTTTAACGAGAAAGCATTATCAATATTCCTGGTTCGAATTGTATAGATTTCGGGCAAGAAGACATGATCCAATGATGTTGAAGAACCTCAAAACAAATGCAATGTAGAAGCTGACAAAAACACCGATTGATCTTTGAAAATCTCCTTGTCTCCAATCATTGCAGCCCCATTTCGGTTCTAGACTATCCCAATTATTGTTGAAGCAGAAATCAGAGTATTGAGCATAGATAACAGTATGATAGATTGCGTTTGCTAACAAAAGCACTAGATCCAGGACCATCAAAATGGTGTAGATCGAAATAATGACATTGTTATCGACACAGATGCAACAAGTCCAACTAATCGCAATGATAATTGTGTAGGCACAGGAAACATAATCATTCCATTCTGCTAAACTAAGACAGGCAATAATTATGGCCAAAATAACAATCAAAATATTCGCCAGACTTATCAATGCAAGAATACATCTTGAATCACTAGCCATTTTGGTCATACCAATTTTTTTCACTTTGATTTTGAATAAAAATTATTCCGTAGAATGAAACGAAATCAAAAAGAATTTTCATTCGATGATTCACAAATTCAATCGCGATGGCATTGCCTGTTTATTGATTTAAATCATTCGACGTTGACAAAAAGCAATTATATCGCATCCATCATGGAACCATCATCACCTTGGCGGCGAATGTTAATTGTCTTGGCTATTATCGATTGAAAAAAGCTCTGGCATCACTGGATGCATTAGAGATTAACGGTTGTTAAGCAAACAAATCGAAACTGAAATGTGAAATCCAATCGCTAGAATGAGATTCCCGCTTTATTTGTGGTCGATAGGTGGGATCTATCGATCACCAGTGTATCATCCAATCAAAATTCTCATCTTTTTTGATAGACACAGTTTACATCTATGAATCGATTCAATGATTTGTCATTGTTCTTCCAACACACCTTTGCTGTCTCATCTAATGAGGTTACGAGTAGTACTGAGGTAGTTCTGAGGCTACAGAAGTGATTTATTTCCTCTTAATCAATCAAATAATTAAAATAGTCAAAATCAAAATACAGCAATTTTATTATAAATCCAGGAGAGAGTATATAATAGGTGATGCGTTTCCGAAACAAATCCCACAAAGCCAGAAAGAGAGAGAATGCAAAAAAATAATTTTCATCGATGTTCTTTGTATGCTGTTTTTGTTAGATTTCGAAATCAAAATTAGGACAAAACAACAGCAATTAAACGAAATAATATCGAGCAGAGAAAAATTTCATATAAATTGAATTTCAGTTGAGAATTATCCATCGAATTAATAGAAAAAATTTAGCTATTTAGACGTTTTATTCAGTTTGAATTTGTTAAGCCAATTGAATTTAGTATCTTTGGGAATTGAATAACGTCGATTTAGATCAGATTTACGATCACCCGTTTTACTTTCTTTCGCCGATTCTTTTAGATTAATTTTACTTTGACTTTTTTGCTGTTTTGGAAGTTTTTTCGATTTTGTCGATTGCATTGTAGCATTACTTTTCGTAGAGTTGTTCCGAAGTATACTAGTCAATTTAGGAGAGTCCGTTCCACGAACATTGTTGATCGATTTTTGATTCGCTGGTGGAATATACATCACAATTGGATCACGATCATGCTGAATAGATCTCGATCTCGAATGGACTGATGCGGAGCCAAGATCCGAAAGCCGTGAATTTAAATGCGTTTGGCTTGAATATCTTGATGGTGGTTGATATTGTTGATGATAATTAGTGCTGTAATCATACTGATTGTTTGGAAGATTTGAATGAGAATGATCCGAATAGTTCGATGAATGATTTGAATGCAAATTAGAGCGATGATTTACGAACGAAGAGGAATAATGATCGTGATGGTCATCATCAACGAAACGATCTCGATCATCAGCCAGCCCATTCATACGATTTAACGAGAGAGTACGATGACGATTTTGATTTTTTTGTTGCCGATTTTTATACGCCGCTGCTAGTCCGCCTCTTGTTTCATCTCTAATGAATTGTTCTCGTAGATCTGCATTACTCTTATGCAATCGTTCATTTTGGTAAGGCGATCTCGAGGATTTCAATCGAAGAGAATTGTTCTCGAGCAAAACATTCTCATCATTATCGAACCTATCGAATGTTTGATGTTTCCTCGTTGTCCTATCACTTCGATGGTCTTTTTGCTTGAATTGTGTCGGACCAACGCTTAGACTGAAGCTATCTTGAAAACTATTCGACGCCAATTTTGAGGGTAAGTCTTTTAAATATTTATTCGATGTTCTCGAAGAGACACTATAAGTATCATTCAATGGTTTCATTGGTTGCATTTGATTACGTACGAACGAATCATCGGATGAAACATCGGAAATCGAAATGGTCTCCTCGATAATCTCTTTATCTTGTGCTTTCGAAGCACTTTGGTTTCGTGATTCCTTATCACGACCCGAAAATGTTTGAAAACTTTCGTTCGGATTCGATAAAGAAATTGGTAACAGCTTTGTATCGCCAACGCTGAAACTAAATTCTTTAGTTTTCACATCATATTTGCTATCGTTGAAAGAGAAATTTTTCGTTTTCGAATCGAGACTTTCGTTCATTGGCTGCTTGTAGACAATTGAGATGTTGCCACCATCATTGTTGTCGTATATTTTAGAAGTTTTCGATATTTTTTTACTACTCTTATCGATTTGACTGTAGACAGCATTAGTTCGTAACGAGTCATCTAAACTATAGGAATCATTTCGATGATTTATGACGTCTGGTGAGGATAATTTGGGAACATCGCTGAATGCGGAAACTATCCCATTATTCGATGATTTAATTACTTTAACTGGTGGTTTACGATCAGTGAACGGATCGATCATTTTTTTGTTAGATTCCGGAAATTTTTTAAAATTGCATTGAATACCGACATCACGAAGTGTAGGCGAATAATCATCGGATAGATTTGGATCATCTTTCTCATGATCTTCATCATCATCGATATAGTTGTTGTTTGTATCTATCGGATTCAAATTAATGAAAATTATCATCAAAGTAATAAAATCATTTTAAATGATATATAAGAAAAACATGAATAGATTTACCATATCTAGTATTAGAATAGAAACTATTCTCATAACGATCACTTTGATCAATGAAAGATGGTTTCTTTGTTTTGTAGGTTCGATGTTTTACCGAATTATCCTTCCAGGTTTTTGAGCCTTGACTGAACGAAGAATAGATTGTACCACCGTGTGGAACTCGTTTAACATCCCTATTCGTTGTGAAACTGTCGGACATCAATCGTGGACCACTTCGCCATTGACTCGAACGAACATTGTAACGTTGATCATCTTCATTATCACTGATATCGGATTTCAATTCGATACGATTGATTACCTCATCCAAGGGCCAAGTTTCATCGCAGACATCATCAATATGATTCTTTCGTGAAGATCGATGATTTGATTTCGAATCAAAACTGTTCGCATTTCTTGAAGGCGCCTTGAAAGTCGATGATGATGATGAGTAAGGCCGATTAGATTTACCACCACCAGTTGAATACATTTTTGTTATCTCGAAATACGGTTATTGAATAAGAATGGTCAGTATCTTTCAGCGATCTTGGGACACAAATTTTGTGAAATCCAATCACATAGTTTTAGAAAAAAATTCAATAGATGAATGAAAATTTTTAAAGTTTCATCGTTTGTTTCGATTAAAATTTAGTGATCGATCATCGATGATAAACAAAACAATGATCAATGAATTAAAGAAATTGTTTTTCCAACCAAATTCAGAGCGGAAAAACAAATCTTGTTGAAAATGGATCAAATCAAGATTCAAACACTGAGTTATGAGGGGACAACAAGAAGAAGATCGAGATGACTAATACCACAAACAGTTAAGATTTGAATATTTCTTCAGAAGAGGAATCTTCTAATGGACATTGTTTACAAAAATGTCTCTCTCTCTCTCTCTCTCTCTCTCTCATCAAGACAATTTTCGTTGTTTTTCAAATGGAAAATAGTTATGAATTCAATGAAATGTATATCATTAGAAAAAGCTAATGGAAATCACAGCACCATTCTTGGATTCTCTGGGTCAATTTATGCAAGCAAAGTGGAAATGGCAGAGGAAGAGAGAGAGAGAGAGAGGAGATGGAAAGAATCTCTTTTTTAGATGAAAATAGTGCGGTGAAGATTGGTTTTTGAATTGAATCGTTTGAAGAAATCCTCCTAGTATTATTATTAATATTATTATTACAATTGATTCATTCTTGAAGATAATGGCGATGAATGTAAATGTGGTAGAGATCTTTTTCCATGGAATATGATCTGAAGCAATATGTTTTAGTTGTGAAAATTTCTTTGAACGAATGTTTTTTTTGGGTCTAGAACGATTTCAGATTTCGAATAGTCAAGAACAAAATGGGCAAAAATTTCTTACAAATGTCGAAAAATTTGTTTGTTCCTTCAAGAATCGTTCTAGAAAGAAAGAGAGAGAGAGAAGACTCTTTCGATTGCTAGCTCTTTCGTTTAGCTTTGTTCAATGAATGACAACAGCGAATACGGAAAAGCTCTAGGTGAGCGTTTGTCAGTGACTGCGATGGTCAATGGCAAGATCGCCATAAATGGATCGCCATCATCCAATATCCGTAAGATAGTTGTTTATTTATTTATTTTAGTCTCTGTTTCATTTTTGTTGCCGAAGATCTTGATCGACATCTCGGCAACGATGCTCTTCTAAAGCAATCTCTTGACACCTACTAATAATTAACATCGAATCAAAAATCATTGAAAGATGATGATTATAATGATAATAATAATAATAATAATAATAATAATAACCACCATCACCATCAGCAAAACATCGTCATATCTTTAAAACTAACAGCAAACAAGATGAACAATTGCCGATTGCGTTTGTTTTTTCATTTTTTTTTTTTTTTCGTTAAGGAAGGTGCAAAATCAATCTAGAATCAAGCATCACCACGCACTCATCGATGCAATTCTATCCAAGGACAGTGAACATTATATTTCTCTCTTCTCTCCATTATCTTCATCATCGGCAATCAAATTCATCTGACTCGAATTTACCTGTGTTGAGAATATCTGTCTGTCTCTCTCTCTCTCTCTCTCTCTCTTCTCTCTCTCTCTCTCTCTCTTTTTCTCTCTGAATCTCTCATTATCTTCGCCATATAGCTAAAATGGCGCTTTGCTATTGTTTTAATTCACTTATCATCATCATCTTGTTGGCAAAAAAAAGGGAAAAGGAAGTGTTGAGTTCAAAAAAAAAAGAAGAAACAACAATACTCAAAAAACAATCAATAAAATAATTGTGAAAATAAATAATAAAATAGTTGTTAATCGAAAATCAAAATGAAATCGAATAGCTTTTATGGTCTCTTTTCTCCGAAAGATAGATTGTCTTATAAGATTCGATAATGAGAACATCATCTCTATAAGAATCCTCACCATAAGAGAGATAGCAAAAGAACAACCGAGGCAACAAATGGAAGATGGAGAATGAAAAGAATGGACTGCGAACAATCAAAGATGGAAATTACTATTTGTTTTTGCTTTTTCGCTTTTTAATTCTGCTCGAGGATCATTTACGTTATTTGATGATAATTATCACAGACATCATAAAATGATATTGTTGACGTTCGAAACAAGAACATTATTGTTTCGCTGTTATGGTCATAATTCTCCTTTTTCAAAGCGAACTTTATTGACGAAGAAACCAATTTAATAACCATTGTAGGGAATCTCCTTGCAGAAAAAAAAGATGATTCTGATGAGACAAAACAGTTATGGAAACAATCATTGAGATAGAAATTACTATGGTTTGAAGCATTGATGGATCGAATGTAGGAGTGTGATATTCGAAATGCATTCTTTAACGTATTTGTTTGAGATGTTCAGAAGAAAGGAGAGAGAAGGAGGGAAACAGATCATCGTCATCATTGAATAATTTCTAAGATATTTCATAGTCTTCATAATTCACTTCGCAATAAGATTTGCATAACAGACTGGGAAAAAACAAATATAATATCTAACAGGCAAATGCAAATGTATTTGGATCCAATAATATTGAGTGAACTGGGAACGAATCGAATTGATTCAAACTAGTAGGTGGTTTTGTTTCAGAACGTAATGTCAACAACGTGTGCTAGAAAATTAAAATTTTTTTGACTAAAAATTTCTACTATTTGTTTTTTTTGACAATTTTTTCCCCTATTCAACCGGAAACAATCGCGCCGAACTTAATCTAACAAAAATCCTATTTAGATTGGGTTTGGAAAAGATCAAATGAGTATCCACGATTGGATATAAATAGCACCTTTATCTCTTACACTTTCTCTGCTCTTTTTGCAAATACACGGTCCGCGGCTGATTGCCGCTAATTGATGAGGAGAAATCGAAAACTGGAATTAATAAAAAAAAACTAAATTTCATCTATTGGTCTCTGTGTTTGTTTTCAGCATAAAATGAGCATTGAAGGTTAGAGAAAGATGTTTGTGTCTTGTTCCTTTCATCAAAAACTTTTTTCCTTTTTCTTCTATTCGATGATTGATAAAAATTCGAGAGAGAGAGAGAGAGAGAGAGAGAGAGAGATAGAGATAATCAACTAAATTACTATTCGATCTACACTCTTATAAAATATGATATTAATTAATTTATGAATTAATTATAATCATTGCATTATATGATTGAATAAAAATCAATCAAATAGGTTATTTTTTCGCAATCATCGGAGGATTTTTGTGGGGAATCACCACATCTTTGATGAAACGTTTTTCGAATCCATTGAACCAAATCGATTGGTCTCGCAGGTCAACGCAATCGTTCGATACTGTTCGATTGATTTTGCAAATTTTATTTACTAATCCTAAGGTTTCATTCGATCTTAATTCTTGTTTCGATTTTCTCTCGGTTTAAATTTGAAATTTCGTTTTGTCTCTTCCAGTTTGTCATTTGTTTCTTATTCAATCAATTGGGTTCAGTATTTTTTAATCTTTCACTTGCCTACAATCCTTTGACCACAACCGTCCCGATCTCGAATACATTGAATTTTGCTGTGATCGCGCTTTTTGGTTGCTTTTATGAGGGAGTTTCTCTCAACAAAGGTAATCGAATTCCTTACTTAGTTGGAGATTCTAATTTTGACTCGTCCACTAATCGAACTTATGTGTATCCTAGATCGGCTTTTTAATCTCACTATGTTATTTCTTGGTGTATTATTATGCTCTATTGGATCGATTTGATCTACCTACGTTCCCGACAATTTTAAACTCTTTAACGATGCTATCATCAGACTCAGCAACTCTCAAACTTGTCCACAGACCTATAGTCGAATTTAATCGATACTTAAATCATTGTTTCCTATTCTCTGTAAGCGTAAAATACACCTAACCATCACTATCCTAAACCATTCCATACATCTCATTCTAAACCGAATGCAATCAATATTGCTAGCGCAAGATTTTGTCAAATTTTCATCCATTCTGAAATTATTGTTTCACTAGATTTGGTTGAATTAGAATATGGATACCATATTGAAAATTGATTGGACTTTTTTCCTCCGAGATCATATCGATATCGATTTCTTCCGATGGCTTATATGGCTCTTTACACCGATTTCAGTAAATAAAAATATCAAATTCTAAGATGGCAAAATTTTTAACCTAATGATTCCAATTTATTTAGATTGTTTTTCTATTTCCAGTTTTGATCATTATGCTTATCTATGTATCAGCATTTATAGTGTTCATTTACAGACGAAGACATCATCTTGCAATCGATGCACTATTGAATGATCTAGAGAATCGAAGATATCTGGATGGGGCTGTACATGCAATAGCAAGTAATTAAGTTCCCTAAATTTTTGAAATGAAATTGCTCATCTCATTATTTTCTTCGAATCGATTCGTTGTTTCGCTTTGTTTCTCTCTTTCAATGAAAGTTATGTGGGAAGCTCATGGTTATATTTGGTATGGATACGAATTGGAAGGTCTCGATAATATACCGGATTCAGGACCAGCCATAATTGTTTACTATCACGGTGCACTTCCAGTCGATTACTACTATCTTTCATCGAAATGTTTGCTAACAAAGAAACGATCCATTTATTCAGTTGCCGATCGTTTTATGTTCAAAATTCCAGGTCAGTATTCAAATTAATCGATGAATGAAATCAATGTTAATGTTCGCGATCAATTAATTAATTAGTTCAATAATCGATTCGATCAAAATCATTTATCATTTTTTCATTGTTAAGGATGGTCATTTGTTCTCTCTTTGCTAAAAGTGTTTCCAGGATCAGTAAGTAGCTGTGTACAAGTATTGAATGAAGGTAACCTTTTATCAATAGCTCCTGGAGGCGTTCGCGAAGGTCAGTTTATATTTCAATAACAGATTCAATTTGTTTTCGCTCATTATAGTCAACGATTTCCATAATAATTACTTTTTTTCTATAATCCTTCACTAGCTCAATTTGGCAATCACTACTATAATTTGATCTGGTCAGGAAGAGTCGGCTTTGCGAAAGTAGCTAAACAAGCCAAAGTTCCAATCATACCGGTATTCACCCAGAACATCCGTGAAGCATTTCGAACAGTGCAGATATTGCCGAATTTTTTTCGTAAAATATATGATACTTATAAAATCCCATTAATGGCTATTTATGGGGGATTTCCAGTCAAATTGAAAACGATCGTCGGGAAGCCTATTCATTTTGATCCAGAAGATACAGTTGAAGAGATCGCGGAGAAGGTTCGTCGATTTCAATGATTTTTATCTTCTATAAGTCTAATCAATTCCAAAACAGACTGCCAGAGAACTGGAAAAGATCATTCGAATAAATCAAACTATTCCAGGCTCAATACTTAGAGCGATGGTACAAAGATTTTCTTCATCATCAATCATTAATATCTCTACATCAAAAGATGAATGATTGAAAGATCATCATCTGTGATTGAAAGGCCATATAGCTGAATAATTTTTAAACTTCTGTACAGATTTCATTGATTATCTTTTGTAAATTTTCCGATTTTTTCTGTCGTTTGTAATGATTTTATTTCATTTATTATTGTGCAAAGAAAAAATCAGAGAGTAAATCACTATTTTCATTAGCAATTAAATCATTCTGATTATCATTTTGGTTGACTAGCTATCGCAAAGGTAAGCTAGTGAAAAAATCGATTGGTGATTCCAACATCGATCTATCCTTATCAATCCTCATTACAACGCAATCTTCCGTAGGATCGTGTGTTTGTCTATTGATTGAAATGGGGATTGTGATGAAATTATCCGATTGGATTGCTTCATAAAAAATGGCTAGCAGAACAAATGAATAAATTGTTCAATGAGAAAACTTTCGATGCAAATTTTTGAAGAGAATCGATTGAAATAAACTATGATATGTAATCCTTTATGCTTCTCTGATTATTATCTATTCTGATTGGGTTTTTTCTCGAAGAATTTTTTTCCGTTTCATTCATCGATTTGAAAAGGTTGAGGATGATTCTCTCTTTCTATTGCAAATAATTCTCTCCAATGTAATAATCATCATCATTATCGCTTCCTGATGTTTGTTTTTTTTTATCTAAATATATTGAAAACAATAATACGTGGAAAAGAGAAAAAAAATCCCCCGACGAAGTTTGAATGAAAGCAGCTAGTTGATTTTGAGGTAACCAGAGAAAAACATCATGTCATCCTCTTCATAAAGGTGTGCTAGAACACCGACTTCAATCCAAAATCTCATATCTTATAGTAGCTTAAATTTTCTACAAAATACATAATTCGATTCGGTTCAGATTGAACCGAAACGAAAATTTAAGTGATGGTAATATTAATGAGAGTTATTAATTTTCCGGTGCTAATCAAATTCAATCACTTTTTACTAGCTTCATAATTCTCTTCTTCCACATTCTCTTTCGGATGCATTTCATAAATCCTTAAATAAAGCTGTCAAATGTTGCTTGGCTGTTTGATTGTTGGATAGAATTATTGCCGTATTATCATCGATTCAATCAATCTCATCTTAAGTAATCTTTATCCTCTCTCAGTATGAAACCTAAAGTTTTTGACATTCGAAATCAAACAGAAAACGAAAACTCAGAAAGAAGCGATAGATTAGAGAAGATTAAGATGTTTGATTTCTCTTCGAAAAGAAAATTCCTTCCGATAACAAAGCAAGCATAAACAAAGACAATCATCTATTAAACATTTCTCGCAAACATCAAAATCAAATTGATGTCAATCATTTGAATCAATCATCTATCATTTTTATACTAGCATCTTTGATACTTTTCATTTTCGGTATTTTAATGGTGATTTTTCAATGTCTTGGATAATGTCTTACCGATGACGACGACAACTACGACAAGAATGAAGAGGACGATATATCTAATTGATTAAAAAGCATCGAGGAATAGAATGAACTGAAACACAGAAAAAAAATCAACTCAAAATCAATAAGAACCAAACTAAAATGAAAAAATTAATGCTTAGATCTGATAACAACAACGAAGATAGTGAACAAAATGCTTCAGAATTATCACAATGATCATCATCGAATGATTTCGATCGAGATCATAACTACGATTGGTCATTTTTCTATGATCTCACTGATTTTGTTCGTCTTTTTGACACTTAAATTCATTCAAACATCATCTGAATTATCATCGCAACTAATTAGAATTGATAACGATGGTTCGAGATCCGATTTTAAGATTCCAAAATCATTCACTTTTGTGCAATCTACATCACATCTGATTATTTCAGCTATAAATTCTACTTGCAGTTTGAATCAAACAGATCAATTAGATTACACTAGAAGAGAGATTTTATTCCATTTTAGGTATGAAATTTTTCGATTCGCATTCTCCATTCCCCTAATTATTGTCAATTTAATCAACATAATTTGACTCTGTATGTTTCAATAATCTTAGAACAAGGAATCCCAATGGAATTCTGATGCAAGAGATTTTCTTTTACGATAGCTTCCCAAACATATCAATATTTCGTTTGATTTTATTCATACAAAACAGCCGATTTCAAATAATCATCGATTTTGATCGATCGAAACCGTTCCAATTTATTAACATTGGCCATGGATTCAATGACGATCGATGGCATTATGTACGAACTTATTTGAATCTCGATTTAGGATTCTTCAATATCCGAATCAATTCCACACAGAATACAAAATTTTATAAGTCTGTTTATTTTGATTCGAAACACATCACAGAGAATCAAAACGATTGTCTCAATTATCGATTGGTTTTCGGTGATAGTTTTGAGGATTCATTTCGTCGAAATTATACAGTGGTTCGATCATCATCATCACCGTCCTCATCGTCGTCAACATTACTGCTAACAACAAAATCCTTTATTGGTTGTCTTGCGAACATTTTGATTTCTCGTTCATCGACCAACTCAATCAATCTCACCACCAACGTTATTGAATCCGATGGAATCATGCAAGGTTGTGTTGATCAATGTCGTAGAAATCTTTGCTCTCGACGCGCATCCTGTATCAATCATTACGATCGTAGAGAATGCAATTGTTTCGGGACCGAATTGGAAGATTGGCAATGCCGAAGTTTCAATCATACAGTGATTACATTGAAAGGATTCTCATCGATCACCTATCGCATTTACAATTTCACCGATAGATATCATTCATATATGAATTTGATTAGTTTTCATATTCGTGCCCGACATAATGGACTAATTTTTGTTGCGTTTGGTCTAGATTATCGACAATTTCTCATTTTAGACCTCATAAATGGTTACCTTCGTTTACGATTTGATCTTGGCGATCAAAATTCTAAAGTTCATCTTTTCACTCAACAAAAGTTGCTTGATGATCAATGGCATAATGTCACTTTGAGGCATATCGATCGAAAAATTATGGTACATCTCGAAAAAAGAATTGTACAAATCATTGCGCTTGAAAAATTAGATCCGTTTTTTCTTTTTGATTCAGAAATTTACATCGGCGGTTTACCACCGAATCTAGATCGATCGAAATTGAATTTGCCATTTCGATTGTCGAATAGAAGATTTATCGGTTGCTTGAAACATTTCTATTTCAACCAGCACAATATTCTCTACGATGTCCATCAACGTTCATCAAGAGCGGAATATCATGGCGTTCTTCCCTTGCAGCTAGGCTGCGAACAAACCGAATCGATTCCGATTACGATCTATGGCCGCTCGTTCATTTCGTTCCAAATCAATCGATCGCAGCTATTTTTATTCAGTTTAAAATTCAAATCGTTCAAGAACAAATTCAAAATTATTCGCCAAACATTTCGAGACAATCAAGTGGAACGAAAACAATTGATTGTTTCGATTCGTAATAATGATGTTAAACTTGAAATCGAAACGATCGACGCCTCCCACAACGAGCTGAGATGGGTCTTAAGCAACGACAATTCATTGAATCAATCCGATTGGAATGAGATTGTTGCTGTTATTCATTCGAATGGTCTCATAGAAGTGATTGTGAATGATTTGATAGTTAAAAGTCGCTACGATTCGATGATAGATTTTTTCCAAGGACAATTATCATTCGGATCGATCGATGATGATTGGAAATTTATTGGTTGCATCAAAGATATCTATCTCAACGGAGTTTTCATTGATCCAAGAGTGATAGATGAGATTGCAAAAATAAACGGAAAAATTTCTCTGGATGATTGCAGATTGATCAATCCTTGTGATCGAACGAATCCATGTGAACATGATGGTGTTTGTCGACCAATCTTCGATGACGGAAGCTTCACATGTGATTGCACCAATACTGGTTATATTGGGCGAACATGCCATTTCTGTAAGATTATTGAGATAAGAACAGGAAAAAGTAATCATTTCTTGAATTGAATCTATTCTCGATAGCGTTATATCGTAAAAGCTGTGAAGAAATTCATTTGATGGACAAATTATCCTCTGGCATCTATCTTCTCGATATCGATCGAAATGGACCGTTGCCGCCATCACATGTCATATGCGAAATACGAAATCGTCCAAATGATACCACAACGATACGTACGATAATTGAGCATAATATTCAACATCAAGTGGTCAGTGATTCTACTTTCGATCACATCAATTATATGATTTAAATTTCGAATCGATATCCTAGATTGTCAGAGAGAAAGGGAAGCACGGCAACTTTTACATGGATGTTCATTATCGAGATTTCAATCAAGAAATGTTAAATCTTCTAATTCAAAGATCAAACTATTGCGAACAATTCCTCCGTTATGAATGTAACAATGTTCCATTGAGGTAAGGTTTCGTTCAGATTCGATCGCATCTTACCGTCGATGCTTGCTCTGAACTACATCTATGTGAATCTATGGACGAGTTTGTACTAATCGGAAAACATACGATAAAATCAATACTCTAGTCTATCAACTTATACCTTACTATATTCAGTGATATCGGGACATAAATTGGACCGCTTAGATAGCGGCGTCGATAAAGGATGTCGATGTTCGAAAGATTCTTTCGATGAAGGTGCTTGCGAACAAAACATTGGACATTGCAATTGCGATTTGAATCTTGTCGGTTGGAGACACGATGAAGGATTGATTACGGATCAGAACGATGTTGGAATCACTAAGATGTTCTTTCTTCAACTTCCGAATGCAAGCTGGGATTCTGAAGCTCATCTCTTCCTCGGCAATCTATCTTGCCATGATTATCGTAAGGTTTTTACGGAAAATTAGCAATTAATTCATAAACTGTTATTCCGATTAGATGCGAAAACATTCGAGATAACATTCAAAACTAAAGAATCTTTTCTGCAAGTCAGTGGATGGTATGGTAACGAAATGGCTATAAGTTTTAAAACGACAGCAACTCAAGCGGTCATCTTCTATCAATCTCATCAACACACTAACAGTACCTATTTGAAAGCAACGGTTCTGAATAAAACTGAAATTTGTTTCGAATATTCACTTCGCGATAGAAAATCATCGGTAATCATCTATTCACATCGATGCTTAAATTGTGGCGAATGGCAAAATATTCTTCTCGAACGTAATAGAAATCAAATGAGGTTAGTCTAGCAATTTTCGGTCAACTAAATTCAATCTTGATTTTTCTTGAAGAGTTTCGATCAATGATAACTTTGAAATTTTTTACCTTCCTGATGGTGATGATTTCATTCACTTTGATGGAAATCTTTTTGTTGGAGGTGCACCATCAGAATATCTTCAAGGTCAAGAGATCAATCTAGGTTTTATTGGTTGTTTACGAAGTTTGCGTTTTGGTTCCGAAGTGATAGATTTGCATCAATATTTAAATTCATTTCGGTAAATACGTTTAACTCTTCTACCTGACTTTAATTGATTTGATTTGATTCAATCGCAAAAAAAGCTACCCGAATATAGAGCCTGGTTGTCGACCTTATTGTCGGCCAGATCTTTGTCGAAATCAAGGAACATGTATTGAACTATGGGGATCATATCGATGTCAATGTTCCAATCCAATAGCGCATAGCGGGAAAAATTGCGAGATAAATATCAATCTAAATGGTAATCTGATCCATCACATTCTATGCAAAATTTTATTGATTTTTGTCTACTAACAATCGATTGTCTTTTCGGAGAAAGCGATAACATTTAAAAATTCAACATCGATCCATAAAATAGTCTCAGCAGACACAATCAAAACGATTCTAAGAGGTGATATTGTGATGAGCATCCGTACTCATAGCCCCTATGCTCTGCTCTTCTATTGTCGAGATGTATTTAATAATTTCATTCAATTACATATTGCCAATCGTTCAATGTTGGTCTATTCTTTTAATTACTATCGAAAAGTTATCAGTCAAAAGATCAACATTGGCGAAGAATTGATCAGTGGTCAAACGATACAAATTAAAATCGCTAGATATCATCGAAATAACACTCTGGTTATTGTCAACAATAAATCTTTGATCCTCAATTATGCAGTAAAACTCTTGAAAGAAAAGAAGCAGTCCTGGAGCCATTGGCCTAACAATCCTTACGAGAATCAGTTGGTTCGAATCCAAGATTTTGATCAGCAAAATGAAGTTTTTATCGGAGGAATCGAATCTACATCTTTAGACAATTCACTTCCTGGATTCATAGGCTGCCTTCAAGGCTTAATGATTGGTGACAAATTGATTGATTTAGAGCAAACTCTAAACGAGACTTCAAGCAATAAAACTCGAAGACTATTCAAACGAGGATGCCGAATGCTTTGCGATGATCAACCATGCCAAAATGATGGAGTATGTAAAGAAGATTGGCCAAACGAATCGATTCAATGTGATTGCGAACATACCTCATATCGTGGCGATCATTGTGATCTCGATATCGGAGCTCATTTTCAAAAAAATTCAAGCGTTATCTACCATTTTAATGATTCTATTAGAGAATTCGATTTTGTAGACATCAATTTCGCTTTCTCATCAGCCTCTAGAGAGACCTCGACTCTTTTGATGATACGCTTAGCAAACAGCACTAGATTCATACACATCGCCATTCTTGCAAATGGTGATCTTTTGTTTGAAGAAGATTGTGAAAATGAAATGTGTAATATCTTCTAGATGTATGGATTTTATCATTACTAAATAAGTTATTCGTTTGTCTGGCTCAGATTACGAAGTGATCGGAAGTGGCCGAGAAGAATTTCATGATTCCTTCAGACATTGGATTCGTTATACGAGGAATAATAAAAATGTTCAAATTAAGGTTGAACCATTTCGATTGATAAGGTTTGTTTTTTATTGATTAATTTTTTGTCCACTACAAGGTCGATGAAAAAACCTATACTGTTGATGAGAGTTATCAAGAATTTCAACAATCTTTGATCGATACTGAAAGGAATCTCATTTTGATTGGCACCAATCAAATCGGTCAGCAACAAAATTCTACTTCTTTTGCGAGTTTTCGTGGCTGTATATCTAGTAAGTCGCAAATTTTCTACCCAAAAATTATTGAATGAATTTTTCTACATCGAAACAAAAAAGATATCAATATTCGAATAGATGAGCTTCTAATCGATCCATTAGAATCGGCGTTCGGAATTCGTTCCGGTTTGAATGATGTCTTTGTGAATGGTCCAATGAATCAAGGTGTTTGTGAATCGTTCAAAGCGAGATCCGAGAACAATGAACCTTTGATCAGAATCGATCAAACGCCTACTTTATCGGTAATCCATACTTGTTTCAAATAGATTTTCCTCATCAATACATTTTTTTACCAGAAAAGAGAAGAGATTTGGCTCAATCGTCCTAAACCCAAACTAATTGCCTATAAGATCGAGAAAGTATCCGATGATAGCACCGATTCATGGACCAAATCGGATATTGTAATCGTGATCAGTTCGATCTATTTGATCATCGTGATTGTTTGCGTTTCAATTTATCTTATTCGAATCGAGAAGCGTTATCGTTTAATCAAATTCCAACAAGAGACACCATTTTTCCATAAAAATCAATTGAAAATTGAGAAAGTCAACTATGCGAAACGAAAACTATGATCACAATCAATCAATTAATCAATAATCATCAATCACAACAAAGCTAATTTGCATCTACTTGTTATTTTTTGATTTATTGATTTTCTTATACAAAAACTGAAGAAAAAATGCACAATAAGATTTTACGTTCGGAATAAATTGATTTGAATTCAATCGGATGTAATGTTGATTTGAAATCATCAAATATCAATTCCATATAGATGAATGTGTCGATTAACGTATGTGTTTTAAAAATGAAGATAATCAATGGATAGAATTACAGTATTGACTTTCATAATTAAAAAGAGGATGAAAAATTATCCATAATATTTAAATGAAAGAAATGAAAGTGAGAATTTTAAAAAATTGCGAAAAATTATGCATATCTATTCTTTCGAAAGAGCCTTATTCAAAATAATTATTTTTATGTTGAACCAATAATTTGTTTGCAATTAAATAGGTTAAAAATTATTCATTTTTTCTCTTCAACTATTTTGGAATCGGTGGATTCTGTTGTTGTTCCTGTGTTTGTCTCATCGCTAGGACCATTATTATCGTTTGAAGATGCTGTTGATGATGAATTAGTGGTCGCATTGGCGTTGCTGCTGTTTGAAACTGGATTAGCAGTTGAATTACTTTTCTCGAGCACTCCTTCACTGCTGCCCGATTCTTTTTTTTCATTTGTCTTATCATTTGATTCGATTTTGACTTTTTTCGGTCTTTTATGTGATCGAACATCTTTTCGATTATCACCTTCATCTTCGCTGTCTGAATGTTCATTATCATTACTAACACGTTTCTCTGATGCTCTAATACTAATTCGTTCTTCTGGGTTTTGTTTATCTTTTTCCTCATCTTCTTCCATGTCGACGTCGATGGCATCTTCTGGGATGTTTTGAGCTTGTACACCCGGTGCATGCGGTAACATTCGCAGATTCTCGAAAAGTCGAGTTCTATTTATAAACAAAGTCTTCCATTAGATTCTGAAGAACATTTCATACATTTTTATTTCATACCTTATTTTCTCTAGATATTCTGGTGAATTAGCGTTAGTCATGTTTGATGAGCTGATATGAAGCTTAAAATCTGGTCCAAAATACTCAAAATAATCATTATAAGGTAGTTCTAAGGGAAAATCGATTAGATTAATATTGGATTGGAAATTTTCAATCAATTCACCATCAGCAACTTGAGTGTCAAGAGCTACTGCGGTTTCATAAGTCCAACATCTAGCCACATTACGTATGGTGTATCCACCGCCACCAACCAACAATAAAGGTAGATTGAATGTCTTGACAAATTCGACACATTTACCGTGACCTTTAAGGGTTAAATTAAAACAACCAAGACGATCACCGGAAAGAGAATCAGCTCCACATTGAAGAACGATCGCACTTGGCTGAAACATTTCTATTACCTACGAGAAAAATTATAAATTTTCCTTCGAAAAAAAAACATTCTGAATTATTCCTGCATACCTTCGAGATCAATGGCCTAAAAATTCCCTCATATGCTTCGTCATCGATACCGTCTCTTAATGGGAAATTGACCGCATAGTACTTGCCTTTGCCAGCTCCAATATCTCTAAGATCTCCAGTGCCTGGAAAATATTCACCGTATTTATGGAATGATGCTGTCATAACTCGATCAGTAGTATAGAAAGCTTCCTCGACACCATCTCCATGATGGATGTCGATATCGATGTAAAGAACTCTTTGATGATATTTTAATAGTTCCAAAATAGCAAGTACAATGTCGTTGACATAACAAAAGCCTGAAGCTTCTGATTTTTTAGCGTGATGAAGACCACCACCCCAATTAATAGCAATATCGGTAGCTTGTTTGTTTAGCTTGACAGCACCAGCAACCGATCCACCAGCTGACAATTGACAAAACTCATAAAGACCATCAAAAACAGGACAATCTTCCCCAACATTGACTACAATTATAAAAAATTTATTATTTTTCTGAATGTGTGTTTGACTTGATTTAGCTCACATCTTTGCATCTGCTTGTTGAATTCACTCATATTATCAGGTCTTATGCTTTTCAAGAAACGGATATAATCATCACTATGGTATTTGGTCATCTCTTCTTGTGTAGCTTTATGAGGTCTCTGTTCGACAAAAACAAACTTATATCGTTCAATCAAAGATTATTCGTAAACTTACGTAGATTTCCATTTTACGATAAAGACCGTAATTGAGGATTAGATTATGGGCCATTCTAATCCGATGAGGTTTCATAGGATGACCTTGGCCATAGTAATAATTCCCAATATCACCTATTTGAAACAAGTTAATAATTTTAAATCAGCGATGATGAATTATAGAATTCAAAATTTGACCCACCATCGTAATAATAACACACACGTTTCTTTGATTGGCCGGTCGACGAAGTCATTTCTGATGGCCAGAGATGAAAATCGAACTCTAATGAAGATCAATTGTCAATCGTTTCTGAAAGGTGTGAAGGAGATGAATTCAGATGAAACAATAGATAAGGATTAGTTTAATTAAACATCCAACCGCAATAAAAAAAATGTGTGTGAGTGAGGTAAAAAAATAGGTGAGGAATTTTCCAACTCTGAAATCATCCAACAGAGATAGAAAGAGAGAGAGAGAGAGCGGGATTACTATAACTCTTGTCGACCACAAAACAAAGAATCAATCAAGAGCAAGAGCAAGAGAGAGAGAGAGAGAGGGTAGAACTACCAGAAATAAAAGTTAGAGGAGCACACAATGGCCATCTCCGTCTTTCTCTCTCTCTTTCTCTCTCTCTCTCTCTCTGCGAATACGAAATCGTAGGGAACACCACACAATAGAGCTATCGGTGACTCTATTGGAGCTTGATGAAAATATTTTCAGTAAGAATTTACCACTCATATAGGGTGATACAAAAAAAAGTGCCCAATTTTCAATTGGAACGGATCCGTTCGCTTTTAGAACCACTGAAAACATCAAATTATGATTCAATTTATTTTCTTTTTGTGTTTAAATCTAATTGTAACATAAAAGAAATAAAGAAAAATTAAGAATAGACATTCAACTAGAGAATAAATTCAATGATTTTGATCGATTATGATTCTTGAAATTTATGAAGAGAGAGAGAAAGATCGAGAATCGGACTAAATAATCTTGGATCGAAAATGTTACGAGCGATTGTAGTCGGTGGTTCTAGGGGGATCGGTTTTGAGATCGCCAAAAAATTCATGGTAGGATTGAAAATAGTCATTAAATAAGTGTAGTCAAGCAAAATTCAATGATTTTTTTCTTAAACATCAATGTTATTCCGATTGAAAACGATTCATTTTGATTTCGGTCTAAAGAAAAATGCTTACAATGTGACTCTGATTTCTAAAACCGAAGATAACCTTCGAGAGAGTTCGAAATTTCTTAATGAATTGGCCTCCTCCAAGCGATTGAATGTGTCCGTCGATTATAAAATTTGTGATATCTCAGACCCCAAAGATATTCAACAGACATGTGAACAAATCAATATTGAATTAACCTCTTCCAAGGAGAAAATTGATGTTCTCGTGAATTCAGCCGGTATAACCTCGAATAATCTATTGATTTCGAATTCGTTGGATGAAATACAAGCAATTATGGCGACAAATCTAATTGGTCCGATTTTGATGGTTAAAGGGTTTTATAAGCAGATGATTAGACAGAAAAAGGGTTCAATCATTAACATTGGTCGGAATCATTCTATAATGGATGGATTCTAATCGCAAATGATAATCTTTTTTCTCTCTCCTATAGGCAGTATTGTCGGATTGAATGGTAACATTGGTCAAACAATCTATTCAACATCGAAATCTGGTCTCGTGGGATTCACAAAATCATTAGCAAAAGAATTAGGTCCAAAAAATATTACTGCCAATCTCATTTGTCCAGGTGAAACTAAATTAAACAATTTCGTCTATATTTATAATATCGATCTCCAATATGAATTATACTAGGATTCATCGAAACCGATATGCTAGCAAATACTTTGAGCTCTGAAAATATTAGAAAATATCAAGAAAGAATACCACTGAAACGATTTGGAACAGTTAAAGAAGTCGCTAATGCTGCTTATTTTCTCTCCACATCGCGTTCTTTCATTACTGGATCCATTTTGATCGTTGATGGTGGATTATCTTTAACATTTTAAGCAATCGGTTGCCTCTGGCTCTAGTTTCTCCAAAAAAAATTAATCAACTTTTTCCCTCTCTATTTCTTTCTTCCCCTCTCTATATACCTGATTGGATGGGTTTATAAGTTTCGAGATTTTCCCTCCGATCTTGAATTGTATTGTTATATAGATTTTATCTTTTGGTCTCTATTCGTTTGTTGAAATCGATTTGTTGTTGTTTTTCATTAAAATTTTTTTTTCGCCACTTATTAAATGACCAATTGAGTTTCCGTCTTTATTTTTTAAAATCTTAGAAGCTTTAATTAGTTTGAATCGAATTGTTTTTATCAAAATTTAATTTTTGTTTGGAATAAAATAGAGAATTCATTCTAGCAAATTGTGAATTGTCAAAAATATGTCCTCCAGAACCAGATCTAATCAAAGTTCAACAAGCAATAAGATTGATATAAAGATGCAATTAGCATGGAATACAATTAATTTGATCTCACTTGAATATCGATATATGTGGGATAAGATTGACAAACTAGAATTGTTACTCTATCAGCAGCAGAACATCATAAGCCAATTGTTAGCAGCTACCATCGAATGTGATGAGAATCAAATATTATTCAATGATGAATGTGGTGATCTTCAAAAGATTATCGATTCTTTTGGGATTCATTGTAACCTAAACAATCAATCGCTCCATGAGGAAAGATTAGAGGCAGATCAAGACCAGCAAAGAAGTAAGCAAGAGCAATTGAGTCGTGTCAAAGAATTGTTTAGTGAAGATGTGACAAACGATACAATCGAAGAAGACAATCTAGATCATATCAATGGAACAGATCAATCTTTGGTACAAGATATTCTAGGCAAAGATAATGATCACTTGAAAGCCAAAATCAACATCGATTCGATTCCTTCATCGGATGTCAACGTTATCCAAGATCACTTTAATTCTAAGGCAGACAATCAAAAAGAATTTCTCTGCAAAGAAAAAAAAAATAGATCCGATCAAGGCTCAAAAAATCAGGAATCAGATCACCAGACTAGATCAATACAATCATCAGAGAAGGAAATCATTGATTCTTCCGATTTTTATGATCATAGACGTCTATCAATTTTCGATGAATCGAAATCATTGGAAAAATATTCTCTGATTTCGGAAGATCAAAATGAGTGTGGAGATTCGGCGATCATTAAAAGTGAGTTGAAACCTAAAGAGAATGACGAACGACGTCCTACTTTGATGAAAGAATCGACCATTTTCGTAGAATCTTTCGAGCAAAACGATCCGGTAGATCATCCGGAAGATGAAAAATCTGAAGATCCGATTTCAACGATTAAATCTGATACAATTTCAATAGATTCAAACCAAAATGATCAGACGAGAGAATTAAAAGTATCGGATGAAGAGATCAGAGTCGGAACAATTTCCATTGGAAAATCAATCGAATCATTAGAAGTGCCTAAAGAAATCAGTAATAATAGTAATATTATATCTTCGATTAAGAATTCCGTATTTCAAGGATATCAAACGGTTTTGAATAAATCAATTTTTCGTAAAGATAGCAATGAAAATTCACCAACAAAAATATCATCATCCTCGTCGTCTCCGAAACAAACTCCTAGCCTGATGATTACTGAAAATAATATCCGCAAATCGATCAAATCAATCTTCGGTGGTTTCAAGCAATCTCCTCAGCCAATTATGATTGCGAAACAAACGTTTCCGAATCGATTTCAATTCTCTTTGCCAGAGATTGAAGATCCATCAATGATTAATCAATCTTTCGAAAAACAAATTGATTCGCAATCACAACAAACTACTCGGAGCAATCACAGTGATCTGAAGCAAACAAATGAAAAGATAGAAAAATTCATCAATAGGACTAAAAGTATGCAAGAAGCTAACACAATGATTGATTCTTTTTTAATGTACAACCAACATCAACAACGAAACAATCCTGTGGAAGAGCATACGATTCTCGAATTCTCGCCGATTGAAGAGAAAGACAAAGGTCTGAGAAATGAAGACGACATTGTTGGAGAGAAGATCGATCGAGTAGAGAATGCCGCTGTGATGGAATCATCTCCGCAACAAGAAGTTACCAAAATCGAAACGGTTGAAATAAATGAAGATGCTGAGATAGGTGGTCTAGATCGATCCAAAATAATCACAGAGAATTTTTTCGAAACTAAGACTGATGAGAATGAGATTGTTGTAACAAGTAAACATTTATTGCAGACAGATTCAATAGAACAAGCTCAACAAAAACGATCGGTTTCGTTCGATGATAATGAACCGATTAAAAGTGGCCTCGAAAGTGTTGATTCGATCGATTCAACAGACTCAGCGAATCAAACGAATAGATCGAGAAAGAAAAGTCGTACCAAATGGATCGCTGCTGTGGTAATTAAATTAATTTTTTCTCTATTTTTTATAACCATTGAAACAAAACACACTATTGATGTCTGCTTATGCTTTTTGTGTTGATTACATTGCATCCAGAGCGGTGCGAAGCAAGGCAGTGTCGATTCTACCAAAAGTCTTTGGCTAAGCGATAGGTTAGTTTCAGTGAAAGGAAATCGATAATTATCCAAAGATAAATTCAATTGCTCATTGTTGTGTTGATCTTTGGTTTATATTTTCACGGAAGCAATCCATTATTCAATGCCATTGATGCGACGCCAGATTTCAATTTTAGTCGCAAAAAATCCATACCGCTAGTTAGCGAATTGGTAAGAAAAAATTGAAGATGAAATAATCTTATTGTGATTTATCTACATTTCTCGCCATGACGATTACTTAAAGGTTTTAAAGGTATTTTATTCATCTTGTTTAGAATTTATTTTAGAATCGCTTTTTAAAAATCTTCTCTCTTTTTTTCCTTATTCTTTTAGACGATGGCAGCAAATAAAAGAAATTCTGGCCTTACATCGATGATACCACGAACGATTGTTAACGAAGATGAGCTGGTATATTCCCAAAGAATCCATTACTTATGATTGAATGACATTCGATTTATTTTATTGAAATCATTTTGAATTCGTTTGTAGAAAATGCATGTCTACAAGAAAGCGCTTCAAGCATTGATTTATCCGATCTCAAGCACAACACCGCATGATTTTCATCTTTGGACTGCAACTAGTCCAACGTATTGTTATGAATGTGAGGGATTACTTTGGGGTATCGCTCGACAAGGACTTCGATGTTCCGAGTGCGGCGTGAAATGTCACGAAAAATGTAAAGATCTACTGAACGCTGATTGTCTCCATAGTAAATGAATTGCCTAAAAATCAATTGTTAAAGTGCTATAATCTAAAATCCATTATAGGAGCTGCTGAAAAAAGTAGTAAACATGGTTCAGACGATAAAACCAACAACATCATCAATGTTATGAGAGAGCGAATGTCGGAAAGAGAACAAAGATGTCCAGAGATATTCGAATTGATTCGGTCAGTGATTCTATTCGAATAGATTTTCAATCTATGTCTAAGTCTAAGTCGATTTTGTTTGAAACTTGAATTCTAGTGAAATATTTAATGTCGATAGCAAACATCACGCTGGACATTTGATGGCTGCTAAACAAAGTGTTCTTGATGGAACATCGAAATGGTCTGCTAAGATTGCGATCACTGTGATTTGTGCACAAGGATTGATAGCCAAAGATAAAAGTGGCACTAGTGATCCATATGTCACAGTCCAGGTGGGCAAAACAAAAAAACGCACCAGAACAATCACACAAGATTTGAATCCAGTTTGGAATGAGAAATTCTTCTTCGAATGTCATAATTCATTCGAGAGAATGAAAGTTCGGGTTTGGGATGAAGATAATGATTTCAAATCGAAACTTCGACAAAAATTGACTAGAGAATCGGATGATTTTCTTGGACAAACATTGATCGATGTTCGAACTTTGAGCGGAGAGATGGATGTTTGGTATAATCTAGAGAAACGAACAGATAAATCGGCAGTTTCTGGGGCTGTGCGATTACATATCAATGTTGAGATCAAAGGTGAAGAGAAAGTCGCTTCGTATCACATTCAATATACATGTCTACACGAGGTAAAAAGATTGCAAACAAAGCGGATTCGATGAGTAATCTTACTTTGTACCATTTTTCTAGAATACGTTTCTCTTTCTTTCTGGCGCAAATAATGGCATCATTAAACTTCCAAATAATAAAGTCGTAAGATCAATGACTGATCCGAATCGATTAATTTCTTTTCGAAACTCATTTCAAACAGGAAGATTCTTGGAGAAAATATTTCGAATCTCCTGCCCAAGAGATTGTGGATGAGTTTTCGATGCGTTACGGTATCGAACCCATCTATCAAGCGATGACACATTTTCATTGTCTCTCCACTAAATACATGTTTCCTGGTGTTCCCGAAGTAATGAGTACATTGTTGGCCAATATCAATGCTTATTACGCTCATATCTCGCTCTCAAGTGCTGTATCGACAAGCGATCAATTTGCTGCCACCAATTTCGGTGTAAGTCATAATTAATACACTCTCGATAATTGAATGCGATTTAAATCTCTTTGGATATTTTTTAGAAAGAGAAATTCATCAAACTACTTGATCAATTGCACAATTCATTAAGAATCGATTTATCGATGTACAGGGTTAGAAAATCTATTTTGTCATTTCATTCTTTCTCCAACCAATGCGATGTTCTTTTTTTTGAAGAATAATTTTCCATCTTCATCACCGGAACGATTGCATGATTTGAAATCGACAATCGATTTACTCACAAGTATTACATTCTTCAGAATGAAAGTTTTGGAACTTGCAAGCCCACCAAGAGCGAGTGTGGTGGTGAAAGATTGTGCCAAAGCATGTATACGTTCGACATATCAGTTTCTTTTCGATAATTGCTATGATCTCTATTCGAGGGAATTTCAAAACGATGATGAAAAGAAAAAATTGAAAGATGACACAATCGATAAAGGGCCAAGCTTGCATAATCTTGATTTTTGGATCAATCTGTTGACATTGATTGTTTCGGTGATCGAAGAAGATACCAATACTTATTCGCCAATTTTGAATCAGTCTGTATCAGTCCGAGAATTTTTCTTTTTAGACTGATTTTTTTCCATTTTCGTTTTGATCAGCTTCCCTCAAGAACTCAATCTTGGTCATCTAAGCATCGAAACAATGTGGAATCTTTTCTCTGTTGATGTTAAATACGCTCTTGAAGAGCATGAACAGCGAAGATTTTGCAATAGCTTAGTGTATATGAATTTTCATTTCAAAATCAAATGGTTCTATAACACCTACGGGCGAAGGGTTTCTGCGATGAAAACTTCGATCCCAGAATATCCAATGTGACATATCAATTCTTTTCAAATTTTATTATTCTAATAATGATTCCTTTCTTGGCATTAGATGGTTCGAGCCTTTCGTTATGCAATGGCTCAACGAGAATGATGATTCATCAATGGAGTATCTTCGTAATGCTTTTCAAAAAGATGCTGATGATGAGGTATGTAAAAATCAGATGGCTCAAATAACTTTGAACAATATCATCTTTTTCGTTCTTGATTTCATTCTTATAAACAAAGTTCCAACAAAGTTCTGCCCATTCTTTGTTCTCTAATTCGGTCGTTGATCTCTTCACACATCTAACGCAATCGTTCGATGTCATCAGCAAACTAGAATGTCCAGATCCGGAAGTGATGAAACGCTACCTAAAACGTTTCTCTAAAACTATTAAAAAAGTTTTAATAGGTTACGTCGATGTTCTTAAAACTGAATGCCCAAAATATGTTGAGCAAGAGAAAAAAATGTGTATTCTGATGAATAATATCCAACAACTACGAATACAATTGGAGAAATTGTTTGAAACGATGGGTGGTGAGAAACTTG
This sequence comes from Sarcoptes scabiei, assembly GCA_020844145.1. Classification (NCBI taxonomy): domain Eukaryota; kingdom Metazoa; phylum Arthropoda; class Arachnida; order Sarcoptiformes; family Sarcoptidae; genus Sarcoptes; species Sarcoptes scabiei. The sequence continues at coordinate 3,639,255 of CP080484.1, forward strand.
AACAAGATACTGCCGAATCTCTTGCTGAATTGCAACAAAAACTCAACTCAGATCTCGACGAGTTGAGTGAAACATTTGCAAAAAGGTTTGTGCAAATATTCGAATCTTATTGATGGTACTCAATGAATCATTGAAACAGCTTAGAGAACACTGTGAGACAAAGCGTACAAGAGATGGGTGTATCATTGTTTCAGCTCAAAAATCTCAACGATATTCCAGCGAAAGTGAATGAGAAAAATAGCACCGAAGTATCTGCGTTAGCCGATCAAATCTTGCAACCGTTGATGGATCTTCTTGATCAAAAACTTTCTTCGTATGCGGAATATTGTGAACGAACGGTTTTGAAACGTGTTTTGAAACAGCTTTGGTGTATTGTTATCATCCGAATTCGGAAACAAATCGTTTTGCCACCGATGCCGGAAAGAAGCAATCTTCTTCAAACAATCCCAAACACTAAAATCGAAGATGTTTCAAGATTGCTGAAGAATAGTAAGCTTCCGAAATTGAATGTTATCGAGGTGGGTGGAAGTAATCAAATCTGGATGAAAAAATTAAATGAATCTTATTGTAGAACATTCAAACATCGAAAAGTCTCTTGCCAAAACATTGTTTGATTCTGAATGAAGCACTTGAAACAATTAAACTTTATTTTCATGCCAATGGGAACGGATTGAAACGATCCTATTTGGAGAAAAGTGTTGAGCTTCAATCGTTGAAACATGCCCTATCCCTTTACACACAAACAACTGATTCTTTGATCAAAAATTTCGTTGCAAATCAAACCTCACAATATACTGCTGATCAGGAGGATGGCCCACTTGGAGAGGTTTCAATTCAAATCGATTTGTTCACTCACCCGGGTACTGGTGAACATAAGGTTACGGTGAAAGGTTAGTAGCATTTTTTCGATTCGAAATCTCGAATGATCCATCTTATCATTTTACTTTTCTGAACATTACAGTGATTTCATGCAATGAGTTGAAATGGCCTTTGAATACAATGTTCAAGCCTTTCGTTGAGATCAGCATCATTGGACCAAATCTTTCTGATAAAAAACGCAAATACGCGACCAAATCTAAACATAACAATTGGTCACCGGCATTCAATGAAATTTTTTATTTGTGAGCGAATTTTGTTTGTTAAAGCCAGAGACAATTTCAACAATTAGTTTTTCTCTCTTCTAGTCTGATAAGCAACGAAAACGATGTAGGTGATTATGAATTACAATTCGTTGTGAAAGATTATTGTTTCGCTAGAGAAGATCAATTGGTCGGTGTCGCTGTGTTTCAATTGAAAGATATTGTCGATCAAGGTAATTGCTCTTGCTGGCTTCCATTATCGAAACGAATTCATCTGGATGAGACCGGTTGGACCATATTAAGGATACTCTCACAACGAAATAGCGATGAAGTAGCAAAAGAGTTTGTTAAACTAAAATCAGAAGCAAGGAGCGAAGTCAATTTGACAGCATCATCAAAAACGACAACAACAGCTTCGATGATAGCAACAAATAAAACAAAATGATTGATTGATGCTGATTATAATTACAATAATTAAGGATTGCAACAAAAATATTCTCTTTATAATCCACAAGGATCAAGTGTGTTAATAAGAGAGAGAGAGAGAGAGAAAAGCATAACAATAGAGTATGAATTAAAAGAAAGCGAATAAAATTGTAAATATTCCAAATAAAAAAAATTTGAATAATATTGCGAATGGTTTTGTGGTTGATTGTATATAAAATAAATCAAATTCACATCGAAATATTCTTTTACAAAAATTTCATTATTTTTCCTGATATACTAATTTTTGTTGAAAAAAAATTTTGGAATCTCTAGTCTTTTTGAAAATTTTTTAAATTTTACTGTAATTATCACATTGGGTTTCATCGTGAAATTATGAAACCAAATGATTTCGAAACTAATCATCAAATGAAACACATTAGTGATGAGTTGTCCAATATATATTGTACAAAATCTGAAACACTCCGATATGGATTCGGACAAATATTTTTTGCGCGTTCGCTTTGAACAGATTCGGTCTCGAATTTCCGTTCTGTATCTTTGAATGTAGTGAAATTTTTCAGCATCGAAATGAATACACTTTCATTCTCCTCGTCCGATTTGATCAGATTGAAAACTGATAGTAAATTGAATTTGAATTGTTCCGATTGGAATAGATTGAAAATGCTGGATAAATCTTTTAGATTGTAATTTGATTGAGTAGATGTTATGTTAGCAACATTGAATTGATTAGCTTCAAGAGAATGAAGATCGACAGAATCGTTTGAATAAGTTTCATCTTCATAATGAAGTTGTATTTTAACAGACATCTCGGGATCCTCTTCTAATGCGTTTAGCAAAATTTTAGCATCCTCACTGTAAACAAACACTGAATGTATTCGTATATCATCGGACCCATCACCAGACATTGAAAACATTGGCAAATTTTTGCTGCTACTATTAGCAACATTATCGACAAAAATCACTCCTTTAGCTCCAAGAGCTTGAGCGTTTCGGGCCTTTTCAATGAACATACATCCACCACGTTGAATGATTGCTATTCGATCTTGAACATCGGTGGTGATTTCTTCTAGTTTACAACCCTCGTAGGGATTTATTTTGATGACATTACCTTCAATGGAATCATGATCGGAATCGAATTTAGAGCCAAATTGAGCTGGTCCAGCTAGCAATGAAATTTTGATCGATGATTTAGGCATCTCAAACGAGACAGTTCTCAATTCTAGACTGAGCTTTTGTTGTTGAGATAACGACATCATTTCTTGCATAAAAAACGCACCCTCCTCTGCAGCTTCAATAGATTGTGCTGATGCTGAATTATGAACCAATTGAACACGGCCATCTTTCAACGCAATCACATGAATTCCAAGCTGCTTGACTAGATCGATATGTTCAGGCTTCGATGCGGAAAATTGTGAGGCGCGAATTCGTAAGAATTTGATGGGTTTCGAACCTTTCGGACAGCTACGGTTCGAAACAAAATCATTTACTTTATTTCGAAGTAATTGAAAATAATTTTTTTTCTCTATTCCTCTCGAAGTTTTGTTCGTCTTGTAGAGATTGCTTTCCGCTGGACAATGGTAATCTAACTTGGAGCGAAAAAATTTCGTCGCTTGATTAAATCTTATTGGATTCTCATAAGAATTGTTAGTGTAGGAGAGTGACAGAGGAAGAAGATGAGCTTCAGTCGTGAAGATATACTGATCCAAATTGAAATCTTTAAAATATAAAAGTTAAAATTAGAGAAAATTGTATATAATAATATACAAAAAGATTGCCTAATTCATTTGGTCTACTGAATAATAAATAAAGATATTTCAATGTTTCGCTTAAGAAAAATGAGTCCATCCGATCTTCTTTATTCTTCGTTCTAACATCGTTGACAGCTGCATATCCACATGAAACTTTTGTGAAATTTTGAAGGCTTCGGAGAGTATCTCGACCAACTTCAAGATAATGCTCATCTTTAGTTGCTAAATAAAGAAAGTAAGTGCTTTCGATAAACTCGGGTCGCAATGGATGATGAGGCCAATGAATTTTCAGATCTGTGGTGAATGCTTCTGGAAGAAAATTATGTTTTTGAGTTATTTTATAAAGAATCTCATGAGTTTCAATCGCAGGCTTTAAGTCGCCCTTAAGAACTTGGAGACCAGGCCAGAAGGCAAGCAGAGAGTCCATGAAATTTTTGGCTTGATTGTGAGGCCGATGCATATGTACATCGATAAGGAAAGGCCCATAACTGACATACTTCATTATACCAGCATAATGACGATTAAATCGATCGAGATAAATTTCATCACCAAGCAGGATATAAGCCTTGAGGCAATATTCGTAGTAGGAATCAATTCCAGCGCCAACACCCGATTCTTTACGGATCCAATCACCAGTATCAATATTAATGATATTACCAACTAGATCAGATTGTCGATGTCTTTGATTCCAAAGATAATCCATGGCTTTTCTTGCTTTGATCTAGAAGAAATGATTCAGTTCAAAATTATCAATTTTCAGTCTATAAAGGTCTCAAATACCTCATAGACAGGATTATTAGTCAATCGACTCAAAGCAGCAAACTCCAAAATCATCGTCCCAGCACAAGAGGTACAAGTTTCTTGCAGTGATTGAATTTTTGACGAATTCATTCCATACTTTAAATTTACCTATCCATAATAAGATAAGTATAACGAGAATACGAGTGATAAGTATATGGAGATTACCCTTGGATGAGGAATCCCAGTCTTTGTACTAAAGGCTGCCAACAATCTTGAACCGATATCATCGGCCATTCTCAGTAATTGATCATTATACCAGAGCATAATATTTCTTTCTGACTTGATTCGTTGAGCAAGTACATGTGCAGATAACAAGCCACCTAGAACACGAATATTTGTCTCGAAAACCGAAACTACAATATCGGAATCGAAAGAAACTTCATTGATGACAAGACGAAGAGCTTTTTCGAATTCTGAAAAATTTCCTAGAATCTAATAGAGAATAGAGTATCCAAACTTATCCAACTAAATAAATTTATGAATGAAAATTTTACCACAAGAGTATCTAATGAATCGATTAAGGTGAGAGAAAAATTTCCAAGAGCATCATCAACATCTCCACGTGACATTTCAATGTTACGATACCGTCCTTTACAAGAAAGCGGCATAAGCTCGTCGGCTGGATAGCCATGTCTCATATAAGAATCATAGGCATGTATAAACATCTCTCTGGCTTCATTCCTAGTGAAAAAGACAAAAAAATCGTTATCGTTTTGAAGAAATCAAAGAAGAAAGAACTTGTGATTTACTTCAAAGAAATTCGTTCAGATTCACTGAAACAAAACGAAGGTGAGATGAAAACGAAAAAAATTAATACGGATAATTTCGATGGTGAGGATGATGATGATAATGATGATAAAATCCTAGAATCGAATAGGATCACATTGAAACGATTAAACATAGTGTTGAGTTTAAGATTTTCTAAAACGAATTCTCCAATCATCAAACGATTGCTAATTAAGATTTGTAGTTTATTTTTTTCACTTTTCTTTTGTTGATTTTCTATTCATTTTGTTAGCACTGATTCGATTCAAGCGATCATAGTGCGATAGACATGAATTGAAAACGTTGCAAAATTTAGTGAAAATTCCATTTAGAAGCAATATTGACGAATACAAGAAATGATTTAGATCAATAGACGATTCGCTCGGTTAGAATTCACTAGAACTCATTTTGCAACCAACTCAGTCCTATACTTTATGTTTATCGCTCCAGAATCCTCGATTCGACAACAACAAAAATTTTAGATAAGAGAGAATTTCCGAAGTTTTTGATCGAATATTCTAATCATTCGATAATTGAAAATTATTGAAATTTGTCAAAACAATATTGGATACTATTGATCAGAGCACCTCTCTGAACTGAAGATCATAATGGATCAAGGATCAAAAATATATGGTAAATCTGATTAAATTTGAAACACTCAGATCAAAATTATTCATTTTGTTTTGTTTTCACATGCAGATAAATTCCTCAATTCAATTCGTTTACGACCATATAGAGTTGCATGTAAATTGAGATTCCTTCAGAAAGACTCAAAGTGTAAGACGATGTAAATAATAAACTACTGATTCGATTTGATTAATTTTGATTCTTTTGTTCTAGTCGATCTGATTGATCTCGTTAATACGATTGAAATATTCAGAGAATTCGGTATGAATACAAATTCCAATTGCCTTGAGATTAGTGTCTCTCGATCGGAAATTCAATCTCTTATTTATTCGTTGTTCAAGCAACTAAGTCAACGTGTGCCAGTTTCGATCAGAATTGATATTGATAAATCTGTATTGCTTGTTTACAAATGGATCATCGAGACGTTTCAGAATTCTGATAATTTTTTGAACTTGTTTGCTTTGAAAATAGCCTTGACATTTTTTTGTTCATCATCATATTCTGATAAATTGAAATATTTGTTCACTTTGTTGTCGGATACAAATGGTTTTCTATTAATAGATAATTTCATTGTTTACGTGGAATTTTTGAAAGAAATCTACACCCGAATGTCCAATGAACAAATTGAATTAAAATCGATTTCGATTCAAAAACTTTTCGGTGCAGCATCGAAAATCGATGTCCGCAAATTCGTACAATCAATGACCGATTTCGAAGATCAAAATGAAATTTTTCAATGGCTTATTATCTATCATCGGATGTTTGATTCGGAATCAGTCGTTCATCATCATATCACATGTGATTCATGTGGAAAAACATCGTTTGAAGGATTTCGATATAAATGTAAAATCTGTTCAAACTATAACCAGTGTCAAAATTGTTTCTGGACGGGAAGATCATCAAAAAATCATGATCCAGATGCTCACACATGTAAAGAATATCTCAACGCAGTTGGAAAGAACAATTTTCGAAGGTCCTTTCGAAAATCTTTCCGCAATTCATTCCGTTGGTTTCCACCAAAAAATTCAACAACATCACTGGAGAAAAAAAATAAATCACATCAAAATGTTTTCAATGAACAATTGATTTTGAAAAAACTCAATTTGTCCAATATTGTATCACCACAATTGTATCGTAAAAATCAAAATATCAATGAGATCGAATGCAAGCTTAAAGATAATGATGTCAAAGATCTCAACTATGATATTCTACTATCCAGTTCGGAACACGAACATAAACTGATAAAATATTATCTCGATATTCTAAAAGAGAACATCAATGACCATCATCAGAAGCGGTTAGAATTTACGAACGAAGAATATCTCGAAAAAAAAATTGACGAGCTTGAAAAGAAAAATGCTAAATTGATGAAATCCATCCACAAAAAAATTCTCATTGGTGACGAGAATTCAAAAAATGACGCCGAAACCTTGACACAATTTCCAGAATCAGCTATGCTTACTTATAAACAATAATTATTACATCATTTCGAAAAATTATTGTATTCACGAAAAAATTCTTGGTAAATCCAATCTATTTCAATTGAAACAAAAATGTATAAATGATTTCTTTGCAATCAATGTTAGTTAATGTTTATTTTTAATCAATCCTTGCTGATTGATAGGGTTCTCTGCAGACTTGTTGAATTCTTTGCGAAGCATTTCTCTTAACTGCGACAAACGAAAGCTTGGATTTTCTTGCTTCAATCGAGGCAAATGTTTCTCTTCGTAGGCCAACCATGCTGCTCTCATTCTTCGTTCCGGATGCTTATCTATTTCCGGTTCATTGAGACTGGGAATCATAAACAATGAAATTCAATCAAAATTATTATATATAATTAAAAGACTCAACAGACCTCAAAATACTGATAGCTTCATCAACATTTCGAGCTTCTTCACCATCAACAATCAAATGATTAATATTCTCTTCGAGAGGCATTTCTAAATGTGTCGGTTCTCTTTGAATATTATTCTCTGGTTCTTCTTTTTTCTTTTGTTTCTCGATCAAATTCTGTATATGAGATCTCGTCATTTTAGGATTAGATTGTTCTTTGTTTTTGACCGTTTTCACCACATTTTTCTGCTCTTCTTCATACGCTGCACGATTTTGAGCTTTTCGTTGTTGTACTTCTTGTTTCTTGGCCTCACGTTGCTGTTGACGTTCCAATTTTCTATTTACAAGCCTATCATCATCGCGCCAATATTCATCTTCTTTCTGCTTTTGAATCAATTCTTCCTTGATCTTTTTGGCTGAATCTTTACGAGCTTTAGCTTCCAATGCTTTTGTATTGACTCCAAGCTTTTTAGGCATTTTTTTATTATTATAAAAAAAAATTTGTTGATAAAATATCTTTGATCTAGCAGATTTTAGAAAGGGTTTTGAACAGAAAAAAGATTTTGATTGCACAAGTAATGTTTGTAAAGCTTTTTAGGATTAGAATAACATATTGTTTAATATCATTTCTATTCAATAGGATAGACAAATTTTTTCGTCTGAATTAGATCGAAACTGATAACAATAGGAATTGATATTTTAATCCTTGGAGTCTTCGATAACAACCATTTTAAAAGTTTATCGAAGAACTAATTTCGACAATTCAGAGGTAGTTAATCTTTCAATCAAATCTACACCTATTTCGACTGGACAAAATTCCAAGACTTGAAATAGTTTCTACTGAATTTCTATTTATGCGGATACGAAATTCGAATATTCGAGTGAGAAATCTACATTTCGAAACGATTTCGGACGATTCAACAATACCATTCGGCCATTTTTATCGAAAATCGAAAAAGATGACACTTATTGACTATTCCATCAAATAATAAACAGTGAAGTGGTATTTTTGATATCACAAATGAATTAATGAAAAAACAGAAGAAGATTATTAATAGGTTTATGAATTTTAACAATTTGGAAGATTGATTTTGGAAAAAAAACAATTATATAAATAAAGCTGTACAAAACTGTGATATAAAAGTTAAATTTTTACATTGTTCAACATTTAAAAACAGTTTGTTGTTTTAAGATCGATGATGATAGCAAGTATGGAAAAAATGAAAATAAATACAATTTTAAGCTAGTTCGAACTTAAGTTCTGATATGTTGCTGAAGGTTTTAGCTGAAGCATTCTCGATTAGAATTTAATCTGAATTAATTATAAATGCTCTATAATTACAAAATTCTCATCAGAACTCATTGATGGGGGCAACTTTGGATAAAAATGGAGATTTTGATTGAGGTCGGATGTATCTTGGGTATTTTCATCGATTATTTGGTTGTTATTAATGCGAATCAAATTCGACGAATTGTTTGCATGGGTCACTGGTGTGCGATTATAATTTTCCATTTTAATGTTTGAGATTATTTCATAATTGGGATCAGCTTGATCATCTATCAAAGCATCATTATCGCTGTTTAAATTATGATTTTGAATTGTTTCATAGCTATTATCTGTCAGAACAACTTCATATGTTGTATCATTGACGATAGCCTCGTAACCATAATCGGATAGATTTTGATCATCGTCGTTTTTGTCAATCTCTTTGTAGACCGTCTCATAGCCAGGATCTCTTTCAGAAATTTGTCTATATATATCAGATAAGTGATTTTGATTCAAATTTTGATTTCTATCTTGGAATACACTCGAAGTTCCGAATTTTATAACATTTTGAATAGCTTTTGATTGAATTTTTGTTTCTTTGTTTAATGGAGGAGGCAATGGAGGTGGAGGAGAATATCTCAAGAGAATATTATTGTTTTCATTTTTTGGCTTCATTATCTTCGTATAAAGATTATCGATAACATCAATAGATGAAACATTACTAACATTATCATTGTGAGAGGATTTCTTCTTTTTACCGATTAAAGAATATAATGGCAACTGGGATTGAGCAGTGTCATTTGAGCTCGATGGAATCGGCTCGATGTTTTGTCTACGTGTGTCATCAATCTTTGAATAAGTTACGGAGCCACTAACAATTTCCTCATAGAAAGAAGATAATCTTTCTTCTTCAACTTCATTATAATGATGCTCTAATTTATCTCGTTCAGCTAAAACTTTTGCGAGAGGTTCTCGAACCGAAATAGTATTGTAAGAGATCTCTTTTTTGGGCTCAATACTTTCAATAATATCATGAGATGGTAAATTATCAATATTGAGAGGTGGCTGCGGTGAATGTGCAGGATGAAAAGGTTCTCTTGAGGAATTAATCTGTTCTGTGTGAGAAGGGGAAGATTTCAATTTGTTAGAACAAGAAACGGCAGGCGTTGCATCAAAATAATCATCCGTATCGTTTTCCAGATACGAATCATTCATAACATTACGAATTCTCGCATAGGCATGATTTGAAACATTGTCTACATCGATTTTGGATCCATCTTCAATCTGGTTTCGATCATTAGAAAAGACTTGATTTTTCGCATCGTCATTGTTACAAAAAATATTTGAGCCATCTATAATGTCCGTATCAGATGATGTCTGAGGTATGTTTGGAAGAGCTCTGTTCAGTGAATTTGGCTTAATTTTCGAGTCGAATTGAGTATTCTGATGATTTTCAATCAAAATCGATTCAGTATCATTGGTCTGTGATACACAGTCGATATTTTGATTCAATTCATCGACCGTATCATTAAAGGCGAGATCATGAGAAAGTATAAAACTTCTATGCTTTCTGAAGCGCCTAGATTTTGGATGGCAGACACAAATGACAACCATCAATATGAATGTGATGACTGAGGACACAAACAGTATGACACATAAGTGATAATTAATAAGCGATTGAGTGATCATCATCACTTTTTTTGTGCCTTTTTTGTTTCCCGGACATAAGGAATAAAATGGAAAAGATAAGTGGTGTAGAACAAGCTAGAACTTTTCAAAAGATCTAGGTGAAAAATTCAAGCAATCGGTTTGATTCCAAAAACTTCTGGTTTCCATTCTTAATATCATTGTTCTGAATCAGATCGTTCGCTCCGTTTGATTTCCGTTGTTTGCGAAAAAATCTACTATAACAATTCATTAGATGATCGTTGTTTAAGAGTTAGGTAGATCTTTGACAAAAATAAAAGATTATCAAAAAGATCACAATGGTTAAAAATTGAAAGATGGACAGACGACTTAAAAATGAAGAACGTCGACAAAGAAAGTAGAGATGTTGATGAAAATAAAGATGATGATTTTGAAAGTATAAGAAAGAGAGATGCGAATCTAATTATCTTAACGAAAAGATCGAAGTAAATAATAGCCGAAGGAATGTGAAGATCGAAAGAGAAAGAAGGACAACGACATCAGCATCTCCATCAAGAGTCTTGATTCAAGACATCTATTTCATAGGCGCATTCGAATTATGCGATTCATACGAATGAATGAAGATGGATAGCAGTGAAACAACAAGCAAAAGATGAATCTATCGGGCAGAGGAGAACGAGAAAAAGAGCGAGATGGGATGGTTTGAAGGGGGGGAAATAACTAGTATCAGAATTCTCACCAATGGGACAAGTGCTAGCAAAAAGCTATAAACGAGGAGCGAAGAGAGCGAGAGAGACAGTCAGTTATATCGCAGCAATCGATTACTGAAACGATAGAAAATTAATATTTACAAAGATTTTATAAAATCTTTATAATCTCTTCGTAGTAGTTTAGTTCATTGAATTTTTCTAAAGAAAAAGAAAAATAATCAAGTTATATCTTGAATTTAATTGATTTAAGAGTTTTTAAAAGAAATTCGAAAAAATATTAATTTCTTCTAGAACTAATTGTTTTTTACACAAAAAAAACGTTGGCTATAAATTATTTCGCTTTCTCTCTTTCTCTCTCTCTCTCTCTCTCTCTCTCTGCTTCTAACATCATTGGCTTATTGTAACTCTCACTTTCTGGTCGCCTTAACAGTCTTTCAATCTAAACTCGAAATTCGTTTTGCGTTCGATGGACAATCAATTGGATGTTTTGGAGTAAAAACACAATTTGATTTTATCAAATTTTATTGGAGTGAATTTTTCTTTATTTTTATTTTTTTTTTTTTTTTTTTTTGCTTAACAAATTGTTTTAGCTATTCAATTTTTATTCTTTCGAAGATTGTTTAAAAACTCTCATTGTTTTTTGTGGTTAGCTTTTGTTTTCTATGAATCGATCACAACAAAGTTTTGTCGTTTTTTTCTCCCAAATCAAACTCGCCCTGTTTTTTCAAAAATCAAGCGATCATTTTTCCATTGTTTTGTTCCGGCATTGATTTGTAGTTTAAATCTTAAATTTATTTCCATTGTGGATTCAGGAATACATTGATACAGAATTATGGATGCCAACAAAGAAATTATTGATCAATTAAAAGTTTGTGAAATTTTCGATTTCAATTCATTTGATACATTTTTATTTCTAATATTTCTTTCATTTGGACAATTTTATAATATTCATTTTTTTTTTATTTCACTGTTGGATAGAAAAAAGTTATTGAAAAACTAAAAGAATTAGACTCAAATTATATCTATGGTGAGAATTGATATTAATTTATCCTCATTCATTTGATTTGAGCAATGTTATGATTGATTTCAGATTCAACATTGATCGATTACATTCTAGTCATGGTTGTCAATAATAAAAACAAATATGAAATGAAGCATAATTTGGCTCTGTTTCTGGGCAAAATTTCTGATGATTTTGTAAATTGGCTATTTGAATATCTTTTCGAATTAAAATCAAATGATAAATCTAAAACTAATTTTCCGGGTAACTGAAACTATTTGGCAAACTCATAAATGATATTATATCTTATTTCCAGAAAATGAGGATGAAAATCCTCCCGAAAAACAATTGAACGAAATTGTTCAGGAAAAAGATTCGAATTCTCAAAAACTTTCACATTCATCCGATAACAGAAACAACCGGTCACCTTCAGTTGAGAAAAAAACAATTGAGATCGATTTGGTCCAAGAAGAAGAGCAATCATCGAATAAAGCTGCCAAAAAATTAAAAGAAAATGTTGAGAAAAAGAAAAAATTGAAATCAAAAATTGTGAAAAAAGCTTATTCAAAAATTGATGATGAAATAAATACCAGCTTCGAGGAGCGTAGTGATAAAGCATCGAAAAAAAGAAAATCAACTGAGATTGTATCGGAGAATTCTAGAGAAAATAAGAAACGTTTAATAAGCGTCATTGAGAAAGAAAAATCCGATCACTCAGACCAGAATCATCTTAGAGATATCGCTAATGAACAGTCAGCAGATACAAATAATGAAAATCAAATTGATAAAGATTCGAAAAAAATTTTAAATCGTTCACAGAGAATCGTCAAACTTGATTCAAAAAAAGATCTTAACCCACAACATTGTGAAACAAAATTTTATGTCACTTTGGAAGGTGTCGATGATCTTTACAAGTCTAAAGAAAGTAAGACTGATAAATGTTTAAAGTTCATTCTTTATTTTTTCTTTGAAATGTCCTAGACGATAGCCTTTTTTTGATGGATGAAGATCTAGATCCAGAGCTTATGAATGAAGATCTTTCTTCAATTTCTCAATTTCCTCTAAACAAAAAAGATAACTCAATTAAAGATTCGAATTCGAATAAGATAGAGAAATGCCGCTATTGGCCTTCATGTTTGAATGGGCATTGTGAATTCTATCATCCAACAATAAAGTGCAAGTAGGTGCAAATTGTTGTTTTACCTGTTGATCATAATTGATTCTTACAATCATGCATAGTTTGTTTCCACATTGTCGTTTTGGTGAAAAATGTCTCTACATACATCCGATTTGTAAATTTGATTCGTTATGTGCTCGGAAAGATTGTCCATTTACTCACTCTAACTCGAAACGTGTTTTCATCAATCACACAATCAATAGTAGCAACAATATTATCATTTGCAAATACTTTCCAAAATGTGTGAATCCTGGATGTGAATTTTTACACCCAAAGGTAACCCAAACTTTAATCCAAAGTTTGAAAATTAAATTGACTCGATTGTTTTTTTTTTCTTACAAAAGATTTGTCATTTCGGTTCAACATGTAAGACATTGAATTGTCCTTTCATTCACACTAATCTCAACAATCTACCTCATCCATCCCAATTGAAATGGTCTTCGCATAAAAATAGAGCATGAGAAAACAATAAGATAACGAAACAATTGGTGATCGGTCTAAAATTATCGAATCTTTCCAAACTAAATGATAAAATACCAATCAAGTTGATTATTTTTATTTTTCACATGTGAATACAAAATCAAAATTATTCTCATATAAAAAATTTAATTTAATAAATATCAGTCGTAAATTTGAACTCAAACTAAATCATCATAACAGATTAATTATGAAAGCTAACACATCGATGGGTTTTGTAAGAAATCGGTTGATAATATCGAGCCAAACCCTTGAAGGTTATTTTTGACAGCAAATTACAACACTGAATAACGCCCTTAATTATGCAGAGAAAAAATTATCTATTTCTGAGGTCTTGTAAGAGCGATAAGAAACAATCTTCGTAGTTTTTTTTGCATCGGAATGAATCATTATTATCATCAGAGAAGAGCGAGGTGAATTGACAAAATCGAAAATATCCAAGATGGATTGTAGGCGAGAAGAAACCGAAATTTGAAAAAATATCTAGACACCAAAAACATTATACTAATTAATCGGATCGATCTCGTTGCTTCAATTGTTTATGTAATTTAAAAAAAAACTAAGACCAGAGTCAAGATAATCGATTCGATCTATTGAATAACTATCTATTAAATCTGTGAATGCTCAACGCTTGTCATTTCTGATTTATATTTCGTCGCCAAAGTACTAGAGATTTTCGCTTCTTCTCTCTGCACTTTTTTCTCTTTGGATCGTTTTCATATGAAAATCTCACTCGTCTGATCAGATTGAATGATCCAAATGAATAATTATAGGCGAAATACCAATCTCTGATCTTGTAGTTTTTTTTCGCTTTTTTTACTTCAGGTCCGGAGTTTTGAAACTCCGTCTTCTAAGGAAAATTCATTGCATTTTTCCTAGTCTAATATTATCTTCCATCTCATCTTTCAAATCTCTTCGATAACAAATCGAAATCGATAAATCTTTTTCTAGACAAAATAATACACAAATAATCTCTGTCAATGTTTCTCAAAAGTCTGTTTACATTTTCAGATTTCATAATTCTCATCGTTAGTGTTATGTTTGTGAAAATAATAAATTTAAACGTAGAGAGATCGAGAAAGAAACTAAGAACAAAGAAGAGAATTCTAGAGAGGTTCTAGAGAATTCGTGAACGAGCTAAGCAGCAACCCACAATTTGACATTATCAATTATAATCATTCTAACGATGATGGAGCGGAAGGAAAAGAAGAAGAAGAGATGGAAAGAAAATATTTACAATGTTACCGGCAAAAAAAAAAACAATCGTCGACAGTTTTCAATGAAGATAGTAATAATAATAATCATTAAAATAATCATTGAATAATCATCATAGCGAGGATAAGGATCAAAATGTTTTTGGTTTGAAATGAATTTTAACGACAAAGTAGCGATTTTGATGGTGAATAAAGATGGCCTAGAAAAAGAGAAAAGATTTCAACTTCCACACTCAACGCCCACATACACAGAAAACTTTGTAACCGGTTAACTCTCCGATTAATTCTTCGTTTGTAATTGTTCATTGTTGTTGTGAAACCTAGTAGACATTTTTTTATTGTTTTTGGGTTAATCGGACACAACACACCGCTGCTTTTTACATTCGATCCGTTCATATTCATTGTTGTTTTGTGTGATGAGCTGTTTTTGGTTTAGTCTCATTCTTGCTGATTTAACTGTATATCGTTTTGTTATTTTTATCGTGGAAGATTGGTTTTGATTTATTTCCATCGGATCATTCAAAAATCTCTCTCTCTCTCTCTCTCTCTCTCTCTCTCTCTCTCTCTCTCTCTCTCTCTCTCTCTCTCTCTCTCTCTCTCTCTCTCTCTCTCTCTCTCTCTCTCTCTCTCTCTCTCTCTCTCTCTCTCTCTCTCTCTCTCTCTCTCTCTCTCTCTCTCTCTCTCTCTCTCTCTTTTATAAGTAATGTATAGGGAGGTTCAAGAGAATAATTTTGATCCAATCAATCTAATCCTAGAATGAGGTCATAATGAGAATCAGTTTTCGTTGGTTGAGTGTTTCGTCTTTTTCTTCAAACTCTCTATCAATTTGAATTGATTTTAGTAACTCGATTCTCTCTCTCTCTCTCTCTCTCTCTCTCTCTCTCTCTCTCTCTCTCTCTCTCTCTCTCTCTCTCTCTCTCTCTCTCTCTCTCTCTCTCTCTCTCTCTCTCTCTCTCTCTCTCTCTTCCATGATCGATTGATTGCAAATCGAAAATTGTTTTGCACTATCTCTTCTCTAAAGTTTCGCTTTCGTTCGATCCAAAATCTAAAACAATCAGAGATAAATGAATCAATCATTAAAATAATCAATCAATAAAGAACTGTTTCTGTCTTCCTCATTTTCTTCTCTTCTATTTCTTTGTCTTTTGAATGCATTGCACATTAGAATTGTCATTGTGGTGATGTTTGCTAGACCGGAAACGAGAAATTTCTCTCCATTTCTTTCTTTTTACTCTTTTTTGGATTAGGACAAAACGAATTGAATTGAATTGTTCGAAATGAACCATAATCAATTCTTCTCGCAGTTTTTTTCATTCGTAAACGAATCTATTCCATCGAATCTGTTTGAATCTTGCTTTTTTCTTTCGAGAGTTAGCGTAACAAGGAGAATGAAATTCCACCATACAATCAATCATCTTTCGATTTGAAACTTTTGATTGTCGTCATCATTCGAATCGGTAGAATTGAAAATTTCTTTGAGACAAAAGAAAGAGTGCAACAATCAATGAAAAAATTGTTGTTGAAATTGTTGTTTTTCCGCTGAGGTCAACAAACCATTCTATTTGAATTGAATCAATTCAAAATGAACACATAATTCTGTCTTTCTAAAGTCTAGAATGTAATTTTCTCTAGAATCTAGATTCAGTAATTCTTTCGATCAAATAAAATTCGATTCTTTTTTTTTCTCGAAAGTTAGAAAAGAATAATTTATTTTGTAACTTTTCTCAAAGTGTTCATCGATGAACCATTCATGAAAAAGTTGACAAATAGTTCTCTCTCTCTCTCACACACACACACACACACACACACACACACACAGCCTCGTTACTAGAAAGAAAAGAGAAGGGAAATAGTGGAATGATAACTAAATTCTTACAATCGAAAAGAATTTGCTGTCTATCTCAAAGCTATCCGCTAGGAAATGTGTGAATGTCTTCCTCTTCTTAAAAGCGAATTCGATCGGATGAATGGATGAACTCTTCTAGGTTACGATGTCGTCGTATTCTCCAATTTCTAGGCAACAATGACGAAATACGACGATTGAAGAGAACTCGGTTTAAATGGGAATTCAAAATTAGATCAAAAGTAGTGGCGCCCTATCGCTTCTTTTTTTTTAGGTTTTTTTTGATTTTATTTTTGTAGGTTAAAAACTCTCGAATATATTGAGATTTTCACTTTTTTCTGTTCGAACCAATTCTTTCACTTCCTTAAAAATGTGGAAAGAATGAGACTGTTCCCGCCCCCGCAAAAAATTCAATCCTTTAGAGACATTTAGATCGTTCAATTTTCTCATCGAAATTCAATGGCTTTTTTTTAGGTCGAGAATAAGTTGAAACACTTTTGATGGAGAAAGAAATTCTAATACCTCTTGAAAATTGGGAAAAATATTTTAAAAATTCCATTTCAATTATATGCAGTAACCTTCGGAGAAAAACGATTCTCTTCTCTAATCAATGCTCTAGTGCGAAAAAGCTAACATAGGCGTCAGAATGAGTCAATGGATTGATCCCAGAATATTTGAACTATCAATTGCATTGTGAACCAGAATGAAAAATATCGATCGTTTAAGCCAGCTATAAGCATTCGATCGATGTCGATGTCCACCAAGTACAGTCACTCTACATTATTTGGACGATTGAGATTACGTAAATGATTTCTTTGCTATATAGAAATACTTCACCAAATTCGAAATGGTGTAAATTTGACGATAAAAGATGATTTTTCTTTCCATTGCGAAAAAAAACAATACCGCAATAAAAGTGGCAGTCTTTTGGAACGTCAACAGAAACGGAGATGAATTTTAGTGCAATAATTTGAATGTTTCACCGCAAACCTATCCAAAATAAGTTTGAACAATCGAAATCAATTCGAATTTCTAGATTGTGGTTGGCAGAGTTGGATGCGATTTGGTCTGATCTGGTTGAACATCTACGACAACATCGAAATCGACCATCATATCGAGAGCAATGTGAATTGGGCAATCGTTCGACAGGCTAGCTATATGTCTGAGCATTGTGATGTCGATGCTGATCGAATATTTCTAGCTGGCGTTAAAATTTTTGCTTAGACTGTTCTTATTTTTCGTTAATTTGTTCAATGTTCTGTTCTGTTCTGTTATGACTAGATCATCATCAGAATCACCACCGTAAAGCTAACAAATCGTCATCACCAGATATTTTCATAGTTATTATTATTATTATTATTATTATTTTCAGTGATGAGATTCTTTAATGCGCTTCCCATTGGTTTCATTTGGAGTTCACTCACATCTTTGCGACTTTTTCGGTTGGTTTTGCTGTTATGACAGTATTCTCTCTCTCTCTCTCTCTCTCTCATTTTTGATTTTGTTGGACTGTTTGTTTTCTCAATGTGGATGATGTCTTTCTTTTTGATTATTTCTACTAATTTCTTAGACCAGTATCTCTCAAACTCGGCTCATTTGAGCTTTTGCGAGTCGCATTGATCCTAGCAATCAATGAATGAATTTTTGATTACAAATCATTCGATAGAGAATTTTTCTCTATTAGAGTGGAGCAAAAAGGGCGTCGATCATTTCCACAAGTTTAAGAATGGTTTTCTCAGATGCTTCGCTCTCTTCTATCAGCATCGTTTTTCGTCGACCTATCGTCAGAGGTGTCGAACCTACCGTCATATGCCTGTTTGTCTTCCTCTTCACATTTCAATACTGAAATGTTCGCCTCCATTTCAATAATTTCGACGTTCCTGGTCTAGCAGATATGCTCTAGCAGATAGAGTATTGCTTATTTTTAAAGCTTTATTGCTATCAAAATTCAATTCATTTCGTCCGTTTTGTGTTTCTTCTACTTTTCGTTTCCGTCGCGCGCTAAAAAGAAAAAAAGACTTGGATCGGATTGTGGATATTTCGACCCATTCCAATAGAGTTCATTGATTCCCTTAAGAGAGAGAGAGAGAGAAAGAGAGAGAGGGAGAAAAAAGAAATTCAATAAATTGACTAACTTGCTTGTCGGAGCTAGAGTCTGTAAGAATCTCATTACAACTCATATTGTAATCATTACATTAGTATTGATTCTGATCTAATTTTCAATTTAAATTGTGTGAAATTAAATTTTCTCTCTCTCTCTCTCTCTCTCTCTCTCTCTCTCTCCTTCTCTCTCGCTTTCGTTGCCTTCCCTCGTATATCTATCAAATCTTTTCTAGTCCATTCTTGTTCTTTGGATTGAATCACTCCAGCATACAAACACACAATCATGAAAGCATTCGAACTGTACCGAAAGCTTATTGGTCCTTCCGAGAACCAATCCAATCTCAATTCAATAGAATGCGTCTGAAAACCGATCGCAAGCGATTCTGGACCAGATTCAGAACAGAACAAAAAATTGCCAACTCTGAACGAAATCAGATTTATATATAGTTAGAGAGAAAGATCACTAGATCTAATAAAGCAAAGAGTCTCCACTGAACCTTCGTATAGTGAACCTCTTCTAGAAGCTATACTAATAATAATACTGGAGAAGAATGAGAGAAAAAATGATTAAATTGAATTCAAACTTCAAACGCTGAAACGATATGGTGTGACAGGTGAACCGTGCGATACCCCGCTTCGTCTTAAAATGAGTGAATACAGTTCATCAGCACCGAACAGAAATCTAGTGTTTCATTCACACTCGATCAGCCCAGAATAACAAAAAGCGATTGTCCATTGCTCAAATTAAACTTTTGGTTTTGTTTCTGGTCCCATTTTTTCGTTCGAGTTCAGAGTAGTCAGTGCTATCATTGATTGTGCTTCATATTTATAGAGTGTGTTTGTCTCTTGTGTTTGTGGCACACCAATTAATCCGAAAATTTTCGATTCCTTTTGAGCCAAATCCGTTCCATTATTTTAATCGATGCTGTTTTATTTTCACTCGCCAGATCTTCTCGAATCAAATAATTTCTAATCAACGTATTAATTGGTTAAATTTCTAATCAGCAATATGCATTCTAATCAATGCATTGATTTTTAACTTCAAGAAGGTAAGCTCTAACCTCAACAAACTAGATTGATTTTAATAGAATTGAATTAAAATGCAATGAAATGAAGGACATAATGATTAGGCTAAAGTAAGATTTGTATTGAAGTTTAATTCTTTTCATTGTTATCACCGAAACGATTCCAAAATCAACATCTCCTGCATATTGTAACTTTACCATTGTGCTTGATTTTGAATGTGAAAATCGATCAGAGTCAAAAAATGAAACACTGAATACGCTTTAATAGAATGATTCGATTCGATAACTGACCTTCTTGCTGCCTTTTTCCTTCACATTAATTCGCTCTTTTGTTTCTCATTGAATTTTTCTCTTTTCCTTAGTAGAGAGATAGAGAAACGAAACCAACGGAAACGATTCTTTGTATCTCACATCTAAGTCTGACTTCAGAGCATCATTATGGTCAGAATCAGGTTGTACTAGGCTAATCCATTGTCATTGTCTTGGAAATGTGACCATACACACACACTGACATGCACCTGATAACCAGCGTGTTTAGCTGGTGTTGATGGTATTTCTTTCTCTCTTGCATCAATCTCAGTATTTCGATTGAAATATCCTTCTCTTCTGCTTTCATCGGATATCATTCAGTAGAGAGAAAGTAATAGAGAAAAAAAAAGAAATGAAAACAAATTAAAGCCTTGGATTTGGATCGCATTGTTTGATTTCATTTGAACAAAGCATAACGAATGTGATGGAACGAATAGCTGATTAGAATTGAAATATCAGGGAACTTCATTATGAAAGCTCGTGTCTGGTTATAATTATCTACAAATCGAGTGTTGATAATGAAGCTAATGGTTTGATTATCATTAGATTGTGGCTAGAAGCAATCAATCGATTCAAAGACCAGCATTCTGTTTCGTTTCTCTTCAAGTGTGTCACTCCGCGATTCGAATCGAACGCCGTGTTTCTGTTTGCGTAGGTTCGAATTGAGCGTTTCGAATCATTCCACAACAATTTCATCTTTTTTTCTCATCAAACAATAATTAAATCAATCGATCAATCATTGTATTGATATTTTGTGGAATGATTTCACACCAACAATCCCATATCCTTTGCAATTGTCTCGATGTGTTTCAACCGATTATATTATTGGTCTTAACTTTTTCTTTTCCCTTTTATACAGCAAGAATCGGCAACAATTATCGATTCAGTTTTATTCGCTTTGAATCTAGTCGTTCTTTTTCTCTTCTTCTCTCTCTCTCTCTCTCTCTCATACGTTATCATTGTCCGTTTTGATGAGGATCATCACAGGATAAGATTGATGGAGATTTTAATCGAATTCGAAATGATTTTTGCTGAATTCGATAGGTTTCAATGGAATCGATTGAAATATATGATCAAATCTACTGCCATAAATGGATCTAGAAATTCCTTCCTGCGTGATTGTCTCATAAGATTATTTAGAAAACCTGAATCAACTTCTTAGCTGATTGAGCACCAACCCCTAAACAGAGTGTGTTCATCATTTATTATTGTTATGTCTCGATTCTTTTTTCTCTCGATAACTGGCTGAAAAATTGATCACGAGGCTATGATACCTTACAGTACTTGTATGCGTTTCAATACCCGCAAGCAATCGCTTCAAAATGACAAATATAGCCCATCTGAATGGACTCTGGTTCAGCATTTCGGTTTGAATGCGGTAATATATAATGCTGTAGCTCTTTTTCCTAAAAATTAATATGATTTGTAAATTTTTTAAGAGAGTGGAATCTACCATCATTAATGTCACCTCTCAAGATGATCAAACTCTTTGTTTCACTTGGGCCATAGGTTGAAAATTTTTTTGTGATTCAATCCTATTCTTTTTCTAACCTAATTCTATTCACAGAAGAGCCTAAAAATGTTCATTCTTCTATCCGTCTTGACAATCAATTCAAAGAAAGTATGTATTTCAAACTTTTATGAATATGCTTAAATTTTTCCTTAATTATCATCGAAGGGAGCCAATCCGATGAGCTGGACCGTCGAAGTATCTATCTACTTTTGGCTTTACGTCGCCGTAAGAGTCTTCAACAGAGTATTCATCCAGAAACGATTCCATTGCTAGATCCATACTATTATGGAATATCTCAACGATATCTCCAATATTCTTATCAATGGAACTTTAATACTTTTTCATTCGATGTGCTGACTAGTGGTCATTCACTTTCTAGTCTTTTGTTCTATCTTTTCAACGAATACAATTTTATCGAGATCTTTAACTTAGACCTATTCAATGTTCTGCGATGTTTGCGTAAGTATTAAAGATTTAAGCAACAAGTTCGAAAATCTTGCTGACAACGATCTGGTCGTTTAATAATATTTATTTGTTCTAATTTGATTTAATATTTATTTATTTTTTAATATCGACACTTATCAATGACTCGGCTAGAATATCTTGAGAAGGGTGAGAGAAGCATTTATTATTTAAATTATCCCATTTCTTCAACTATTAATTTATTTATGATAAATATAGGATATCATGATACAAATCCGTACCATAATTCAGTGCATGCTGCTGATGTCACCCAAGCGATGCATTGTTTCTTACAAGACCCCAAAATCAAAGAACATTTAACACCATTGGAAGCGATGTGTTCATTATTGGCAGCCGTCTCGCATGATCTAGATCATCCTGGAGTTAATCAACAATTTCTGATCGCAACCAATAGTCATTTAACAACAATGCATAATGTGAATATTAGTTTTTATATTCTAAGTATTGATCAATACCTTAGTTCTCATTTTCTTAAGTATCATTTTAAATGATTATTATTCTATGTCTTTTTATATTTTGTATTGTTTTTTCTGCTAACCCTCTTGTTCTATCGACTGAATTGATATTCTGCTGAAATAATAGAATCTTTCAGTACTCGAAAGTCATCATTGGCGTTTTGCATTATCGTGCTTCTATGAATCACATATTTTCGATCATTTTGATGAGAAACAATGGAGAGAGATCAAGTTTCTTCTTAAACACTTGATTTTAGCCACCGACATAAGCAGACAAAATGAATATATTCAACAATTTAAGGCATACATTGAAAACGAGCAGAATTTTAACTTGGCGAACAAAGAACATCGATATTTTATTTTGCAAATTGCATTGAAATGTGCTGATCTTGGCAATCCATGCCGTCCCTGGAAAATAAGTCAACGTTGGAGTGAACAAATATGCAATGAATTCTATAGACAAGGTGATTTCGAGAAACTTCTTGGGCTCACAATTACTCCGATGTGTGATAGAGCTTCGACAACTATTTCTAAAACTCAGACTGGTAAACAAATACTTGACTAAACTATTATTTGGTTTCGCACAAATATATTGATTAAATTTCATCTTGCTTTGATCCCCAAGATTTCTTCAGCAATGTCGTCAGACCATTGTTTGAATTATGGCATATATTTCTAAATTCAAAACTCTCAAACCAGCTAATGAATAATCTTGATTTTAATGATTATATGTGGAAAAATATGGAATCAAATCAGTCTACATTGAAACGATGCCATTCATTATTCACGCTACCGAATGAATTGAAAAATTCACAGTTTTTACGATTACCGATGACAACGTCAGCATCGTTCTATCATAAATCTTGTACTGATTTATCATCACTTAGCGTTTGTTCATTTTCTGGAATTGAAGATTTTCGTTCAAGATTTTGTAACCTCTCTCAAAATTCATCGAAGCCCAAATGTGTGGATGGATGTGGAACTCCAACAACCACAACTTCCGAATCGAAAGAGGAGGAAGAAGAAAGAGGTGGTGGCGAAGATGGAAAAACTAGTCTTAAGGAAGAAATATCTAGCAATTATATTGATGTAAATTTTGATGAAGAAGACGATTTCATTGCTGATTTCAACTGTGGAGCAATACTTTCAACTCCAGCTCTGATCTTACCTAACTTTTATTGCGAAAAAGTCAGTATTTTCAATCAATTCAAATTGAAATCGTTTTGCTATCGTTGGATTAATTAAATCTTTTTTTACTCTAAATTGCAGCCTCAATGCGGTTTCTCTCGAAGAGGCTCAGCTCCTGGTTCTATCGATTTACGAATCAGTGATCTTAAATCTTCCGCTGCTGCCAAAGGAACGGCTGTTTGGTTGTTGTGTAATGCATTGAAAACAAATAACATTTCAAACAAGCGGCGATCATCGTTTCCGAATGTCAAAATCTCCAAAAACAATCTGAATCCCTATAATGCTAGTCTTCAATCACAATTAAATCGATTCAATGCGATAAAAAATATTTCTATTTATGATTTGGGTGGTAATACGAAACCATTGAAGACCATCAAGGCGAGTCGTAATGGTGGCTCTAGAAATCGCTCAAAATTGTTTGACTCATCAACAATTACGACATCTTATCATCATCATCTTCCTAAATTTCATCACCATCATCATTTTTCCTATCAAAAACAATCTCAACAGCAATCAATGTTTGATATACATAATTTCACTGCATACCAATTTGCATACTTTAGTAATAATAATGGTGATACAGTTAAACGTAATTCAACAACTCAAAGAAGAAAATCGGTTCCTCAAGATATCTTCATCCGGTCCTTGAATGATTACCATACTGCCTGAAATTTTCCGACCGTCTTATATAATCGTCACATTATCGCAATAATCTTTCACTCTGATTCGAATCGATTCTTTCAAAGTGTTTTTCGAAATTCTCGTCTCAATGTAAAAAAACTGACACCATTGTTCCCCTTGATATATTTGCTTTAATTGTCTTTGATTCCCTCCAACCAACTTCTCTGCCCAAATTGACCAAGTAGGAAACCTGAGAGTATGACTTTTAGAGGTCTGACTGCCGATTTATGTTACTCGTCACAGAATGATTTAAGATTTTGATTTTCTTTTTGTGTAGATTAGATTCATAGCAAGTTAAAACATACTTAAAAGTATTGCTTCCGTTAGATATTTATATTTGTCTCCTTTATTACCTCTAATTGTCGAAAGTCGAAGTGTTCGGAGCTAGAAAAAAAAAACTCATTCGATCTGAAAATAATTGATTCATTTAATTTTTATCCTCAATCCCCTATTCCTGGTGAAACATCTTCAGAATGATTGAAATTTGCTAATTCGATTTCATTTCAAACCCAGTTCAAGAACTCGATAGTTGAATCGATTCTTACCAGGAAATTTTTTTTGATTTAGAATGAAAATAAACGTCAACCAAAGCATTAAAAATCGAAAGCAGTCCCTCGGAGTCGACTAAATCCAAAATCTAATAGTAATCATTCTGATGAAATGCTCAAACACATGAAACTTTCAATATTCATTAGAGAACTCATTCAATTTATAATGCTTCAATCATCAAAAGCTGCTAAATTTTATAGGAACATTTTGCCTTTCTTCTTTTTTTTTTAATTGTTTTTTTTATTTTCTTCTAAAAATTCAATAATGTGTGTGTTAACGATCTATTTAAATCGACAATTCTTTCTTCTCTTACGCTCGTCATTAGAGAAGATATCATCATCATATTCCTTGCTGTATCATCAAATACATTTACTGTTCAAAACGAAAGCCTCCATATAGAACAAGTGAGAATAATTGATATTATTGATATGAAAATGAGTGCTCACACCATTTCCTCTGTCCCTCTTGGATTCAGTATTATGTTCGTCTATAATTTTTCTCATTCGACAGATCATCCAGTGAATAAATTACAGTGAATCCAGTGAATCAATCCTTTACTTTATACTTTCATTTTCGAAGATGCGAATCCATTTACAAATCAGACTGATAGTTTTTTATTGATCGTTTTGAAATCAAATTTTTCTTCGCAAAAGACAATTATCCCGATTACCCACCGATACCTTTGACATCCATTTTGGGAGGATTGAAACAACCAAACGATCTGTTTTAGTAATCGATAAGCGAATGGAAATTTTTTTTATTGTTATATACACCCGTTATTAATCTTAATGAAAATTGACTCTTAAGATGAAATGTTGAAATTAAATCTGAATAAAATTTATCCTGAAAATGAAAAAAATGATGTTTTGTGATTGATGTAGGAATGATTGATCGGAAAAGTCTTTGGATAAAAACATTTGAATTCAACAGCCAAATTTTGAGTCAAAATTGAGAAAAAAAAACAATCAAACGGCCAGGAATGTGATGAAAAAAGTAGCGAACAGAAATTCAAGCAATCAAAATGGAACGGATTAATTCGGATGCAATAGTTTAGCCGCTTTTTCAATCAGGCCAAAGAAAATTTCGACCAACCAAACGAAAAAAATATTGATTATATGGCCGATAGAATTTTCGAAGTTTCTGAATAACAAAAGGATTTATTTCTGGATGTCTACGGCCTTTGTTTTCGTTCAAACATTTCTCTGTGCCATCATCGATTCTAATGCAATAGAATCCTTTTGTGATGTTATAAATCAAATTCTCTTCACTGATTCTATGTGGTAGGCCTAGAAATGATTCAATCTTTTCAAGCTCAGGCAATGGATCATAAACGAATCGATCACCATCGACCACATGGATTTGATTCTTTGGGAATAGCTTTGTATGATTCAAAAAAAAAGATTAAAATTAATTAAAAAACACTCCGGAAAAATTGTTTAGAAATAAAATACCTTGATCCATCTAGAGAAAAATACCGCAAACATACTGATACGGATCGCTTTATAGCTGGCATTCACTTGGCCATTAGGATACAAAACGGTCTCTTCAAATGTTTCGATGCGTCGATCTTTTTTCAATCGATTACTAGCAAGTTGTGCATAATCTGAGATCAATCGTGTCACTGGATCTCTAACAATCAAAATTA
This sequence comes from Sarcoptes scabiei, assembly GCA_020844145.1. NCBI lineage: Eukaryota > Metazoa > Arthropoda > Arachnida > Sarcoptiformes > Sarcoptidae > Sarcoptes > Sarcoptes scabiei. Next base: position 3,665,841 of record CP080484.1, read on the forward strand.
TTTTGATCGAAGAATTCATTGCGTAGATACGTTCCGGGACTGATTCAGTGACGTAATACGCCGGTGTTTTCTCAATGACTACATTGTGTTCGGCGGTGAATGGCATACGTTGTCGATACCATTCAATACCGTTGTTGTAATGTTTATCATCATCGAAAAAATGCATCTCATCGGTTACTTTGATGATTTGCGGATGTATAGCGAGAAATTCCAACAAAGCTCTAGTCCCACATTTTCGAACGCCAACAATGATACAGTTCGGTAAACGTTGATGATTAAGCGGACCTCGACGAAATTGACTGCTTCTCGATCTATTAGAGCTGATTTTTTAGTAAGAAATAGCTATCATTAATTGATCGAAATCATCCAATCTATTACCATCTTCCATTTGAATTGATGGGAAAAAGAAGTTGATTGTTAGAAAATATAATTTGAATATGATTCACCACCGAAATCATATAGATCGCAAACAATGAAATTAAACAGAAGAAAAGAATGCCGAAAAATAATCGTTTCTGATTGCAAAGCCAATTTTTTCGATAAACTTGAAACTTTGAAACATCCGATAGCTTCAAAAGTGTCTCTCGAAAAAATAGTTGATCCTGCAACTGTTTCAAAAATCTATCCTTAGATTTTCGATCGAAATTGTCGATAATCTTGCTTGATGATTGATAATCATTGAACATAATCATTGTATCGAAGCATAATTGGAATTTCCTAATCCAATACTCATTCAGTGAAACCGGAATTGATTACATTCAACTCTGGTCGATTAATTATCTCAAGGCATAATTGATAAAAGGATATTTAAAAATTGCGAGATAGGATCACATTTATTCGTTTCACAAATTTCACAACCATTGGTTTTTTGCTTGAAGCAGAAGGAGATAAGAATTGTGATTAATTTAATTTATCATTCTATATTTATGTTTCATTCACAACCATAATCGAGGTTTTCATTTCGATCGTCGAAAATTACTTTCACAACCTTTGTTTGTAATGAGTTCAGAGCGAAAAATTGTAGCGCCTACATATTGTCTTCGTTTTGTGGAGATAATATTACGAATTTGCAAGGTGTACTACAGATAAATCTTGCGGTTTTGTAAAAATTTTCAATTATTTCCTGGAAACAATCACATCATCGCTTTCTGCGTCGATGGTCTTGATCTATAAGATAGCATTATGATTGCATTCGATCTTCTGAGGCATTTAAATCGAGTACGACCAATCTAGCTAAAGCTATCTTATTCATCATCTTGATGTTCTTTTGTTGATGTTTTAACACACAAAATAGACGAGTCCAGATGGATTTGAAACTCTTCTCTAAGTTGAAACCATAGGGAATCATTCATTTAATATTTCTAATAATTCAAACCCTAATAAACAAAAAAATCTATTGCTCTTTGTTTTCTCATAAGATAAATGTTAAAAAAAATAAACTTAGACACATAGCACAATGATATTAGATGTAAGATTTAGATATATAATCATTTGGAACAGAGAAAATTTTATTCCTTCTATAGTTGGAGTGAAGAAGAGAATCGACGGCATGCGTCTTGAATTTTCCAAAATCGACCTGAGCTCACAGCCTTTTAGAATCCTTTTGGTTTTTTTTCCTCAATGCTTGTTCTCGAGATGTTGGACCGCTGCATCGATCTGTATGATATTAAGATAAAACTAAAATGTCACAATATTACTTGGAAAAGCATTGAATGAATAGAATTGATTAGACCTCAGCAAACCAATAGGAATTAGGACGAAATATCCATCTTCGTAGTAAAGACATCTCTCGAAATGGATAGATTACGTGCAAATGAAGATGTTCGATAGAATTGAATGGTGCCCAGTGGAATCCTAGGCTGAAAATTGAAATTTCGGTAGAATAATAATTGTAATTAGATTTCGAATGAAAATCAATCTCTAATTGATATGAAGCCTCACAGAAGATTATCTTCAGCGAAATCCGATCTTAGTGTTAGCATATAATCATACGCCATTCTTTGCATTTCTTTCACTTTGAGTAGCGAAAATCCGTTAGCAAATAATAAGATCAAAAAACAATATGAGAATGAAATCAGATCCAATTTTCAATTTCACCTAGAGGTAAATCATTTCTAGATAAATATTTGACATTTGGGTAATGTTTTTTTGGTATCACAAGAAAATGATTTTCCGCAGCTGGTTTAATATCTTCTATCAGTATTAGATTATCATTCTGATGATCATATTGTTGATCAGTTTAATATATGAAAATTAAAAAGGTTAGAATTTCATAAATTTCGTCAAAAACTGGCCTCTTTCAGATATCACCTGATTCAAAATCGATAATCTCTCGTGTGAGCAAAAAATACACATCTTTTTAAATAATTTCGATCGGATTTTCATCTAATCATAATATATTGCTTTCAAAAATTATTAATATCAATTAAAATCGAACTGCATAGATGGTTTGATTGTTTTCGATCATTCAGCTAGAATCTATCTAGCTGATAGAATACAAATAAACAACAAAGGATTCTTGCGCAATACTCTGAAAGTTACAGCACTATTAACATTGAGTGAGTTATCAAATTTAAAAATTTTTTATTGATATATTGATAAGATTATTGATCAACCAGTCCATTTGAGACAACGAGTATCGACATGAGTTTGAAGGCAACGGCTGGAACAATATCGAAGACCACAAACGATACAAGTATAGACGCTTTTGAAACCGCAAACACTACAAAAGCTACGTTTGACCGATGGAATCTGAATGTTTGGCAACGAAATGTTGAGATTTTTACTAGGCAATGTTGAAGACAATGAGCGTGTACAAATCGTTAAATAGTTCGGAGCTGGCATACGAGAATTCTCTTCGATTAAATTACTGAGTGTGAGAATTCGCGAACGGTAATTGGTCCGACGATTATTGTTTGGCCCAGTTTTACTATTGGTCTCGAGATCTTCGAATTTAGGGATTTTTTTATGCATAACTAAATTACTATGTGGATCTTCGTGAAAATTATCTCGCTCCAATTGCTCGATTTGTTGTCGATTTCTTCGATTTCTTGTGCTCTCATCTAGTATTCTATATCGTTGACGGATGGAACTTAATTTCCCTTTGCTATTGCTATTATTATTACTGGCGCTGGCATTCGATGACATTTTGAAAAATTTAATCAACTTCGACAAAAGAAATTTGGTCCATTAAGTCATCAATTTTAGCTTTTAAAACTTCTAAAATATCCGAGGAAATTAGCAAATGTGTGGGATCAAGATCTTGCAGAACAAAACGTTGACCAAGAGCTTTAGTGTCATCCAGATGTAGAAGAAATTGTTTCATAGCAGGATCACAAGTGACCAGTATACCATTTTGCACTTGGACCATCGCCTGGATCAGAGTTTGTTTTTGAAATGAAATTTAGATTTAAATTGGAAATTTTGTTTCAAACAAGCAATACACAATTTTTGCCATTTTTCACATTGATGAAAGGGCCAGGCTTGGTGTCATGTCTGAACGAAGACAAAGAAGAATTCACAAAATCTGTTCCTATTTAAATGGATTTTTTTGATTTTCGATTTTGAAATATTTTACATTGGAACAAATTACAATTCAATTTCAAAAATGAGGTGTGTGCATTGGAAATTTTTTGATTTCAATTCTCAGACCTATTTTTTTAAGATTGAATATTGATGGATTAGATGTCCTTTTTCCCTACAACTATATCTATCCGGAGCAGTATACTTACATGTGTTATCTGAAAAAATGTCTCGATGCCAAAGGACATGGAGTGTTAGAGATGCCTTCAGGCACTGGTAAGACTGTTTCACTATTGGCTTTAATTGTCGCATATCAAAAAAAGAATCCTCATGTGTTGAAAAAACTAATCTATTGCTCTCGCACCATTCCTGAGATCGAAAAAGTTGTTGAAGAGCTTAGAAAACTTAATGATTATTATATCCAAATTAACAATGATGATGCTTTGGTTGGACTTTGCTTAACTTCGCGAAAAAATCTTTGTATCCATCCTCTTGCTAGCTTACAAAAAGATGGTAAAGCTGTCGATGGCATTTGTTATAGTATGACAGCGTCGTATAAACGTCAACAATATCAAAATGATCCAGAATTGCTTTGTGGTTTCTATGAGAAATTCGAGAAAGACGGTCGAGAATTTGTTCTGGATAATGGCATATATAACATCGATGACCTAAAAGATTATGCAAGAAAATTAAGCTATTGTCCTTATTTTGTTGCTAGGAGAGCGTTAAATTATGCGAATGTTATCGTTTATAGCTATTATTATCTTCTAGATCCAAAAATAGCGGAATTGATTTCAAAAGAATTATCGAGAAATTCCGTCGTAGTCTTTGATGAAGCTCACAACATCGACAATGTTTGCATCGAATCGATGAGCGTCAATATCAATCGAAAACTTTTGGAACGATGTCATATGAATATAACAATGTTACAAGAATCGATCCAAAAAATTAAAGAAGTTGATGAGCAAAAACTATCGCACGAATATCATAAGCTTCTTGAAGGTTTACAAGAGGCAGCTATAGCCAAAAAAAATGATCAATATCTATCTAATCCGATCCTTCCCGGTGATATACTTCAAGAGGCGATTCCTGGCAACATTCGTACAGCGGAACATTTCATTAGATTTCTTAAATACTTTCTCGAATATATGAAATCACGTTTGAGAGTACAACATGTGATCCGAGAAAGTCCAGCTGCTTTCTTGAAAGATATTCATAATAAAATGACCATTGAACGGAAACCATTACGATTCTGCTCGGAACGATTAAGATCATTGATCAGAACGTTGGAAGTGAATAACATCACTGATTTCACACCACTAACAATACTGTGTAATTTTGCAACCTTGGTTAGCACTTATCTTCGTGGTTTCACCATCATTATCGAACCGTTCGAAGATCGTACACCGAACGTACCAAATCCAGTGCTTAATTTTAGCTGTCTTGATGCATCGCTTGCGATCAAGCCGATTTTTGAAAGATTTCAATCAGTTGTCATAACATCAGGAACACTTTCTCCAATCAATATCTATCCAAAAATGTTGGATTTTCATCCGATAGTTGCTACCTCGCTAACGATGACACTTTCTCGTCAGTGTGTTTGTCCATTGATTGTGACAAAAGGAAACGATCAAGTGCCTATAACTTCTAAATTTGAAGCAAGAAATGATATTTCGGTGATACGCAATTACGGTATACTTTTGATGGAGATGTCATCAATCGTTCCTGATGGAATCGTTTGCTTCTTCACAAGTTATATCTATATGGAACAGATCATTGCATCTTGGTACGAGCAAGGAATTATAGATTCAATACAAAAAAATAAGTTACTCTTCATCGAGACCCAAGATGCTGCAGAAACTTCATTAGCATTATTCAACTATGTAAAAGCTTGTGAGAATGGTCGAGGGGCTGTATTGCTTTCGGTAGCTCGAGGTAAAATCTCCGAAGGTATTGATTTCGATCATCATCTTGGCAGATGTGTTATCATGTTCGGTATTCCCTATGTCTACACACAATCAAGAATATTGAAAGCACGTCTCGAATATTTATCTGATAATTATCAAATCAAAGAGAACGATTTCTTGACATTCGACGCAATGAGACACGCTGCTCAATGTGTCGGAAGAGCGGTCAGAGGTAAAACTGATTACGGAATAATGTGTTTCGCTGATAAAGTGAGTCAAAAAAAATAATGAATTTGTAATTAATTTAATAATAATTTGAAATCTAATGGATTTTATGATTCTAATATAGCGTTTCCAAAGAGATGACAAATTGAAAAAGCTACCGAAATGGATTCAAGAGAATATGAAACGATCTGTTCTTAATTTAAGCATCGAAGAGGCGGTTCAAATTACTAAGAAATTCTTGAAACAAATGGCTCAACCGTTCACTAAAGAAGATCAACTTGGTCTCTCTTTGTTGACCTATGAGCAGATAAAGGATGAGAATAGACAGAAAAAAATTAAATCTAAAGTTGAATTATCACGAGATTTGGATTTTATGTGATATTAATCTTTCAATTCCATAAAAAAATAAATCAAATCTCAATAAATATATCGAGTATTTCTTCGTGTAATTTAAATTTGTTTCTATGAACAAAGCTGAGAAGTTTCTCTAAATGCAAACTCAAATCAGGAATTTGATTTGCTTCCAAATTTAAAAGCTCTTCGAAGAGATCATTAACAAACGTGAGATTGTCATCGAATAATTTTTTCGCTATAAACGTATTCTCATGTCCGAGTATTTCGAGATCAGAACCGAAAATCATGAAGTGAACACAATTCATTAATCCCAACCAATCGATCTGTTATGAAGAATAAAATTAAACGATTAAACTATTTTAAGTCAAGAATTTTGAATATAATTATACTTGATAATTCCATTGCTTAAGATTGAGAGCATCGTAGAATGGGTCTTTTTTATAATTCTTCACAAAAACAGTGTCCTCTGGAAATGCACGCATATCGATTGATTCAGAGAAATCGCCTAACTTAATCAAAGAAGTTTTGTGCGGCAATTGATGAAAATTTTTCAATTTGCTATGAAAATTAGAAATAATGGAATGAAAATAGGAAGTCATAAAAAATTTCAATACATCAAAAAGAATACTCACATTGGCGTCAAATAAATATTTGAGATCGAAATATTCGCGTGGATTATACCGGTTTGATGGAGTTGTTCTATAATTAAAATCATTTCGATTAGAATTAAAATCGAAATAACGATAGGGAATTTTTTATTTCTGGATTTTATGATTTTTTCTATTGAAAATCTTAGATCGAAATCGTAGAATGCCAATGAGCCATTCTGAAAGAATACGATGTCGTTGGTTGTCAGAACGGAATCAGACTAACAATGAAATAAGATGGTGAAAAATTATGAAAGCATAGAAATATTATAAGACTTACAATATCGCAATGCTTCTTCAAATCAATTCGAGCAAGTCGTTGATGTAAAGCTTCATAAATATGAAATTCCCAATAATCTAGGTGATAATTGATCTTTATCGACAAAAATTGTAGCTCTTCATCTTTTTCAATCCAACTCAAAAATGTCGACGGAAATTTTCCGGCTAAATACATATCCTCTTTTTGATCATGTGCATCATAAAGCATATATTGATTATCATCAAGGTCAAATAATTGTGGTGGTTTGAATTTCGGAAGCAAAGACTGAATAGTTCGCGACTCTATTGTACTAAGATATGGTAATATTGTATCATTTCGAATTTCAGGATCAAATGGGTTCATCAAAGTTTCAGTAGTATGAATCGATTTTCTGGAACTCGCTGTTGAACATCCAACACTACTGGTTGATGATGATGAAGACGATTTACTATACTCTTCACGGCTCGTCTCTACTATCGTACTAAGTTTACTAGTTATGCCATTTACGAAATTCGGATTGTTATAAACTCTTGAATTCGATAGAAATTTAGACTTAGATTCAACTCTGGTAAGAGATGGTGTCGAGGAAGAGCATGAATTGAATTCTTGCGTCTTGATGCTTGCATTATCGAATAAAGCGGTAGATTGTTTAGGATCTTCGAGAATTTGGAAATCCTCATGGAATGTCATCTCACTTACATCTTGAGGTTCTTGATTGAACACATTCAATGTAGTATTGTGTATGGTGCCATTAAAAAATGCACGCGCTATAGCTGAAGCATCTTTTGTTTCAAACATTCCTGTTTGATTATGTGAAGTTATATTGTTTGCAGGAAGCATTTGAAATTCTTTTTTTAGTTCTTCAATTCGAAGCCTTTCTTCTTCACGATTTTTTAGCCATCTTTGGCAGCGAAGTTCTTCAAAGCTATATTCCGTATTATCTCTATAAATTTCGTCTTTTTTTCTATACCAAAAATATTTTTTCAGTGTTGATTCATCTTCAAAAATAGCAACAGATATCTTTTTTTCTCCGAAATTTTTTTTGTTTGTCATACACTTTTCATTAGAGTCGACAAAGATTTCAAACTTTTCTCCAGTTGATTCTTTATGAGGCTTTAAAGACAATTTATTGTTGGACCATTTTTCCGGTTTTTGCTCATTTTCTTTGGATTGTTGAATGAGAACTTGATTATTGTTGGAAATCGTTTCAAATGCTTGGGCATCATAGTCGTTTTCAACATAAATATTTAATGGTTCATTTCCTGTTTTTGTGACTGATTCGTTGGTAATTTTTTTCAAACCTTCACTAGCATCAATGGGAACCATAGGAATACGTTTGATAGGTGCCAGAGCTTTACCATGAGAATCTGAATAGGGCTTTAATTTCGATAAAGCTTTTCGCTGATTTTTATCGCTAGTTGATTCTCGTGCTTGTGGATTCTGTGAAACATGTTTCATTGTTCTAACTTCCAAATCATTCAATGTTCGTAGCAAATCGGTCAAAGGTTGAGCTTCATTTTTGATTCCATCTTTGATAATTTGCATCGCTTTTTGAAAATTATTTTGAGACTCTAGATGAAAAGCATAGTCGATATAGAATAATGCTAATCGTTTCGCGAAACCAATCTTATGAAAATATTGAAAAACACTTATAGGATTGTTGCTATTGTTAGCATATTTTGAAACAATTGACAACATTTTATCATTATTCTTATAGTTTTCATCAGCAATAAATGTTTTGATACAATCTTCAGAAAGTTTTTTGAAATCGATTTCTTTTCCACCCTTAGGATAAGTTTGCTCAATCCATCCGATGTAATTGTAAAAAGTTTCAAAAAGAGCCTCGTTCTTCAATGTTTTCAAATCATTTTCAAATTTACTAGTTGTTTTAAAATATTAAACGAAAAGATAATTGTATTGTTTGCAAAATCAACTGATTTACCATTTGATTTGTTTTCGTTTCTCAGCTTCATTATAATCCTCACTGAATGCTGCTTTTAAAGCATCGATTTTTCTTCCTTGTCTTAACGGTTGAACATTCTCCTTCAGACCTTCGATCTCATCCATCGTTGCAAAAAAAAGATATAATGTTTGTGATTGAAATAAAAATCCAAGCGAATATGGATCGGATTGATTTAATTTTGGAACGAAAAGAACATAACAATGTTGAAAATTGAAAAAATTCCAACCGAAACTTTCAAATTCTTTTGTGTTCCTTGAACGCAGTCTCAACTAATAACTGTAGTGCTACCCTCTATGGTCCAAAAAAATAGAAAGAGGAGTCAAAAATTAGTGGCGGAATTTTTAAAACAGGTCAAATAATTTGTTTAAATTAGAATTAACTTTTATTCAACTAATTCGAAAAAAATGAAATTTTGTACTGGATCATAAAATCATTCAAATCGAACTCGTCGTTTTTCGATGGAATGACCATCGGATCATTTCAAGAGGAATCGTTTGTTTCTAACAATCATTAAATAAATATGGACTAGATAGATAAAAATCGATCATTCCCTTTTGATTGCTTGTAAATCGCAAATGCATATAAAGAAGTTTCTCTCTGATCAATTAAAATTAATTTTGTTAAAAAATGAAAAAAAAATGCAAGCCATATATCTTTCGAAAACAATAAGAAAAAATGAAATTGATAGAAAACAAAAAATATCGAGGTATTCAAAACGATTCGATCGAAAAAAAAACACAATCGAAAGGAGAATTCTAGGGTCCCTTTAGTTTTTGATATTCAAAGAAGTGTGACTTTTAGACAATGAATCTTTCGAAGAATGGTCCATTCGTTTATCATTAATACCGTTTACTAGAGGAAAAAATTAATTAATATCTCTCATCAATGATTCAATCGCTTACAGTCTATTAAATTCGAAGAGAAAGGCCCTGAACCTGGTCCTAAATGAGATATGTGACTGAAATCCGTTGGCGCACTAATTTTTAACTTTATATTCTGGGTGAAGAGATTGAAAATTAATTTGGAATTTAAATCAATAGATGTTCTAAACCTTTTTCAAATCTTGACATTGGTTCGGAATATTTTTTTGACTTAAATTGATAAGCGTGAAAGGTCTGATATTTTCACCAAACACACGAATAGTTTTATCGTCTTTGATGACGATTTGTATTAAATTTGGCAGGTCCAGTGCTTTTGTGATACAAAATAATACGCTGTGAAAATAAAAACAATCATAATCATTCGAGCAATTATATTCTGTTTAATATACTCATTGGCAAAAGTCTGCAACGGTTTAGTCTCTTTGATATTAATCGTCTGAATCCATTGAATTTCATTTATATCAAATACATTGATATGCGTTTGTGAAAAAATCAATAAATAAGACGAGCTGTGTTCTTCAGAAGTCAAAATGGACACATAAAGAGGTTGAGATGGATATTGCAATTCTAAACAACGAGTTCTTTTGCCATGGTCATCGACATAAACACCATAATCTAAACGAAGAAAATAATTTGAATCTCATTGAAGCTACAAATAAGTAGGCTTACGGGCAAAAATAAGGAGCCATTCTTTTTCATTCACTGGGTAGCAGAGAAACGGGTCGATAGAATTTTGTATCAGATAGATCAAATCGGCTGAATCTTGATTGACGAGGTCTAAAAAATTAAAAATTTCAGAGTTAAACTCAAAAAAAGTTCTCTAGATAGCTTTGAAAATATTAATAATTACACAAAGGCTGTTCAGAACGCTTAACATCGTAAACAATAAAATTCGAGCTGGTTCCAACAGCAACAAAACTTTCACGGCAAGTGTTCAGTGTTTGGATATTGACTGGCATCTGTATTTCATGATGTAGTAGATATCGAGATTTTTTATGCGTAATTTCGAAGATATAAAGAGTTTTTCGTATCGCAACACAAATAAAAGCAGCTGAATTGACATATGTCACCGTAAAAGTCGTGGAATTCTTTGTTTCAATCATTTTGATCCAATCGATTCCATCATGATCTAAAGCTCTGATCGGAATCAATTTGATTTGTTTCTGTTTTCCTCCTAGAGCGACAATCAATTGTTCTGACTGAATATAAGCGATTTGAAGAAATTTTTTCGATTGATTTAAACGATGATATGAATGAATGTCTAGATCGCAACATAACAAACACTCTTCGCAGCCGATTAGTAAACGCGTCTCATCAATCATATAGCAGCAATATATATTATTCATATTACGCAAAATTGAAATCTGGAATGTATTTAACAAATGATGACATTGAAGAATCTAGTCAAATGGATGAATTAAAATGTAGTGAAAAAGGTCGTTATGGAACAAAGAAAAATTACATTTCGGTGTGGTATCTTATTTCGGCGAATGATTCGATGCAATTCGGTTAATGCTTCGATCCATTTATTTTTCTCACTCTCTTTATCTACCAACATAAGCTGAGTGAATTTCTGTAATCCTTCTTGATAGTTGCCAATCATCGAGGTCGTTATGCGGAATATACAAGGTATATCTTTTGGTGTGGCATGTATCACATCACTTTCATTGACATCGCTGACACTAAAAAACTCATCTCTGTAAATTGGAAAGGAAAATTTGTTTCAAACAAAAAAGTTAATTGTCATTCAAACCTCATATCGATTATCGTACTGGCCGAGACAGAAGGAGTGTTAACTAGATTACTGTAGCCAATGTCATTATTAACATTAGCATAAGCTAAACTTGAATCTCCAGTATTGATGATGTCATAAAGAAATAATTTGAAATCACAAACAACAACGAACATCCGGATCCATCCTTTTCTGATTCCACCCCTTGGTTTCGGTATCTTAACGAAACCCTCATAGGCTGTACCGATACCTTTTTGAGGATCAATACCGACAGGACGTTGTTTAGCTTCATCGAAAGGACACTCCGATCCAAGATCAACACAATCCACATGACAGGCGTAGCCGCATACTATTTAAAGGACAGTAGAAAAAACTGAATCGATGATAGAAATCGGAATCGATTCAATACCTTCGCAAACATATCCTTGTCTGACTAGACCAATCATCAACGAGGTACAAATATAGCATTTGATTGGTGTAATAAATGTACGGATGATAAAAGAATGTCCTAATTTGTTATGGTAATCGAAATTCTCATTTGATTCGCTAAGAGTGTTATATTTTTTATGATTCTGTCCACTTGAAGATGACATCGATAGCACTGATTTTTTATGATCCATGGCATATTCACGCATGAAAGGTCCTAATGATGAATCAGTATCATCACTTTCATGATTACTAGATCTTGAATATCTTTGTTGCTGCTGTTGATTAATATGATGAATATTATTCATGCTATTCTCTTGCGACAACTTGCTCAAGTGTTTTTTGAGCTTTGTGATTTCATTTCTAGAATCAATCAATTGGATGTTTAAATTATCATATTCTTGTTGAAGTTTTTCCAATTCATTTTGCACCTTCTGTTTCTCAGTTATCTCACTCTTTAATTCTAATTGAAGAGTTAACAATTCTTGTTTGTCTACTTTCGCCGATCGTCTTTCTTGCCAGCTAGTAGCGTTGATTTGTTGTTGGTTGATGTTATCATAGATTGCCGAGGAATTAGTACGATTGTTTTTATCATTTAAAAACTTGAATCTTTTTAAATTGTATTCTAGCATGGAAATGATTTCGACAACAGAATCTTGATCTTGAGATTCTTTGTCTATCAATTCAAGAAGAACTTTAAATTCTTTCTCACATGTAAGATCTTGATTGATTAAATTCATCAAATCTCTATTCACATCATTAAAAAACTTCTTGGTTTCACAATTCTCTTTCTTGATGACAACATTTTCCTCTTCCAAATTTAGAACTTGTTGCTCAAGCTCATTGATTTTTTTCATGAAATTTTGAATTTCACCACTATTAGACAAGCTTGATTCATCATCGTGTTTTTGAAGCTGTCGTTCCATCGTTTCGATACGATCTTCAAAATCTTTTATGGTATTCTGATCTTGTTTCCGTATGATTTTTTGAGCTTCAAGTTCCGCTTGCAAATTGCTAACTTCTTCAAGATGTTGTCTTTTGAGTTTCTCGAAATTTCTCATTTGTTGACGTAACTGTGAGTTTTTATCTATATGTTCATCTAGTTCTTGTTCTTTCATTCGAAGTTTATCGGACAAGATATTTTTATCTTTCTTCATTTCCGCCAATAGATGAGACATTTCGCTCCACTCTTGTTGAGCTGATTTCAAACGGTGTTCTAAATTAGAGATTGTTGCTACAGCTTCACTCATTGACATAGTTGAATTTCCTGAAGATGAATGTTCAGACTCTGTGACTTTGGAATGATTTTTGGTTTCAAAGATTTCCTCGGTGTTAGGAGTTATTGCTTGAAATTCTTTTTGACTGTTAACAGTAGAGAAAGTTGCGGAAAAACCTACAAAAGATAATTCTACATGACAATCTTTGTTGTTCGGTAGAGAAACAGATGTAGGAGCATTAATTGGCTTCAAGTCGGATGTATCAAAATTAGAGGTATCATCGGGTCCAGAAAACTCTGGCTGATAGGGAGGTGTCTGATAACGAATTCGGTCCCAATCTGTACCAATAAACCAAGGATGAGTTTTGAATTGGTCAATTTTTTTGTAACGCGATTGTCGATCAGTCACTAGATTTGATATAAGATCTTTAGCTTCATCAGTCACATTATCATTCGGTGGATACATGAAATGAATTTTGTGATTCATAATTTTGAAATAGGTCTCTATGAGCGATTCTGCATAGAAGGGTGGTTCACCATAAAACGATTCGAATATAACAATACCTAATGACCACCAATCTGTTTCATACGAATATGGACAATCAGTCTTATTTTTCCCTTCTATAACAGTGAGTATTTCTGGTGAAATATAATCAGGAGTTCCAACTGGAGTTGACGTATCGAACTGGACTAAAGCGGCCTTGACACAAGATCCAAAATCAGCTAAACGAATATGGCCAGTCGAATCGATGAGAATATTGTGAGGTTTGATATCTCGGTGTATGTATCCGAGATCATGAAGAGCAGAGATGGCGAGAATCATTTGGGTTGCGTAAAATTTGCACATTTCTTCCGGAAGGGTATCATCGTACTTGGAAAGCAGAGTTAAAAATTCTCCACCAATGTAGTAATCCATCACTAGATAGAGATTTTCTCCATCTTGAAAAGCGTAATGCATTTTGGTGAACCAATCATTGGAACCATTTAGAAGAATGTCTCTTTCTTCTTTGAAACAAGCTTTCTCGGTTCGTTTGGTCATTTCAATTTTATTTAATACTTTCATTGCATATACTTTTTCATTATGTTTAGACTGTGATAAAAAAAAAAGTTAATTAAATAAGAGAATTCAGTTGAGATGAGGATTTATTACTTTGACCAAAGAGACCTGTCCGAAGGCGCCTTTGCCAATAACTTTGAGCTGATCAAAATCATTTGATTTCAGTTTCAATCGATTGATATAATCGACCAACGGTTTTACTCGATTGCAAAATTTTATGGCTGATGAATTTTTATCTCGTATCTGATGGGTATTTCTATTATTGGCATACAAAAAATATAAATGAGTTAAAATTAAATTGATTCGGTAATAAATTAGATGGTGTTAACCTCTGCAAATCAGTATATACAGCAATCAAAAGATCGATAAAAAATTCATCATTGAAAGACTTGATATGATTGTTACTTTCATCAAAATCACCAGCTACAACTCCAGCAGCGGCAGAAATCTCAGCATCAGCATATAACCGATAAGATTTGAGGGCCGATGATGGCAATGATGACGATCGGAATAAATTGGCTAATATGTCAAAACGATCTTCTAAACTTAATGTTTCTTGATTATCACTCATCTTTGTAGTTCGATAAAAATTGCTTTGGAATGAAAAAAAAATCTATAACTTTTTCTTCTTTAACCACAGCACTGATCACACTGGTGGATTCATTTTTTATTGTTGTTGTTGTGGATTGATAGGATTCGAGTATGGGAATTCTATTCGGTTCCTTGACTAATGTGGATTTCTGAGACTAATAATACATCCTTCGTTTCTATCTTTATCGAACGAAAGAGATCCTTGAATTTAAACGGAGCATCTAATCGTTACAGACAGTTAAATTTTTGATAAGAAATTTTAAGACCAAAAAAAATAGTTGCTAAAGATTTGCTTTGAAAGCAGGAAACACAAACTAGAGATAAAGAGATTAGGAGAATTAATGAAAAACATCGATAATAGGGAAATTTCAATGAGAATCAGCAAATACAAAATCGAAAAAAAAGAAAAACAAAAATAAATTTGATTGTCAATGAATTTTGGCAAAATAAAAAAATAACAAAAACAAAACATCACACGCATAAATCAATCATTTTTCTCTTCCCATTCATACAGTCAAATCATCTCTCTCTCTCTCTCTCTCTCTCGGTATTGTCATTATTCCCAATACTAATAGTCATAGTTCCATTCATCGAATCTGACCGAAGGATCGGTGTTGTTCAACCACCACACACTTTATACTGAAGCTTCAAAACAGCAATCTAAGCAGCAGCTGCTTCTGCAGCCGCACATTGATGTAGCTTTCGTTGCCCTTCTTTAAGAACAGAAAAGAATCAAATCTCTAACAAAAGACTTGATCTTCTGAAGAGAATTTTGATCAAAAAAGGGACATCTAGCGGAGGAATCAAATGGTTAGGAATCGAATTCAATTCAAAAAACAGGAAATCGATTTAGCATTGCTCTTTCAATTGAGAGAGAGAGAGAGAGAGAGAGAGAGAGAGAGAATCTTTAATCGAAATTTATCACATTTTAATTGTTGATGATGTTTAATGAAGGGAATAATGAGGAAAATTTTAAGGTATAAGTAGAAATTTTATAAACCCAAATATGGTCTCATACTGTTGCTGAATTCAATCAAGATTTGATTCTTTTCAATCAATATATTAAAAAAGCTTGATTGAAATTTTCGTCGTTGAAGCATTGTTAGCATCGATCAATAGACCATGAAATCGTGAATTAAAAGGAAATTCCTCTCCATCCCGATTTTGTATTAGGTTAGCAGAAAATAGTCATATTATAAATGAGAATGTTTATATTGTAGCCAATTTGCAACGCTAATTGGATGGAAAATAGAAGTTTCTGCTTTCAATCTTTTAGAAGATTCTTAAGAACCATGGTCCAATCCACAAAATTATGTGAACCATTGAAAATGATATGTATCTTCATCTCTTTGGTATAGTTTAGATTTGTTAAAAGTTTAGGAGACAGTAGAAAATATTGTGATGAATTTCTTCTCGATACTTGAGAGATAAGATCGAAAACACAACGTTCGTTTTTTTCGTCCATGCCCTGAGAGCAAAAAATCAGTGTTGCAATAAAATTTATTCCTAATTTCGAGAAAGATGGTGAAAGAGAGAGAGTTCGATTGCAAACCTGATTAATCTCATCAACGACCCTAAATGGTACATGTGCTAGCTCTTGTAATGAAAGCATATAGACCATTGTTGCCACGGATCTTTCGCCACCGCTTTGATGATAAGCATCAAGATCTTGCATCGGTTCGGAATCCCTAAATTTTACTCTGATCCTGATTCCGTAATCTTCAAAGGCGTACTTCGTAACAAATAAAATCGTCATTTACAAATCAAATCGTCTTAGTTGTTGACAAGCATTCAAACTTACCTCTTTATCACCAGAAAGATAGACTTCACCGGAGTATTTTAAATATTCCATAAAATTTTTAAAATTCATGTTGATTTTCTCAATAAATTCTTCTAATGAATTCAACCAAACTGATCTCAAACTATTGATTTCAGATTTTTTGGCATCCAATTCACTCTCGAGACGATCACAAATGGCAGTTTTCTCTTTGATTTCCTCTTGAAATTTCTGATATTTCACCAGTAGATCAGCATCAACATTCTTGATGCCAGCACATCTCATTTTATTAACCGAGATCTGATTGGCAATCTCGTCGATTGTGGCAGGAAGCGCATTGAATTTCTCGATAATTTGCGATTCTGAATCTGAATTATAATCGAAACCAGACTCTTTCTTCGCTTTTTCTCGATAAAGTCTAGCTTCTTGTTTGACTTCGTTCAATTTTTCGTTTAATTCTTTCAAAGCGGCTCCCATCGATTTCTCTTTCTGTCGCTGGAGTAAATATTCGTTTTCTACTTTCGTTCTAACCGAATTTATAATTTTCATTTTGATTTCGTTGCAAAAAATTGGTCGATGGTATTTCAAACAATTTCGAATACTATCACCAGAATTAAGCAATAATTTTAATTGTTTTCGATGAATTTGATCAAGATCACTAGAGATTTCTTTCTTCAAACGATCAACTGAATTGATTGACTCTTTGATCGATTTAATTTGTCTTTCTTTCTCTTGGATTTTCATCTGAATTTTAGAGATCGCCATTCGCTTTGCTTGGATAGAATTTAATTCCGTTGATTTTGATGAACGAGATTCTTTCATCTGATCCATTAGCTCCTCTTTTCCTTTTAAATCAAACGAGATCTTTTCTATAGATTCCTTAATATTCATAAGGTTATCATCGATATTTTGTATCTCTTTTTCATCAATGATGATATTCAAATATTTCGATTGACTCAAAGCAGTTATACGAGTAGTTTTCTCGTTATCATGCACAGAAACAACAATAGTATAGATGTTTCTATTGGTAATGATCTTACGGAAAGATGAAATTTGAATCAATTCATTGATTCTATCCTCTGTGATTTGATTGCCGACGGGTATTTGATTAAGATTATAGCCTTTAATCAAATATGACATGATTTGTTCGGGGGCTGTAAAGAGATCACTAACTTTGGAGAAAATTCCATAATGACGATATCGTTCCAAATCGAAAGATTCATTAATGTCTGGAATCTCACTAGGTATCATCGCGACATTTACACGAAAATTGAATTCTCTTTTGATCTCTTCAGTGAATAGTTCTAAATCGTTGATGTTCTCGAATAAAAATGTACTCATATCCAGCGAACCAATTGCAGCTTCGACATAATTAACCCATTCCGTACGAATTACATTGATCTGTGTGATAAGAGGGGGAAAAATTTTTCCACAAAACTTGCCCATATTATTTTGCAACCAATCCCAAGCAGTTTGAGTGTGCGAATCTTTTCCATTGATCTTATCCATTCGAGCTTTGAAAAGATCTTTGATTGATTTTTTTCTCGATTCAAAATATCTTTTCTCATTATTCAAACTATCTAATTGATTTTTAGCGTTGCTAATTTCTAGAATGTTACGCTTGAGATCGTTTTCTATTTGAGAGATCTCTGCTCGAAACGCACTGATCTGCGAATCGAATCGATTCAAGTCGGAAAAATTATCCAATTCATTTTTGTAATTTTGATAATCTTGTTCGTATTGAGATAATCGTTGAGCTGATTGTTTATATTCCGCAAGTTTCTCAGTGAAAGATCCAATTATCTGATTTAATGAATCTTGTAATGCATCGTAATTCTTATAAACTTCCATCAATTGGTTATGGTTGCTTTTCATTGATGAAATCGATTGAGTTTTATCTTTTCTAAATCTCTCGAAACATTTCTCTAAGATATCAATCTTAAATTTTAATGGACTGATCTCTGTTTGAAACCTTTCAAAATCGTTCTTTCGTTGCTGAAATTCCGCCCTTAGATCTATATAATGGGTTCTTTTCTCTTCGAATTCTAACCAAACTTGTTTCTTCTGAAGCCAGTCAATTTCTTCTTCAAATTTGGTTTTTTGTTCAATAAGTTTGAGGTCTGGTTCAATATTGGCAGTGATGTCGTGAAATTTGGAAGCGAACGCTTTGTTTTTTCTGATCTCACTCTCAAGTCGACTAACATCTTCGCCTAGAGAGATTAAATTCATGTGCTGTCGGTACAAGTTAACATCACCGATCGATTTCTCTGTCGACAAAAGCAGATGTTTTGGCATCAATTTTGAAAATTCCACAACTCTCTCTTGAGGCAGAACTTGGCAAAGATTATTGACATCAATATTTATCTCTTTAATGAAATCATTGATGACTGTTTTATTTACTAATTTTCCATTTAAAATCCAATTGGAAGTGCATTCAGTTTTATTATTTTTTTTCGTAGCTTTTATCTCTCTCTGAATGATATGATTTTTTTGACCAGATTTATTAGAATAGATCTCGATCGTTATCAGGGCCGAATTGGCATCAAATCTTATGTAGTCGACTGCGATGAAATAGTAATTTCATTGATAATTTATATTAAAAATGATGCTTTGTCGAACAGAGACGAACCTAAATTCGATGAACGTCCGGTGATTTGAGGATCGCCTCCAAAACCCATAATGATTGCGCATACAAGTGCTGATTTACCCGAACCATTTGGGCCTAGAATCAAATTCAAAAATGGGCCAGGACGAAATTCTATATGTCGATAGATCCTTGAATAGTCCGATTTGATTGTCGAATTTAGAGAGAAAACAAAATCGTCACAAAATGCTTTACACATAAAATCGAAATCAACTCACATGAAATTTCGCAATTCAATGCGGACAATCGAACCATGTTTGAAAGCACAGTTTTTTTGCATCGCTGAATCATTCATTCTAGTCAATATCACAGCAGCCTTTCAAAATATCAAAATGAAAATGCAACGCAAAAGACAACTTGATTGGATTGGATTATAGATTTGTAATCGAATCTAAATAAAAGTTTCATAGGTAAGAGTATTCCTGAAATATTGGCTCCTAAAAAATTTGCATTTGCAATCCTAGGTCCGTAATCATTTCATACGGTGCTAGTTGTACCGAATGAATCGAACACATCATCCAAAATGATTGAGAGAGAGAGAGAGAGAGAGAGAGAGAGATTTGTTTTGGTCCAGAAATCGATCCAGGATATAATTTGATTTACTGGAAAAAAATATCCAGAACACAAACTATTGCCAATAGTTCGCAATAAAATTTATAATTGCATCAAAAATTTATTGCAAGAAATATTGATTTTTTTTTCGTTCGCATCAAGCTATGATATTGTGGAATGGAATCTCCGGAATGAATTCGATCACAACATGATGTTTTCATGGCCATTGTTGATTGTGATAACATTGAATTTTTTTCTTACTTTCTTTCTTCTCAATCGTTATGGCAGTCTTGGTCGACAAAATATTTTGATCACAATCAGTGTTTTGATTTCTTGGTTCTTCTCATTTAATGTCATCTCAATCCTACCGTTAGATATTACATCGGTTCGTTTTTGATTTTTTAGAGTTGCAATATTAATAATCTTTAAACTATAATCCATCTTCACAGACCATTTTCAATCGATGTGTGATTAAAAATTTAAACCTCACTCGAAATGAATCGAGACCTATCATCAATGGCACCAATCTAATGTTTAATACTCTCAATTCATCTCTGTCAATATTAAATTCAAATTCAAATGATTCTAAATTATTTTTCAATCAATCTAGATTAACTCTTACGTCCACAGAGAATCCAACAATTCCCGATGATGAATTTAATACAATTTGTGCCAAACCTTGGACTTACGTCCCTAAAAAGATTCTTCGAAATCTTTGGAAATTCATTTATTGGTCATCACAGATTCTAACATGGATCATTTTGCCAATTCTACAATCGTACTCGATGTCGGGAGAGTTCACCGTTTTAAATAAGATCAAATCATCAATGAAAGAAAATGCTAAATATTATCTTCTCTTTGGAGTTTTCTTTCTTATTTTCATGATCTATTATGTTTCCAAAGAACGAATAACACTCGAAAGTTTAAAAACATTTTGCACCTCAGCATCAAACACTTTCGGATTGTTTCTGTTGGTCGTTTTGATGGGCTACGGTCTGGTGGATATCCCTCGAAATTTTCTCAAGAACTATCACTGCAATCATCAATTCAAATTGAATTATCTTTATTTTAAAGTCGGTAAAACTAGTGAAGAGAGATATCAAGCGAATTGTCATCTTGAAGACCTTCTAGATGAGTTACGAATGTGTTACATACGAATTTACATGCAGAGTAAATATTTCTATCTCAAGAATAATTTCGAAATCATTCTGAAGAAATGCCCATCTTTATTTCAAGAAGATCTATCAAGATTAGATTTGAACAATGCCAACGAATACACTCCATCGAATTCTGAGCTTTGCGTGAAACATCTGGTCTGTTTGAATGCAAAAATCAAACGAGCTATGCAAGCGATCCATCGTACCGAGGTACAATACTCTTTGCTCATTCAGCAGGCTGAAAATTTGGAAGAAATTATCAAAAACTTGAACAGCTCATATGAATGTGATGATGAAACGAAAATCTCTTCTGCACAACGATGGTTACGTCTCAACATTCCTAGATTAGAATTTCTCTTAAAACGAAAAGATATAATAGTCTATAAAATTTTCTTTCTCTTGTTTGGCTATTGTTTCGCAATCTTCTCGATCATAATCGTTTGGTCTGAGTTTACTTTCTCGATCAAAACCTTGCCGATAAGTATCTTCTCGTTGATCATCAAAATTCTTCGCTATGATTATTTTTGGATAGAGGTATTTTTTTTTTTTTTGTATTTTTCTTAGTTATGATTAATTCTCTTTAATCATTAAAGATTTTCTCAATGCTCTCGATCGCATATCTGGCTTGCTGTTGTTTCTATACAATATTTAAGATTAGAATCTTCAACTATTATTATTTAGCTAAACATCATCAAACTGATGAGTACAGTTTGATTTTCAGTGGAATGTAAGCATCCTTTATTTGTTGATCTTTGTTATATTATCATTGTTGCATTCATTCGTTTAGGCTACTTTGTCGATTAGCCTCACCATTATGTTTGAATTTTCTAAGTCTAATACATTTCGATTCACATGTCCTTTCGGAATCGATCGAAGAGGAGACATCTTTTACTGAAATCATGGGCCATATGGATATAATCTCCTTTATAAGCGATTATGGCTTCATTTATCTTCCTTTCATCATGAGTATCTTCTGTGTAGCAACGTTGTTCAAAATTGATTCCAAAATAGTTTCCTATTTTGGGTACGAACAATACAGTCTTTTTGATGAGATCAGTCAAGAATTAGTGCGTGAAGGTGAGAAGCTTGTCAAACGTGAGTCTAGGAAAAAAATTTCCACTACGATGAATACATCTTTATCTTCGATACACGCATCAAGGATGGGAATAAGAGATCAGGGATCATCGAATGTATTGATGTACAAATCAAGCCGACCAAAACCAAATACATCATTATCTAGTCTAAGTAGAACAACAAGTCAAGAACAATTGCTCTCGAACCAAGATCAAACAACAATGATTGATTTGAAAAAAAATTTATTCGATGATATCTGATAGACATCGAATTCGATAATATTTACAATATTTAATTTTTAAATTCACTAAAAAATGTAAAAAAACTGAGCAGAAAAATTTAAAGTAAAATGATTTCATCCCTTCTCTTTTGTAGAGAACATTGAAAGCACATGAATAAAATTTAGACAGAAATTTCATAATTCATTTCATATTGACTTTGACGATTAGATTGATTGGATTTTTCAATCCTTGCTGCTATGCTTTGTCTGTTTGCTTGCTCAATTTTATTCGAAATCTCTAATGCTTTTTGAAATTTCATAGGCCTTTTGCTCGTAAATTTCTCACTCAAATCAATTGGCTCATCATTGATGTATTTGTACTGAGTTTTGTTATATTTTTGAAGCTCGGTCTCTGAATTGAATTTGGAACAATTGGCTACGTAACCACCCCCACCAGCATCTGGAGAGTAATAGATCAAAATACCGCCCCCACCTTCTGGACCTTGTATGGATGGAGCATGCATCGTTGGACTGCGACAAATATTTGAAATTTCATTGATTGAATTTGATTTCGATGTCGATATTTTTGGATTTTGATGACGATGATAATTCGTAGACGGAGAAGTACTGTTCACTGTATGATGGCTATTGAAGGGAAGTGAATGACTTGTGGGTAATGCGATGAATGTTGTTTCTCTAGTTCCGCTATAAAACAATTGAAAAAAATAATTAAGGGATAAGAATGGTCCATCATTTGTAGATACTTTGTCATGTGTTCCATCGTTACAACAAGACTATCTTCATCATCTTTATCATTTGAATTGTATTGCGATCTGTAGTTGATTTCATTATGGAAACCATTTAAAACAATATCGTCTTCATCATCAAGATTGATAGAATTTCTCGAAGTCTCACGATATGAGCTCACTTTTGGATGAATATTAGAAGATTGGGATAGATTGTGATGAATACTTGAAACACTATTTGTTTTGTAATCATCAGTACTATTTTCGTCAATTTTTTCTAAAGCGATTTCATTTGGCTATCAGAAAATCAATCAAAATCAAAATTAATCGTTTTGAAACAGTCTCGCTAGATCTGGTTTACGTTTGTAAATGGGAAATTGTAATTATTTTTAATCACTGGTTGTTGCCTTGTCTGATTTCTGTTTGTTATCTCAGCATTATCGACTTCATTCAGGCTGCTTTCGTTCATTCTGGTCGTCATCAAAATATTTGAATCATATTCTTTTCTTCGTTTAGATTTTGGCTGATATAATCTGTTTTTAGTGTCGCAGTTGATAAAAAGAGAAATATTGAAAAAGTTTATAGAAGAATAGAAAATTATCAAGTTACCCGGGATATCTTGGTGAACAAAGTGTATTGATGCAATTGTTGAGACAACCATTCGAAAATGGGTTGATTTGACGATTAAATTTCCGTGTCACCTGAAACAAATCGAGATTAAATCATTCAAGTTTATTAGTGGACAAAGTAAAAGAACGAACTTGTTCGTTGGTAGTACGTCCTCGAGTTACCAGAATCACATGGAATCCAGTCAAACCGAATATAGGAATGAAAAAGATCGAAATGATCACTATCAACACAATCCTACTCAGAAAAGCCAAGCAATGAGTTAATGCCATTAGCATAAAATTATCTAAAAAAGACATACGAAACTACAATAGATGTTTCATTGAGATTGTTCTGATTTTTGACAATCAACAGCATACACCAAATGAAAATGGTGATCATATGGAGTGTCAAAAAGATAAGAAAAAAGAAAAAATGTCTATAATTTCTTCGTCCAATGCAATTATTGACCCAAGGGCAATGATGATCGAATTTCTATCGAATTTGGAGAAAAATTACTATAGTGATAAAACTTTGATGAGAAAATAGAAAAACTAAACCTCGATGCAATTATTGCAAACGGAACAATGAGAACATCTTGGTGGTCGATAGAACTGACAAGTTGGACACCATTTCATCCGCACGACATGACCACGGATTTGTACTTCTTTGTAGAGTGGTGCCCGAAAATCATCTTTGTCTTCATCAGGATCAGCTGTGATTCAGAAAAATGATAATGTATGATCACTAGGTTTACAGTTTAATCGAATCAAATACCGCGTCTAATGATACCAGGGTCAACAAAAGTCGTCGCGAAAAGATTGGAAATAACAAAGAATGTGATCAATGCTTGAGCTATGGTTATTGAAAAATGATAATCATCTTGAAGGCGACGGCAACTTTCGATGTGAATTGAATAAGAAGATAAATATTCATTACTTCAAAAAAGACTGTTCAATAAGATAAAAATCTGATAAAATACTAACGGAAAGATGAAGAAAACAGCTGTGGTTGAGAGCAACAAAATCCAAGCACATGCCGCAGGAATCAAACGTTTAATCGATTTACAATTGGACATGATAGATTAAATCAATGATCATTCAATCCGTTATTATCGGAGCGATCATTTCAAATAAGAGTCAAGCATATTTATGGAGGGTAAAAATTGGATCTGGATGATAGACACGTCTAATACAGAAATAAGAAATGAATAAAGATGATAGTTCCGGTTTCTTACGAAAGTAAAAGAGTCTCTTTGATTCAAAAAATACAATCAAGCATAATTCATCTCTATTATTAAAATTTTTGGGACTAGAGACTCATTTTAAGACTTTGTTGCGGTCTGCATCTAAATAATGTCTCAGATACAATAACTTAATCTTGATCAAACTGAAATAGAATGATTTTATAGAATTAACCAACTGTAAATCAATAAATGTTCCAATGATAGTGCAGTGTTTTTATTAAAAATCACCAGGTAGAATGACAAAAACAGAGAGGATTGTAAGGATTGAAAGCATCGATTGTTAAATACAATTGAAAATAGACAAGAAATGAAATAAAATAAAAAAATGAAGAGATTTCGTTCTTCTTCAAACAAAATACTTTTTTTAGACAGCAATATAAACAAATGTATGTTTCATTCAGTTTTCTTTTCTGGTTCATTTCGTCCCCCTCTTATCCGTAACAATTCAGTGACGAGTACCCACCATTTCTTCATTCTTTGGTAACATCATCACCAAAACAACAATTAGCATAACAGAACGTAGGGGGCCATTAAAACTGCGAGAGAGAGAGAGATTCCACAGAGACGCAATCAGAGAAAAAAGGACAGCGATCGAGAGTGAAGAGAAAAAAGTCGTCATCAATGAATGGATTTTTTCAGACGACTAGCATGCTTCCTCTCTATCCGCTTCAACAAATCGTTTCTCTTCTCTTGTTTAACGTGGATTTTATTCACCAAATTTTCCCATTTTGTTGATTTTTTTCGATATTTCATTCGTTTCAACCGATCTTTAATCGCTTGGAATTGATTTATTACCGATTCGGTCTCAAATTTTTAACTCTATTTGATTTTTTTCACTGATTCGTTATCGATTTTTTTCATTCATAATGGCCAACGTTTTACGTAAGAAGATTATGAAGGCTGCGAACGAAGAAATCGATTCTTTTGAAGCTTCAATCGCTCAGGTTGATCATTATCTAGATCAAGTTTATTTTAAAATTTCTTATTCTTCTTCATTATTTTTCTAAATTAGGCGTTGTTAGATTTAGAAATGAACACTGATCTAAAGCCGTATCTTCGAGAATTGCACATCACTGGAGCCAAAGAGGTTGATGTTGCCGGCAAAAAAGCAATCATAATTAGTGTCCCAGTGCCTCAATTAAAGGCTTTTCAAAAAATTCAGAATTCAGTTGTCAGAGAATTAGAGAAAAAATTTAGTGGCAAACATGTTGTGATTGTCGCTAAAAGAACCATACTTCCGAAGCCTACTCGAAAGCTTCGTACAAAATCCAAACAGAAGAGACCGAGAAGGTGACATTTAAAATTTAAATATTTTCTATTTTATAATTTTATTAATTTTTACAATAGCCGAACATTGACTGCTGTCTATGATTCTATTCTCGAAGATCTTGTTTATCCTGCAGAAATCGTTGGCAAGAGAACTCGAATTAGATTAGGTGGTAGCAGATTATTCAAGATCCATCTAGATAAATCCTCACAAACCCAAATCGAACACAAACTAGATACATTTGCTGCAGTTTATAAAAAACTGACCGGACGAGAAGTAATTTTTGAATTCCCTGAGCCTCTTTTTAAATGAATATTAATATAAATAATTAATAAAATTATATTTTGAAATCAATTTTAATTAATCTGAACATTGTCTTATTGAAACATCAATATTAACATAAGTAGTGATGTTTTAGAAGCTTCATAGGTGAATTTTAGCAGTCTAAAAAGTTAGCAGCCATCAATAATTCTAAAGCTATTTCAGGATCAATTTGAAATTCCGGGATTTCCGAGATATTGTTAGTATAACGGAATTTATAGGTGAAATAATTACAAACTTTTTGCAAAATATGGGAAGGAATTTCCCTGAAATTGACTTCATTAGTCTCATTCTCAGAGAATTGACCTGAATGGTAAGAGGAAAAAATGTTGATACTATTAAATGAATGAATGAGGAAAATCAATGACGCTAACCCGGACCACTGAGCATCGCTTTGATGGTACCAGATGTTAAAGCGTGTTCACGCTTGATAATAAATTCTTGATGATCAGCCGAAATCAATTTCACATACATAGCGTTTGGACCCTCACATCCACCATATTTGACTTCAGATTCTTGCTTTGTATCATCCATGACAGGCCAATTTTTTTAAAATAGATTAACTAATCGATCGATGAATTACAAAACTAAGGTTGATCATTTAGAGAATATCTTCAAGAATTATGATGATATTGAAAATTTATAACAATCCTCTTGACAATGAGAACATCTAAACAAAACAAAATAAAACTTTGGAAAAATGCAAAAATCATTCGAAATGGCCGTACACAAAGAGTGTCTCCGCGAAAAAAAAATTTCGTTTACACGTCTGTCAAAACATTGCTCTTTTAGAGAATGAATCCTCATCCTTTTTTATTTAATGGATGCTGATTCAAATGATAATAATCAAAATGGAAAACAAAAATTTCGAAAATAATTCAATCTACTATTTTTTTTAATATCTAATCAAAAAAGCCATTGAATTCGGACGAAAT
Organism: Sarcoptes scabiei; assembly: GCA_020844145.1. NCBI lineage: Eukaryota > Metazoa > Arthropoda > Arachnida > Sarcoptiformes > Sarcoptidae > Sarcoptes > Sarcoptes scabiei. The sequence goes on from CP080484.1 coordinate 3,693,166, forward strand.
CATCTGATCTGATCAATCAAGTCTTTTAAATCAGTTTCATCTTTGTCGACCGTTGTTTCAGATCTTTATATCGTTTTTTCTTGCAAATTTTTTGTTCTATTTTAATTTTAAATCTGTGATGCTCAAACAACAATCCAGAAACAATAACGAAAAATTATCCCGATGATGCTCAAACATGTTACAAAGTTTCAAGATTGAAAAAATAATGTTCATTACTCGTGCTTTAGAGAAAATTCTTGCTGAGCGAGATATTCGTAAAAGTTCCAATAGCTCTCTGAAAAAATCCTGTGAATTAGTTCTCGGTGGGTGGATAAATTTGAAAGAATTCTAGCAATTTTTTAATTTCTATTATTGATTCATAGGAAAAATTAAAAATGAAATTGACACAGCCAAGGGCGATGAAGATTGCCATCTTTCTCTAAATTCTTCAACGTTGCCTCAACCGAAAAGCCAGAAGAATTTATTCGACGAAGAATTCTTTTTCGCACCATTTGAATTGGCTTATCTATCGAAATCAACGCCGATCGTAATAATCGCCCTAGATTGCCTGCAAAAATTGATCGCCTATGGCCATTTCACAGGCAATCAAATCGATAGCCGAAGTGAAGAGAAAAAATTGCTTATCGATACAATGGTCAATTCCATTTGTAATTGTTTCGTAGGCCCGAACACAGACGATGAAGTGCAATTGCAGATAATCAAAGCTCTTCTAACAATAGTAACCTCACAATCATGTCCAGTTCATGAAGGCAGCATTTTACTGGTGATACGTACTTGTTATAATATTTATTTAGCTAGTAAAAAATTAGTCAATCAAAAAACAGCCATAGCTGCCTTGACCCAAATGTTGAGTGTAGTTTTCTCGAGGATGGAATTGATTTCATCTCCAACTGTGCCTGCGAATTCCACAAATTTCGATGAAAACGATAATGAATCAAATAAATCTAATCTGAATTGTTTGAATGGAAACAACGATTTTGAAGAATTACAAAAAATTTACCATTCCTTAATTTCGAAGTTTAATACAGATATCAATCATGAAGATGAATTTATAGAATTTCTAGTGAAAAATATGATCACCAGTGTTTGCAGACATTACGAAGATTATGATGCGATATCGATTCGATCAAATCAAAGCATTCAGCACTCTTCGAATACCCAATCGAATCAGCCATCATCGATCATATCATCGATTTTTATGCCCATGACTCCGAAAACATCACCAAGCTATTCTTCAGGCGTCACATTCGATAGTTTTGAATCTAATGATACAATACATTTATCATTTGAGAATATTCATCAAAAAGATGCCTACTTAATATTCCGATCGCTTTGTAAGCTCAGTATGAAACCGTTGTCCGAGAACAATATAGATATGAAATCCCATGAGTTACGATCGAAAATACTTTCATTGCAATTAATTTTGCAAATTTTGCAAAATTCCGGACCCGTTTTTCAAAACAGTGACATGTTCGCAGTCGCCATCAAACAATATCTTTGTGTTGCCTTATCGAAAAATGGTGTGTCCAATATTCCGGCTATTTTTCGACTCTCGTTGGCGATATTTTTCGAGCTGTTTCAAAAATTTAAAACCTATTTAAAGATGCAAATTGAAGTTTTTTTCAAAGAAATCATTTTAAATATTTTAGAAACAATCACAAGTTCATTCGACCACAAATGGATGGTGATCCAAGCACTGACCAGAGTATGTGCTGATGCTCAAAGTATTGTCGACATCTACGTCAATTACGATTGTAATCTATCATCGGAGAATATTCTTGGCCGTCTGGTTACCGATCTCTCCAAAATAGCTCAAGGTGGAGGCCAAATATTGGATTCTAATTTCATTAACTCCTCACAAGAGCGAAGTATGCGATTGAGTGGATTAGAATGTTTAGTATCGATTTTAAAATGTATGGTCGAATGGAGTAATGATCTCTATACAAATCCACATCAACAGAATTGTTTGAATGAAAAATCTAACCCAACGATTGGCAATGATCTGAATGAAACATCTTCATTGCACAATTTAGATGACAATCCGGAAAAATTCGAAGAAGCTAAAAATCAAAAAAATATTATCGACAAAGGAACTGATCTATTTAATGTGAATCCCATGAAAGGAATTAAATTATTACAGCATCACGAAATTATCGATTCCACTGCCAAATCGATCGCTCAATTTTTCCATTCCAATGATCGTCTTGATAAATCACAAATCGGTGAATATATGGGAGATTTCAATACATTCAACAAAGAAGTGATGTACGCCTATGTTGATCAAATGGATTTCTCTGGAAAAGACATTGTTAGTGCGCTGAGATTTTTCCTGGATGGATTTCGTTTGCCTGGTGAAGCGCAAAAAATTGATCGTTTCATGGAGAAATTCGCCTCACGTTATTTCGAAACGAATCGTAATCATTGTATTTTTACCAGCGCTGATACCGTCTACGTTCTCGCCTATTCGATTATAATGTTGACCACTGATCTGCATAGTCCACAAGTTAAACGTAAAATGACTAAAGAGGATTATATTAAATTAAATAGAGGCATCAATGAGAGTAAAGATCTGCCCGAAGAATATCTATCACAAATCTATAATGAAATTGCCGAAAGTGAGATCAAAACGAGAGGAGTTTTCATGAAAAAAAAATCCGGTAAAGATGTTACAAGTGAGAAAGCTCGCCGACTTTTATATAATATGGAAATGGAAACCATGGCCTCAACTGCGAAAGCTTTGATGGAGAGTGTTTCACATGTGGAATCACCTTTCACATCAGCAAAACATTTAGAACATGTGAGACCAATGTTTCGAACAACGTGGACTTCATTTTTGGCAGCCTTCAGTGTCGGCCTTCAAGATTGCGATGATCAACGAATTGCATCGCAATGTCTAAACGGAATACGTTGTGCAATAAGAATCGCTTGCATCTTTCAAATGACATTGGAACGTGATGCTTTTGTACAAGCATTATCTAGATTCACTTTACTCAACGCAAATTGTCCTATTACTGAGATAAAAACGAAAAACATTGATACGATCAAAACACTTATATCTGTTGCCAATACTGATGGTAATTATCTCGGAAAAAGTTGGCTCGATATTTTACGTTGCATTTCTCAGCTCGAATTAGCTCAATTGATTGGGACCGGTGTGAAATCTCAAATGCTTAATAATAATAATTTGCAAATCAATCCAAACGGAAATGGTTTCAGCTTTCAATTCAAATTAGAATCATTTGTTCCATTAGAATCGCTAGCACGGAACAAAGATAAAGAGTCTAAAATATCTGAATCGATGATTGAGGCCTCATCCCAAAGTGTTGTGGTCGCAGTAGACCGAATATTCACTGGATCAATTCATTTGGATGGCAATGCTATAGTCGATTTTGTCAAAGCTCTTTGTCAAGTCTCTAGTGAAGAATTGTCAAATCCATCTAATCCTCGAATGTTTAGTTTGCAAAAAATTGTAGAAATTAGCTACTATAACATGGTGCGTATCCGTCTACAATGGTCAAGAATTTGGGAAATCTTAGGTGAACATTTCAATAAAGTTGGTTGCAATCCAAACGAGGAAATTGCATTCTTCGCAATCGATTCACTGCGGCAGCTGTCAATGAAATTCATTGAGAAAGGAGAGCTCTCAAATTTTCGTTTTCAAAAAGATTTTCTCCGACCATTCGAACACATCATGAAATACAATTCTTCAATCGCGATTCGTGATATGGTTGTTCGGTGTGTAGCTCAAATGGTCAACTCTCAAGCGAGTAACATCAAATCCGGTTGGAAGAACATATTCAGCGTTTTTCGAATCGCCGCTCTCGAGACCGATTTATATATCTTTGATCTCTCATTTCAAACAACTTGCAATATTTTTAACAATATCTACGAGAATAATTTCACTTCCATGATTGATTCGTTTCAAGATGCAATCAAATGTTTATCTGAGTTTGGTTGTAATCAGCAATTTCCAGATACCAATATGGAAGCGATTAGATTGATTAGAGCATGTGCTCGTTATGTTGCAGAACAACCGAAATATTTTAAAGAATTTAATTTAGATGAAAAGAATAGCGGATATCTCGCAAGTGAAGATGATCGCGTCTGGGTGAGGGGATGGTTACCGATTCTCTTCGAATTATCTTGCATAGTCAATACTTGTTCGCTCGATGTAAGAACTAGAGCATTGACAGTGATGTTTGAGATGATCAAATCTCATGGTAGCTCATTCCGTGAGAATTGGTGGTCAGATTTATTCAAAATTATTTTCAGAATTTTCGATGCCTCAAAGTTTCCTGGTTCAGCGGTGGATAGAGCAGAGTGGATGCAAACTACTTGTGATCATGCAATCTATTCGATTGTTGATGTGTTCATACAGTTTTTCGATGTGATCGGCTCTTTTCTGCTCAAAGATGTCTACTCACAGCTCTTTTGGTGCGTTCAACAAGACAATGAGCGATTGGCTTGTTCCGGAGTGAATTGTTTCGAAAATTTAGTCCTCTCTTGCGGCATCAAATTCAATCAAGTTACTTGGACGATGACGATCGAATTGATCGAGAGAATTCACGAGATAGCTAAACCTAAACAATTGTTTTGTAATGAACAGCAAAAACATTCACTGAATGACGATGAGCTCAAGGAAGTAGAGATCAAATTTCAAGTACAATTGGATCTAATTCAGGCGATCGATAATATTGTTTTTAACCCCTCATTCAGTCGGAATGAAGATGCTGCACTGTTGCAATATCTTGAGCGAGAGTACAAAATAATCGATGATCGATGTAACCAAAGAGAGGAAATCATCGAGAACGGTGATTCGTCGGTAGCATTTGAATTAGATCATCAAAATGGCATCGATATTGATCGAAGGAGTTCTAGAGACAGACTATTTCAATCTTCTTTCCTCAAAAACAATCTAGATTCGTATCAAAATGTGGAAAACAATTCTGTCAATGCAAATACTGAAATTTTTTTCAATCATTCACCCAATGGAATGTTCATTCGTATGAACACTGACGTTCTAATAAGATTGGCGAAATTTTTAATCAAAGTCTTCAATTCATCGAATAGAATCTATTTAGAAAAGACTAAATCAAAATTATTGGCTGATAAATTGACTTTGCTATCAGCTCAAGAAATCAAAAGTCTTCTCTGCTCCGTAAGGATTATGTTCTACATCTATAATGATGATCAAAGACAAAACTATTGGAATCAAATTGAATCAGATCTTATTAGGTTTGCTAATTTGTTGGATACTCATTGAAGAACCATCTTGATAGTAATATATGCTAGTTTTATGAATAATCATCTCATTCTCCACATTTATTCATCCATTCCATTCATTCAGTTCTTATTTCTGTTTTCGTTTCAATGCTAACTTCACTGCATTCATTCGTATTGCTTATCAAAAAATTCGAGATTTTATTCAAGATTTCCTTAGATATTTTTTTCTATTTCAGTGTCTCTACCAAAGCCTTGAGCTATTATTATCGGATAGAAAATGAATACAATCGAGATAATTGGACTTTGATTCTGTTACTGATTCTGCACAATGTTTCACGATTAAGCTCAGAAAAGGTATTATTTTGATTTATTTTAATGAATGGGGAATGGTCTGAATCTCTAGATCTTCTAACAAAGTTCTTCTCATAAACAAGAATAAATTTTTTTTCTTTTTTTTTTCCTTCTGCTATTTTCTTTTATCCATCGTTTGATAATCCATTGATTCTCTTGTCTACATTAACTTGGATCGTTTTTTAAATTTATCTATCCGATTTACTGATTGATTGCTATTTTTGAAGTTCATCAAGCATATCAAACATCATTATGAACCAATCTGTAATCTTCTTCTGCTTGATCTGAAGCCATCAATGAAAGTTTTAATAAGGAGAATATTTTATCGGATTCAATATGAATGTTTTGTGGATAAACTTTCAAGGCCTGGTGATTCCAAACATTGATGATGATGTTAAAGAAGAGAAAAAAATTATTCATTCCAAATTTTAGAGTGATAATGGAACTTCTCCTCTAAGTATTCATCAATGGTCTGACATCGAACGATGAAGGAGATGCTAAGGAAAAAATTACTTGACATCAAATAATTGATAAGAAAATTGATTTAGAAAAAAAAACTTTGAAATTCGCACACTACCAATGAATTGAGAAAAAGTTATCGAATGAAAATATTATTGAATTTCAAATGAAATCGAAATGCGAAGACAGTAGGAATATTTTTGTCCAGTTCTTTGTTCGTTTTTATTATTGATCGAAAACTTGTCGGTCATATAAATAGCGAAAAAAAAAATGATCTAGAATGCAAAAAAATAGTGCGAAAATTTTCGGACACTGGGATGGACCAGAAGAAAAAACGAATTCAGACTGAGAATAGAATTTGAAATTCTTCGAAGTCATTCACAATTCAGAAGAAAAGAAAATTTATTTCCGTTATTTGAATTTCCATCGAAATTCTACTGGACATTCGGATGTTTTCAGGAATCTCAATAATCGTTTTAAAAAATCGGCAAACAAATTTTTTTCCGAGTAGCGATCATTACTATCATAACTAATGTTATTGATATTGTCTGATAATCCATTTGTTTAAAATTGTCGGTAAGATTCAGAATCTGAAAATGCTGCTGGCTATATTAAAAAAACCAGAGCTCTTATCTAATCGATTTTTCTAAGTAAAAAATTCTTCCGGTTTCTCTCTCTTCCGTACTAAATTGATGTTGAAAATTTTTCGAGTGCTGACGAAAGATTCATTTTTAATTTTCTTATTTGATGAAAATGTTTTCAAATTTCAATAACTGTGCAAAGAATACAATTTTTAAATATTATTTTTATATGAAATATTGTAGTGATTATATCTCTATTCTCTCTCACTCTTCACTTTCAGCTTCGAATTTGTCATTTAATTTTAAGAAAATTCATTCTAATCCAAGTTAATAATTGCGATTATTGATTTGAACGCTCTCAAAGTTTAAATAAAAAGCCCAAATAAAATTGAATATTAACTAATTGTTTCTGAATCAATCTGGATTGATTAAATTTTCATCTTCGGAATACAATCTTCGACGAAGTTTGCGAATGAATACCATAGTTTTTTGCTATCCTTTTTATAACAAAAATAGGTAATGAAATAGGTTGTGAAACAAAGCACCAATAGACTTTAGTGCGTGAATGCGAAAAAGTGGTCGCCAAATTAAATCTGCTTGGTCTAAATCAATTTGGTTTGATTCATTTTCTTCTTTTTTTTTATTTCTTCTTAATTGATTTCCCTTTTATCAATTTTTGGGCTTTGAAGATTCTTGATTTTTTTAGACCCTAGAGGAATGTCGATGAATTCGGATTCAACAAATTTGTATTTAAATTGAATTTACAAATCCTTTCTCATCACGTTTCATAACAGAATGGAATTCTGATGAAATAAAGCCGTAGAATGAAAATCATTCGATTGATTCATTGCAAGCATAATTTGGGTATTGGTATCTAGCTTTAGAAGTTTGACAATTGCTTCTTTGTTGTTCTGACAATTGTTGAAAAAATCTTGCAAGCAAAGAGCAAAAAAATTTGTTGAGAAGAATACAAAAATAAAATCTAAAAGAAGTTCACTTCAAAACGTTCGGATTTAAATCTAGGGCCTAGAATATTCTGTCCACATACCATAAAACCATGAGAGAAAATAATATCATCTGGCATATGCGAAGAGTGTGTTAGAGAGAAGAATCGAAATCAGAATTGAAGGAAAAAAATGAGAAAGGTAACCATGGTGAATCTCTCAAGAGTACAACATTGGCCTTGGAAAAAGCATTGGTACCAAACATTTTTGTTAATCGATTACGAGAAAAACGGGAAAATTTCCATTTTTCTCGCATCAGAAAATTCGAATGTAGAACTTAAGAAGAAAATAGAACGAATAAATTCACTACCACCGTCATCAGGTAACTTTGTTTTGTTTTCGATTTCTATTTTTGTTTTTTTCGTTAAAGTTGATTTTGATGATCGCCATCGTGTCTATCGTAAAGATGAAACAATGGCTACAATCTTCAATTGCTCAATTCTATTGGCCTAAAATAATTATCGAAATGGAGTCATTTGAGTTTGTTTCGTTGTTTGAAAAGTCCTTTGAAAAGAATTCATTTCGATGTTTTTTTGTGTTGTAGCCTACAAATGTTCATTTAAGAATCATCGAAGGTGTGTTTAGGGCATTATTGTTGACCAAATGGAATCCTCAATTTCAATGGATAGTGAATTAGAATCTGATTCGAAACGAATGAAATCAAACATTCGAAAATATAGGTCTAGAAAGAGAAAATTCTAACCGATCTCAGCAAAAAGAACTTTTACAATTCAGACAATTTCATTGCTGAGGATATTGCTTCCATAATGATATTATAGCTTCCAATTCTTCAATCTAAATTGAAAAATAAAGCATTTCGATTTCAAACGAAACGATCAGTTTGCGTCACATCACAATCAATCGTTTCGATTCGAACAGAAGACTTTTTTATTTTTTCCTAGATTAATTTTTTCTTTTTTCTCTTTTTTTTTAGCATTTGATTTTCGATATATTCTGTTGATATCTAGGTTTGGTCAAGGAAAATCAGTGAACAAGAGGGACTATTTTTCAAACTTCATAAGCTGAATGAATTTCTTTTTTCTAGTAGTCATTTATGCAATCATTTAGTATCGCACCTCAACATAAGCTATCTAATGTCAATCTTCAACACTTCCTCTTCGCTGTTTTCTCTGTTTTCTCTCTCTCTCTCTCTCTCTCTCTCTCTCTCTCTCTCTCTCTCTCTCTCTCTCTCTCTCTCTCTCTCTCTCTCTCTCTCTCTCTCTCTCTCTCTTCGTTTCAAAATGAACACTTTTTGAGATTATTATTATTTGCTTGATTCCAAGTGAAAGTTATTTTGGTAGATTGGTTGATTATTGTTGTGACTATTTTTATTATCACTCTCACATTCAAACCGTTCTCATCGGTAAATAGAGAAGCTATTAGGATGGAAAGCAAATAAATTTGCCAGATTTTAAAAGAGATTCAAAGAATTTAATGCTGAATTAGAATGAAGATAGAGAGAGAGAGAGAGAGAGAGAGAGAGAGAGAGAGAGAGAGAGAGAGAGAGAGAGAGAGAGAGAGAGAGAGAGACCGAAGAGAAGAAAAGAAGATAGAATGAAAACGAAAGAACAAATGAGAGAGTATCCTTAGAGAGGTAAAACATTTGTTCCATAGGTTTTTTTTTCACAATGAAGAGCACATTTGAAGAAAAAGAAAATGAGATAGAGTGTGAAAGTGAGAGTGAGAGATTGCACACAAACTCACCTAGGATATCATCATCATCATCATCATCATCATCATCATCAATCCATTCCTTTATTTTTTTCCTCTCAATCCTAGGCCTATTCATTCTTGCTTACTTTTATACTCTCACATAGCATTAGGTCTCTCAGTAGCTAGTCCTCATCATCTACTACTTGAACTTAATATCCGTTTTCTACTTTTCCACTATTTTATTTGAAAACAAAATTTTTTTTTATCATCAAATAAATTATTTTCATCTATTAACTGTATCAATTCTACGTAATGAATAGAACTGATTCAAACGAATCGTTTCAAATGAATAAATTAATACGGATTATGCATAAATTCTTCAAATCGTCACAATAAATCTTACTTTTTCTCTCATTCCAATCATACCTACTCTTTCTCTATTTTTTGACTAATAAAATTTTGGCAATTCTTACATACACCTTCGTATTTCTGACAGAATTAGTTTAATGAAAAAAAAACTCACTAGGAGAAGTTTTTGTTCAGTTCAAATAAAAAAAAATAAAATTTGCGAGGAGAAGTTTCCGTTTAGTTCAAAAAATATTTTTCAAATCGGTACTCGATTGAAAATCAATCAATCAATTCAGTGAGGTTAACTTTTCAATTTAATATTCAATCAAAACAAAATTTCCCCTCGGTGATATGAAACGTTAAATTTTTGAATAATCTCAACGTTTCAATAATTTTAGATTCGATATGAATGTTGAAATTGAACATTGAGATTCGAGGGGAAAACTTGAGTGAAAATTTAAGACAAGAGCTCCTTCATCTTGGAGATAAAATTTAGCATCGAAAGAAGTCTAGATTTACTTTCTGCATTTTCTTCATTAGTTTTATCAGATAGAACTTCTTTCTCTCTTGGGTCTTTTTTCGATATTCTCCAAAAAAAGATTTTGAATCTTTGAATGCTTTCTGTCAATTTTTTTCAATCACCACACTCGCTATTGTTGCGAATAATGCTGTCAAATTTTTGGCGTTCATTGCACTATCCTAGTGAAAAAATCATAAATTGAGAGAAGTGAGACAAAAATCACAATTTTTCTCAATGAACATCTATTTCAGCTTAATGATCTATGATTGTAACAATCAAAAAAAAAATTCTACAATCAACCTAATACTTGAATTTGTTGCTTGAAGAAAAAAACCAGAAAAAGGAATCATCTCCTCCCTCTCCAACACCACTTGATGTCAACTTTTCCCTATCTTCTCAATTCTTTTCTAGTTATAGGTGCAACTAATTCTACTTGCGAACCTATAGCGCGCACAAAGACAGACTGACGCATTGAAGACATCGAAAAAAGACAACACAACAAACTCTTGAACGGAAATGAAAAACTCCTTCTAAAGTCTCTCTCTCTCTCTCTCTCTCTCTCTCTCTCTCTCTCTCTCTCCCTCGGTAATGTGGAAGTTTTCATTGTCGCTGTTTTCTTTGTTGTCAGTTTTATTCACTATCGAAAGAATAAATAAAATCTACTAATGAATGATGTTCGGTAGCAACAACTTTCACAAGCAAAAAGTTTTAAATCAAAACTAGACGCTAGACGAAAATGACGCTATTTATTTAAATCTCTCTTTCCACTTCTTCTTACATTTCACTCCCAACATCTCTTTTTTAAAAAAAAGCAATTAAAAGGTGTTTTCTGCATCGATGATTTTTTTGTCTAATCATTGAGCGAACAGTTTGAAGAAATAATAGAAAAAAAAGATAAAAACCGGTCTTTTAGCTTGAGGAATAGAACAGATTCATAAAAATCGTCAATTTATGAGCAGAGGGAATTGTAGTGAAATTACTTCGCTTCACCTTCTTCACGACAAGCAGACTCGTATCATCAACATTTTTTTTTTGAAGTGCCATTTGATCTTCTCTTTCATACTTGCCTAGATATTTGTTTTTCTTTCTTGATCGATTCTCGATAACAACATTTGATATAAAGTCAAAAAGATAATCATTCAATAAAAAAGGGATTGAGGATAGAAGAATTTGAAAAACACATTTTGTGTTTTCGAAAATTGGAAAAAGAATAGAGAATAAAATAAATTATTGTTGTCTATTGATCATGTCTATAGCCAGCCGACAATCAGGCCCAACGAATCGAAGATCTAGAAAAAAACAAAAATAAAATTCTCAATCAAACTCCAGGGAACGATGAGCAAAGTGCGCCCAGGAAAAGAATTCAAAAAACGAACTGGGAGAAAGTGGGATTGAGCGAAATGAAAGTTATGATGCAACCGCTCTTTGGATCCAGTTTAAAATTTTTTCACTCATTTGAAACAACACTGAACGTGAAATCAAACCTGAAGGGGCTAGTAGGACACAGGAAGGAAGAGGAGGAAGAAGAGGATAGTTCTTCTTGACGAAATGAAATGAAAGAAAATTATATTTCATTCTTCGTAAGCCTATTTCGTTCTTTTCAGCAAACAATCGATTGGAGAGAAATTCTACATAGTCATCGCAATATTAGTAGCTAGTATTCTTCGTTTTCATCACAAAAAAAATCAGAAGCAGAGAACGAGAAATGAAAATCCATCAAATCCGGACTTTCAGTGTTTCAATGTTGTTGAATAATAAAAGAAAATCCAGAATCCTAGGACCCAAATCGTTTTGCTAGCTATTTTGATTGCAACTGCTACCACTGAAAAATCACACACCACTATCAATGATTAGGTTGAAAGGGAGACTTTCACTAGGATCGATCTAATGGCTCATACATTCCATTTTCAGGTGTTCATTTAACTAAGTTTATATCAATCGACAAGACCAAGACAGCACCAACAGCGATGCTATTGAAATTGAATGAGATCTATCTAGTTCTGCTAACAATAGAGTTTGTGGAATTTTAGGAAAAAAATTGCATGCTTTGACAAAACTATCGGCAAATGAAAACCTTCTTATTTTTTTCGGCAACCTCGATCTGAATGTGATCAATGTCAATCTAATTTTCTTTGTAGTGCTACTCGAAGGTTCATATCAATGATTTATCATATCAAGCGTCTGTTCGAATTTTCACAATTTTGAAAATGATTTTTGAAATTTAATTGCAATCTATTCGAATCAAACGAAATTCATAGTATTTTTCCCAATGAATTCCTAAATTGAACGACCTGTTGTTCTAGTCTTTTGATTCTTATAATTTTTCACCTCCTTCCAATCACTCTAGTGGTACTCTAAAATGAAAAACTTGATGAATTTATAACTTGAAAGAAGAAAATCGTAAAGTTTTTTCATTTCTCATTTTCTCACTAAATGACCGGAAATGGAATCAATCATCAGTTTTGATATTAGATCGTTGTAAATTGTGTGTGCCCACTGAATCGATTGTCAATGTCGATCGAAATGAACACGCAACTTTAATAGAATTCGTTTGTTTGTCATCACTCTCAACAAACAACAAATCGGCAACGAAACAAAAAACAAACAACGCTTAATAATATATTAATTAAGTTCTAGATCGAACAATCGTCGAGACGACGTTCAGACGATTGTTTTCGACACAATTCTCGATGGGCTTAGCTGTTTACGCAAGCGTTCGGATTTAAAGTGCATCAAATCGAAAAAAAATTTAGCCAATTTTTTTCTTTGCTTTTTTTCTCGAAACACTTACCCTCGAGCAATATTTATGTTTCTTTTCATTTTATTCGGTTCAAAATAAATTCTAAACCAAATTTGAATTTTGTTTCAAATCTCCAGTGCTCTCCAGTTTTCTTTTTAGATTGGCGTCAATTTTTTTTTTCGTACCATCTATGCTGAAATTCTTTGCTTTGCTGGGTTTTCTATATGATCCTAGATTGCTTACTGACTAGGTGTGATGAGATTTCTTTCAACTGTGATTAGGAAAAAAAACTGATCGATTTTATTGGGTCTAGTTCAAAATCCAAGCTGGACGAAAAGGATGTGACGATGTTGGTATTGGTGTGTAACGTATAAAAAAGAAGATAAATGCGAAAAAATTTGAGAATTATTGCAAAATTTTTCGGGGAACGCCTTAAAGATCTGACTGGTTAGGCGATGATAAAATTCTGAATCGAAACGAAATATAGGAAAAAAAATGTTCTCTAAATTGAAAACTAATCCGATGGTGATACCATCAAATCAGATCACTGCGATCGAAATGAATCCAATCTCTCAGTACTACGAAATTGGTAAACAGATCGGATCCGCTGGGCCTGAATTGGCATGGAAAATATTCGAATCGTTTCGCCGTAGTGATAAAAAAGTAATTAAAAAAAATAATATTTTTTCAATAATTTCAGTTATTTTATCGTTTCAAATAATAACGAATGGGTTGATTCATTGCTTGATTAGCCTTCATTATCAACTAATTTCATTAAACAAAAAGAATTTTCTGAAACAATTCCAATGAAATGAACCTAGAACAAAAGAATGAGTCCAACCATTTACTAATGCATAATTTATTATTATTATTACTCTCGTTTTCTCTCTTTTCCTACTATGGTTTCTGTTCCAAAATGAAATTTTCAACATTGGTCAACATTGGTCTGTTGAATCTGGTCAATGCGTTGATGATCTTGACGTGTCCACTGTGATTGTCACGATTCTTTTAATCTATGAATGTTTGTTTTGATTTCTCTTAACGATCCAACGAAAATATTGGACATATTTATTGCCCTTGTTTTTACAATTCATTCCTCATCATCTCGGTATTTATTAATTAAATGATTTTCTTGGAACCAATTTCTGAACACATTCGACTACTCGCACCTACCTTCATCATTCATCGACATTGTGATTATAAATATTGTCGGAACACAATTAATTAACTTAAACTATTCCGATTTCCTTTCTATTCTTCTCGTGTACTGTTCATCATTCGTTTGTTATCGTCGTTCGTTATTGTCGTGTGCTCTATCAATCGCTGACTTTATGTTTGTTTCGATTCGATCGATGTATCTGATGATCCATGATTTGAATAATGAATCGCGAAAATGATTTCATTTCATTTTTTTCCCTCACTACTTTTTAATCTAATTCACTTCCAATCGAATCAATACATTTGGATGAATGCCAACACGATTATCGTCATAATCAACAATATTAATGATGGTAATGGTGATGATGTAATCGTGTGTGAATCTTAACATCGCAACGATTTTGAATGGAATTTTGCCTCTTCTGTGAAATAAACATTTCTAATTTGGCTCCATAAAGGAAGTGTCGGTTTTTTTCTATGATAAACGAACTGCTGATAAGCTACATAAACCTAAACGTAAAGAGACAATTGCAGAGATTTTACGATTCAGTGTGAGACAATTGGATCGATTCCGTCATCCACGTATTCTTTCCATAATACATTCCGTCGAAGAATCAAGTGATTCATTAGCGTTCGCAACTGAACCAGTTCTCGGTTCGTTGGCTAACGTCTATCGCTATCTGGAAGATCGCCTACCACAGACATATGAATCCTGTTGGACTAGAGACAACCAAATGCTTGATTTCGATATCAAATATGGCCTATTGCAAGTATGTTCTAATTTAATTTTTCGAACAATGAGCAAAAATCGATTCTAACTCCTCAACCTAAATGAAAGTTAACCTTCTTCTGACTGCTCTAAATCTGTTCATTCTGTTAAATATTCTCCTATAGAACGAATGAATTTTTTCCTCTTGTACGAAACAAATCAAAAATCAAAAACTTTTTTCATTAGAGTAAATATTAGCCTTAAGAGATCAAAAGAAAGGAAGGGAGAGCGAAAAACAGCGAAAAGCAGAAGAAAAGTATGCACCAAACATCAACAAATTTGGGATCCAAAAAAAAAAAAAAAAGTTTCAGTTTTTCGCCCCGCTTTCTTCGATATTGAATCGATTTTGATATTTTTGTTTTTTTTATCCCTTATTTTATTATCCATTTCAAAAATGAATAACACTTGGATCGAGGAGTTTCTCCGAACGATCAACCAATCAACCGAATGAGATTTTATTTTATGCTCTTATTTTCAGTTCTTGTTGTAACTTCTCATCAAACAAACGGACGAGATTGTTTTCAGAAATCTCATGAAAATGTAAATATCAAAACGAATAGATAAAAATGTAAAGTGAATAAAATCATCCTCACCGCCATCAATGGCAATAGCAAAAGCATCAAAATCGTTTCTAGATAGGATTGAATCATTTTTTTTGAATCTCCCAATCCATTTCTATTTCTCAACGCTTATTTTTTCAAACATTGAGTATATTTTTTGCTCCAGAAACAAAAATTCATCTGGTTTAGACAAGAAATCATTACGATTTCTATTAGATGAGTTCTACAACATGGAATGTTCTGAAATCCAGAAATCAAAAAATTTCATTCAATAAAAATCACACCGTTAGTGGTTCTCAGTCAGAACAGCAGTGTTTGAAAACAGTTTAGTTCTGAAACATCATTTGTTATTATCTAAAAACCATTAAAACTTATCTCTTTCTTTTGGTACACTATTCGTTATGTAAAATCGCTTTGGGTTGTGCCCTTTTCTTCTTAATTTTTTTTCTCAAAGCTGTTGTCCTTGTCGATTATCTCTGTACGAGTTTTTTTTGTGACAAAGTTGAAAGAGAACCGAGAAAAGTTTTTTGAAGAAAAAGCTAGAATTGTAAGAATTTCAACACAAATTTAACGATGGAGTTGGAGTTAGATTCCCTTCATTTGATGGTTTCTTTCTTATTTCGACATCGATATTGTAAGATGCGATGACAGTGTTTTGAAACATTTGAAAATTTTTGCTTCAAAATCAAACTTCATAGCTAAGTGAAACAGAACGCTGAACATTCCTTTCTCTGGTTAAATGTTTTTCGTTAAATTTTTGTATTCTTTCTCCAGTACAAATTTATAGATTTGATCAAATCAAAGCAAAATTGAGACAGAACAAAAGTTTTGAAGATTAAAAAATAAGAAGAAAAATAGAGAAATAGTCCTTTTCTAAGAGGGACCATAATTTACTTGGAGATTTTCTCTGCCATCTTCGTGCAATTCAAATTACCAGAGATTCACAAGAAGTCTTTCGCATTACGAGTTAGCTTCATAGCCATTATTGAAAATTGTAGAGCGAAAAAAAGCGAGAAATTTATTTAACTTTTTTTAATTCAATTTTCCGATTCCAATTGCTTTGAATTGAATTAGAGCTGATCTGATAGAGCTATCACAGTGAGTTCAATGTGCTGAGACTTTTAGGGTCTCTCTGTTTAGGGTCTCTCTGTTTAGGGTCACTCTTTCTCTCTGATGCCTATCTTAATCCATTTATCTTCCATTTCGCTCCAAACGGAATAATAATTCAAAGAATCTGAGCGATTCTTTTTTCTTGTCCATGTGTTCGAGAAAAATTCGAGGCAAACCGAAGAAATTGAATTCGATTGAATTGAAAAAATCTACATTGCCTCTTTGCTCCATAGATAAATTGCAATAGATTCAGAAAGATAAAGATAAACTTAAACAAAATCAAACTAAGAAATTCTCTTGATTCTCAATCAAAAACTGATTCTATTCTTTGATGAATTTATCATAAAAAATTCAATAAACACATTTAGATCTATTTGATAATTTCTCAATTATTAATCCTTTTTTTTTTTGTTCTATACATTCATCATCAATGGATTTTGATAATAAAAAAAAAGATTGTCGAGGCTCTAATGCATCTACATCATACATTCAAAGTGATCCATCGTAACATTTCGCCACAATCCATTTTGATCAACAAAAAAGGAACATGGAAATTGGCTGGATTCGAATTTGTGGAGAAATGCAACGACAACGATATGATGGTAAGTTGAGCGAAATTGAAAACAGCAAAACAACATAATAAATAAATGTATCATTCATCAAATCAATAATAGTAGTGATGGTAATGATTGGAGTAAAGCTTGAGAAAACAAAACCAAAAACAAAAAGAGGCAAAAAGAAAAGCCTTGGCATTTCAATCCAAAATAATAGTAGGTTTTGGCAGTGAAAACAAACAGAACTTCTGCAGCAACAAATTGAATGAGAGAGAGAGAAAAAAGAACGAGCAATCATCAACCCTATCATCATCAACATTGTTCCATTTGATTCCATTTGTTTATAATAGGTCTAATTTTTCTTTTATTTTTTTCTACTCTAGTATTTCTTTTTTGCTAGATCTAAAATTCGTATACATTTACCACGAACCGATATCCCTATTCAAAAAGGAAGCCCTCATTCGATGATATTGGATAATGAAAGATCTATTGTTGGGAAATTGAATTTAGAAGATGAAATAAACAAATCTAAACAAAGAGAAAAACAAGAATGAAGAGATGGAGTAGAAAAAAAAAGAGATGGATGAAGATTGCAATGAATGTTGAAATGTATCTGATGTTTTCTCTTTCTCTTGAAGATAAGGGTAGAAGAATCAAAGCTACAAAATCATTAATGGTAGGTGTGTCTGTGTTGTGTTTGTGGATACATTGGTGAAAGATAATTGAATCGCAAACAAAAAAGTAAGAAACAACGAAATCTACTGTTTTGTTGGGTTCAATATCGTTTGATTTTCTCTCGAGATCACATTTGATTTCAATACAGTAGAGAATTTTTTCTCTTGTTTCTTGTTTGGATCTTTCTTGACATAGGAAAAAACCTATTCAAAAATTGAGTAGTAATATGATGATGGAGAGATTGGTGAGAATATTGAGACAATAAATGAAAATCTCTTATAGAGAATACATGAAACCCATCTAAGACCTGGAAAAAAGCTAGAAAGAGAAATGCGAAATATATTTTCATTCTTGGATCCGATCGAATTACAAAACGAACAATAAGAATATTGAGGATTTTTTTTTGTCATAGTATGGTGATGATGCTTGGTCGCTATTATTTACATACCAAAGGGCAAAAGAGTATCATTCGTTCGATAAAAACATTTCGATAACACAGAAAGAAACCAAAAACCAGAGAATTTAGTCGAGACATTTTAGCTTCTCACTTTTTAGTTGGATTTCTTAGCGCTCAATTATACTGAACTGAACGCTTCTCTTCGGAGAATCCTACAAAACCAGACCATTTTGGATTTTTTCAAGCAGTTTTTTGCTGTCGCTAACTCAATGAATAATTTATATGCGATTTTCTATATTTGATTTATCTCACTGTCCCATTTCGCAAGAACTCTCTCATCCTTGATCATTGCGAAAAGATGCTCTTATTGTTTGAAGGTGTTTGTTGCAGATTGTCACATCTGAGTGCTAAGCTTTCAAAGATCTATTGCTACAGCTTTTTATTGTTGTCTCGTTTAGATTTAATTTATTACGATTTCTTCTATAATCTAAATCTTCATCTTTAATATTCTTTTTTTCTTTTTTCTCAAATTTAACACTTACTCAACGTTTCTCATGCCCGTGTCGCGCTTTCCGTGTCGATAAAACTACTAATCGAAATCAATTGCTTGGAATTTCGTCTCGAATCCATCTTTTTCTTCTTGTTTTTCTCATTGTCTCGTTGTTGGATTGAAACCTAATATAACAATCGATTCTCTTTTAATTTTTTTCGCCAAAAAAAAATTATCGAATAAATAAAAACAAAATAATCCAACGATGAAAATCCTAATAATAATAATAATAATAATGATAATCGCTACGCTGCTGACGATGTTGATGATAATTTCTTAAGAGTTTGATCTCTTGCCAACCATTCACTAGTAAATTACCGAAAATGGGACAATCGGATTTAGATTTCACTGCACCAGAAGTACAAACGCAATCAATCTGTACACCATTAAGCGATATGTTCTCTCTTGGCCTTTTGATCACCTTTCTCTATAACCAGGGCCATTCAATGATCAATGCGAATTTAAGCACTGCAATCTATCTTAAACAGCTCGATTCAGTAAGTGATTGTGTTTGAACGGCCAAAAAGGCTCTAATTTGATTCAATCCGTATTCTTTTGTACTCGTTTTTTTGGGAGAAATATCCGCTAAAAAAATTTCTCTCTGCAGTCTTATTTTTTTTTGTTCTGATTTTGACAAAAACTATTCGGAGAGGGGCAAATATTTTAGCTCCTAGAATGATAATAATTCTCAGTGCCTTTGTCTCAGATTTTTTTTGTAGGGTTTTGTTTTTTTTTCTCGAACATAAAATTTCTTTTGATCCAATAATCTTCTAACAGTTTAAGCATAGAAATTTTGAGACTAACAAAGTCATTGATCAAATTTTTTTTTCTTCTGTCCGTCTCGAACAAAACATTTCAGATTAAATTCAAAAAATAAACGACAGTCATATGATTAATTATTCTCTAATCAAATCGTTGCGGAATTTGGTAGCAGAACGATAAGTTTGTGAGCAAAATACTCTAGCCATAGAAAATGATCAATGGAGAAGATTTTAAACTTAAGGAAAAAAATCCAATAGCTTATTTTTATTTAACTTTAAATTTTAGTCGAAGAGCCTACTTCCCATTCAAACTTTTATCATTGGTTCTTCCTATTTTTGTTTCCGGTTTTTGTAATTATAGCAATAAAGTTTCCGTATAGTGTTCGGAAAAGTTTGCTTCATCCTAACATTTTGCCATTTTTTTAATTCTTTTCTTTTCGGCTATGTGTGGATTTTGTTGGATGAATTTTTATGCTCTCAGTTCTTTAAAAAAGAAGAAAATTTGAATCTTTTCTTTTTCTTTCTCTCTTTTTTCCGTTTTGATCACCATCACCATCACCATCATCATCATTTATTCTCATCATCGATCCATCATCGACATATCGAAATCTGCACGATATATTGTTCCATCATCAATTTTTCTCGGCTACAAAAACAAAATCGCCATTTTTCATTCAAAAATCTTCTACTATTTGTGAACTTTTCCACATATTCGATTTTTTTCAATCGGTTTGCAATCTGGCATCATTCTTTGTTTCGATTCGTTTGTATTTTCGATGAATAAATTTGCTCTGATATGTGCTGTTCTTTCATCACTAATCGTTTCGATCCTAAAACTAACATTAACGCATTTTGAAAACTCGATTTGAAAACTAATTTCTTTGGGGCGGATCGTTTCTCATTGATTGGATTACGTCATCGTTTTTTTTTCTCGAACTCAATCTGTTTCAATGAAATTGCCAGATGAACAGTTTGCTCAATCAATCCCTGCCAAACGTACCACCAATTCTACACGATTCTTTGAAAAGTTTACTCGAAATCGACTATAAGAAACGTCCAACTTCACAAAATTTTGCAACGGTAAGTCTGACAACTAATCATTTATGATTTTCAATCATTGAAACATCAATGGTCCATCATTGTGATTCGATTCTTGTTCTCAAAAATAATTATTGGCTGCTACAAACTAATAGAATAATAGAACTTTTAAAAACCGGAAACAAACAAAGAGATTAGTGAGTTCTCAACCGTCTTCTAAAGATGTGAAACACTAGAGCACTAAAATAGCACTAGAGAATTGTCAATTGATAAAAATAAAAATCAAGCAATAAAGAGCAAAAAAAAATTTTTGTTTGTTTCGATTCCAAGTAATAGGATTAAGTACTGATTTCTCATCTTCCTCTCTCTCTCTCTCTCTCTCTCTCTCTCTCTGTTTTCGGTATCTTAAAATCTCTTCCGTCTTTGTTTCGAAACCAAAATAGCACAAACAAAAGAGAAAAAAAATAATAAGAAGAATCAATGAGGTATTCAAAATAAAAAAAAAAAATTTGATCCCAACACTTTGTTGATCTCAATGCTAACAAAAGTATGCAATATTGTTCTGTGATCAAAAAGCAGAAACCTTGGAAATTTCATTCCAATTGTTTTTCAAAACATTTAGAAAGTTTCATTCGATTGACGAAAGTTCTAATCAAATCTTTTCTAATTCTGGTCTAATTTTACTCTTTTGTAGTATTTTGTTTTTGTTTTTCCACCAATCAAACAGTTTCCGGTGAATTTTTTCGCTTCCGACTCTAACTCATTGTGCAAGACTGTCGATAATTAATCGGAAATATCGATTACTATCGTTTGGAATCCGAGCTAAATCGAGAAAAATTCCATAATTAATTCCAGCTTTTCTACCTTTGTCGACAGAATCACAATCAATTTAATTGCGTAGTTAGTTTCAATTTCATTCAATCAAATTGAAACATAACGATTGAGTTTTTGTTGGTAATTTTCCAAAAAAATTCCAAACGAACATTATGTCAAATGAGCATTAACCAGAATGAATCGAAATTAATAGATTATGATGATGGTTATGGTGGCAGCGGTGGTGTATATAATGATGAAACTCTATGCTAGACGACGAGAGAGAAACCCTTAAATACCATCATTATCATCACGAAGATCTTCAATGTTTAGTCGGTACAGATAAATAATTAAATCATTGACATTTGGAATATTTTTTTTCTTTTCGATCCCAAAATCGAAAAGAATTCTGATTTTTTCAATTCTCAAATCACAAAAAATCCAATCAATCCATTTTTTCCCAGTCATTTCCGTTTTTGTCGCATTCTTTCTTTCTCCCCCCCTTTCTGACTATTTATAATTCGTTGCTCAATTTATTATGTTCAAGCGAATGATTTCGGTGAATTTTTGCCAAGCATTTTTCTTTGCATTGAAATATTCATCAATTTTGTTGCAGACTACAGGATGATGATGATGATGATGATGATGATTGTGGTGGTATCACAATAACCAGTACCAAAACAAAAGCACCAGAACCAAATCTTCGCGTGTGTGTGGTTAATTTTCCGGGTTGATGAAATTTTTTTCATCGTCTCTCTCTCTCTCTCTCTCTTTCTCTCATTCTCATGTTTTTCCAATATCTTTCCTTCTCTATCTATTTATCTCTCGCAGATCTTTTGCTCTAATTTGAAATCATTATAATCATCATCGTATGTTTAAAGTTTCGCAACAACGAGTAAAATTCATTATTATTATTATTATTATTATTATCACTATTGTTACCATCATTATCATTATCATCTTGGTTTTGGTTTTGTCGTTTTTTGATTCAATTTTTTTTGTCTTGATTGTCGAACTCTGATTTTCTAGTCTTCTATCTTGGTCTCTGGTGCGTTTTTTCTCCGTTTTTTTCCGATTGTTAAAAATCGAATCTAATGACGGTGATGCTGACGATGAAGATCAAATTTTTTCCAATGTATCAAAGCTCGCAATGAAATGAAAGCCTAATATTGTGATAAAACAAAAAAAAATAGATGTAAAATAAAAGTCGAAACTAAAAAAAAACCTCATTCGATTCCATTGTCACAAATCAATTTTTTTCTAGGCCTCACTTTTTTGTTCACTCTCGTCTTTTATTTGAGTTTGATTTTCAGTTTCAAACAAGCAAAATACTTCTAATGATACTTCTAGCTCAGTATCATTTTAATAGGATCGAATTGATACCAGAATGATATTCAACAAAATCCCTCCGATCGATTCATACAAAGCGATGATACCAATGAGAAAGAAAATTGATACCGAAAGATAGAAGAGAAAACCAAGAGATTTACTACCCGTTGTGCAAATCGCTTGTTTAGCTCGAAATTAAGAGGAAAAAAAATTCTAAGAATAACGAAAAAGACATTAACTTTGGACCCTTTGAGTTGCAAAGTTTCTTTTATTTGTACTGTCTTTTCCAATTCTTTCCTCGCTATTTCTCTCGGTACTGATCTTTTGGTTTTTATTTATTTTCTGCTAAATTTTTCCACTTCAAAGTATTCAGAAGCGAAGAAAATTTCGAAAATAGGGATGCTACTTATGGGCGAAAGAAAATCGATTGCAAAAAAAAAAAAAAGTATTCCAAGCATTGAGAAGAGAGTTTAATTACTGTCAGATCTTAAGGTGAAACATAGAGTAGAGTAAAAAATTTGAATCTTTTCAATTTATATCTTATCTTATTTAATGTCTTCTTCAAAAGATTTTACTTTAAAATTTTGCTTATCTTTCGAAACATTTGATCCGTATTGTTGGGCTAGATAGGCACAGAATTGACCGAATAATTTAGTCAAATAATTTAAGCGGTACTGATTATTTGTTTGAAGTTCCAAATAATTTTGTCAATTTTCGACCACGAGCGAAAAGAACAATAACAAAACGATTTTTTGAAGTAACAAACTAAAATTAAAACTACAATGACAAGATTTCAAGCAAATCTTTCCCGTAAATATTTCTCTGCTAGAAGATGCGACAATTCAATTGGAATAAAAGTTAGAGCCGAAAAAAAAACAATTCTTTTATTATGTTTTGAGTGTGAGAACAAGAAAGGAGAGGAGAAACATTTCAATGAGAATCAAAAAAAATCTTTCAATTGCTCTTCTCTTTGTATGTTGAGAATGATGCGTGATTTCAACCTCTTCATCTACTCAATATTCCGAAAATTTTTTGAATTCTAACAAATAGAGCAAGAATAAGGGAGATAGTGAAAAAATGATCAACAACATCTATTTTGTTCGCTCCACTCTCTCTCTCTCTCTCTCTCTCTCTAGAATCTAGATCTAACATCATTCCATGATGATTTGTTAATCTTTTTTCCTGTTTTCTTCTTAAACTCCCAAACTCTCTATTTATTCATCTCTTCGTGATTGAACATTTTGGATACTCTTTCTGTTGACCATTGAATGAACACACACACACACACACACACCTACAGACCCAAACACCCACCAACGCAATCCAAATCAAGTTCCAATATCTCATCCTCTCATCACTTTCTCTCTCTCTCTCTCTCTCTCTCTCTCTCACTCACTCTTCTGTTCCTCTCTTTATCTCTATTCTTTTATTTCTTATTTTTTATACGAAAATGATTATTTTTTCTCAGTACGGATCAAGAGCCCATAATTCTATGCCTACTCTTGAATTCAGTTTGGATTGGATGGCTTTGTTTTTGTTTCTTGAAATTCGTCTTTCTTTTTCGTTGTTACTATTGTTCTAAAATAAATCAATCCCTTCTTACTTTCGCTCGTTGTTCGATATTCATTTACGGTACTATCAATCTTTTTCTTATCTCTGTCTTTTCAAATTTCATCGATTAGTTTTTATCACTACCAACACCATCATCATAATGATCTTAGGTCTATACACTTCTATGCCCTCGCAATGACAAACTGAAAACGCTCGTCTCGGAGCGCTCTTATTCTGACTAAAATAAGAAATGGAATCGCTTGTCATTTCTTCATGACAACGGTTCAGTATTCAATGGTAACGGGCGTTTTGGAGACACGATTGACTCAGTTTCATACGTACTTACTTTTTCTAGCGCACCGAGAGAACAAAATGAATCCGTAGCAAATGAAGCAAAAGGTGATCATCAACGATTGATGACTGCTTGGTTCACAAACGAAATCTTTTTTTTTTTTTTTTTTTTTTTTTTTTGGTAAGTTTGTTTTGATAATTTAGTGGTGTAAATGAAGCAAGACTAAGAAAGAAGTTATGTATCTGATTAGATCCTAAACTATCGTTCAGCTTTCGATAAAGGATCCATTCACAATCCTTTTTTATTCTTTCAATCTAGACATTACTATTTTTTTTCGTTTCGATTGCTACTCTTCTTCCTCCATAGATTCTACAAAAATCCATTCCGTTTTGATGTTTTTTTTGTTTCTATTGGTTTCGGTACACTTTGCACTCTCAGCAATCGCATTCAATCGAGTTAGTCGAGAGCAAAGAAATGATGATTGGATTGTCGCGATCGATTTTCTATTAGAGTAGTCT
This sequence comes from Sarcoptes scabiei, assembly GCA_020844145.1. NCBI lineage: Eukaryota > Metazoa > Arthropoda > Arachnida > Sarcoptiformes > Sarcoptidae > Sarcoptes > Sarcoptes scabiei. Next base: position 3,718,120 of record CP080484.1, read on the forward strand.
GTCTCTGTTAAGCAGAACTATACCGAGAAAGTTTCGCCATAACAATTGACCCAATTGGGACTCAATAATGATGAGAATTTTCTCGTTGACTTTCGTCTTATTCGATCGCGTTTTTTTTTTCAATCTAATTTTTGATGAACCCACATCTATTCGATTGATTTCAACGTTGAAAGAATAGAAAAAATTGGATTGTCGGAATAGAAATACACGATTGCCCATGTTCCTGAAATGAAAAGCAAGAATCTGGCTACCAGTGTGGAAAAACTGAATTGAAAAATAAGTTTAATAAAACAATAATAAACAAAAATGGAAATCAAGAGCGATGAAGCAAACTCTTCAAACTATTGCTTCGATGGTTCGATGCACACTTAGTACAATCAATTTCTCGATTAGCACTTATTTTTATTATTCTTATTATAATCATTATTGATCTATGTTTTTAAATCGATTCAAATTGACTTGATCGGAAGGTTTGGATTTGGTAATCAAAAAGGATTAAATTATTTTTCAGTCAGCGAAACCCTCGAAGAGACCATCGATGTACACATCTCTTTACCTCTTTACAATTTTTACTTCTAACTCTTTCTTCTCTTTCTTATCCCATTCTATGCTGCTCTTTTTCTTTTGTCTGAAGAAGGTCCTTGAAATAATTGTCTGAATTAATCGTTTCCTATCCTTTCTGTGCATCAAAAACTTCTCTCTCATTCAATTAGTTTATTATTAATCAGATTGAATCTCATCGGTAATAATAAGAGAAGAAAAATTTCTACGAACTGTCAAAAGCGATAGAATATTGGTTGTGTAAAATGAGAAACTATGAACGACTAGAGGCACCATATATTTCTGCTTCAATTTTTTTCTCTCACTCATTCTCTTTCTCAACTCTCTCTCTCTCTCTCTCTCTCTCTCTCTCTCTCTCTCTCTCTCTCTCTCTCTCTCTTTCTCTCTCTTTTCTTTTGAATCTAAAATGGATTCCTCTCCAAAATAAAAATCGATTAGTTTGGTGTTAGAAAGAGCAAAATCGGAACAACAATGGAAGTAATTGCTGGAATCTAAACGGAAGAAGAATATGATTGCTCAAATCCGTCTTTAAGTTTACATCTTTCAATTCCAAAAAGATAAAAGAATTGAATTTTTTTTCTATTTCATTTATGTTTGAGAAGCGAGATATTGATAATTTTTTCTTCGATAGATAATATAAAATAATAAAAATTTGTTTCCAATGTATGAAGAATGCGAGAGTTGTATACTAAGCCAGATGAACAAAAGAAAAGGATCACAAAAGAAGAAGAGAAGCCAAAGCTACAAGAGAGTTATGAGCAGAGGTTCTTCAACTAGGGCTTAAACTTTGAGATTTTTTTCCTTAGTCCTCAATGCGTTGGTTCTCTCTGAACGGATTGCTTCGCATCGACACGCCCACACGCCCAGACTAGACAAACTTGTTCCATGCAAATGGTCCAATCGAGCTTTTATTCACTAGATCTGATTGAAGAAACACCGACAAACCAAAAACAAGTCTTCATTGAAAAGTGTAAAAAATTTAATCACTAAATAATCTAATCAATCGATTGTTCGGAATTATAGATTTATTTATGGAGAATAAATCAATCGAATCGATCAGCTTGCGGAGGTCACTTGTATCCAATTAGCATACCGGATACGATGAGAATCAACATCTAGAAAGCTTTAAGAGATCTTTCGGTGCCGTTTTGAAAATTTCATGAGGAAAAATCACAAAGAAATTATCGCTTGAAATTCTTTTGAAAACTCTCAACTCTTTTCTTTCTTTCTTTTTAAAAATTTTAAAACACTCCAGAACTATAGAATTAGAATCAATCTAGCAATAAAAATATTTCATCCGCATTATTTCACGGCTGTTGTGACAATCTTATGCCATTGAAGAGTTTATAATGGCTGTTCTATCTGGTTTTGTTCTCCAACGCGTATTAACCAAAATAAGCATAGAGTAGCTGTTTCGAAACAGTGTAATTTGTTTTAAAAATGCCGCCGTTTGCAATGTTGCTTTTGTGTATTTCGGGGACGCTTTTGGCTATACTTTAATGGTCTCTTATTGTTCACCAAGATTTTTGTTGATGGTGATGGTGATGATGATGATGATGATGAATTATTATAATTGCAATTTGTTGTTCCAGTTCGTTGATGGTGTTCCGATGTTGTTCCCAGTTTAGATATTATTGCTGCGAAAACAATTGAATTATGAGGAAAAAATGAATTTCGTTCTAAAATCAATAGATTCGAGAAGGGCCAATGTTGTTGAAGATGCTAAAGAAGGATAAAATTCTCCGCTTTCAACCCTTTAATTCACTCATACATTCTCATTTGCTGCAAATTTTATTTCACTTCATTTGATAAACAGCAATTATAATGATTATGGTGAAAATGATGATCATTCTCTTTGAGCGAATAAATTTTAATTTTCTAAAATTAAATTCAATTTGCTTCCATGAAAGCAAAAATAAACAAGATGATCATGAAAGAAGAGGTTGTCAATGTGCAAATCCAAAGAGATAGAGAGAATCAAATTTGTTGAAACTTATTACGTAATTAGATAGAAACTTCCCCGCCAAAATTAATGCCATTATTTTTATTAGGTTCGTTTTTGCTCGTCTTTCTAATAGAATCAGACAGCAAACATAACAAAACTGAAAAGAATCAAAATTACTGTGAGATGATCCTTTTGGGGATAAATTCCTATTGAAAGTGATAGAGTGATTGAGTTTTTTTTCAATTAATTCTTTTTCTCTCCATTCTTTTCTGTTCCAAAATTATTCACTTTGAATTCTGGTAATATAATATTTTCTTTGCAGTCTGATCGCAATAACCTATCGCTCGTCGAGAAACAAAGATCCTCGCCTTAATTAATCAAAACTGATCACTGATCGATCAATATCATCGGTCATCTGTTCTGCTTGAGTGATTAGTTCTGAATTAATCATTTTGAAATCTTTCGATCTCGGAGAGAGTTTCCCCTCATTTCAATCCAGAAAATGATCATTATTAATTTTTTTTCTATAAGTCCTTCTATTTTAATTAAAACACGATCTCAATTCTATCGGTAATGATCGATAATGTAATTGAAGCAGAAGATTATATAGGCGATAATATTTTTTGATTATTTTCTCCAAATCAATATAAAGTGGGTAGAAAGTTTAATACTTCTATATGAGTAGTAGCTATCGATCATCATTGTGGTTATATGATTGTCCTGGTTTTCCAAATTAACCATTGATTATAATCGAGAAAGAGCCGATGATGATCACACAAACAAATTACGAGGACAACGTAATTTATTTTTATTTGAAATTCTTATTCTCTCTCTCTCTCTCTCTCTTTAGATGCAATAAATTTAATTATTTTTGTCTTTCTCTGTGTCTCTATGCTATCCAAAACTAATGGAAAATCATTTCGGGTTGTGCAATGTACGATTCACTTCTCGGCTGCTGCTGATGCTGTTGGTCACTGCGTTTCGACATCTACCTCGATCTTGTCTCGAAATGACCGATAATTTATGCGGATACGAACGAACCGACGATGTTGGTTTAGTCCAAATATTTCGCCGATTCCAGTGTGCAAGCTTTACATTATTTGGACATAATTCAAATGAAAGATTCGATACACAAATCGAATTTCTACCATAATCTTAAAAATCATCTCTCTTATATTCCGAGGGTTCGTATAATTTTTCTCTTACTCGTTTTCTTCTCTTTTGTTTCTTCTCCCTCGAGTTCATTTCGCTAATCTCTTTCCTGTCAATCGGTTCCTCGGGTTATTTGTGTTGATGTAATTAACTTTATGAAGTCTATCCACCTATCATTTTCATATTATTTGGTCAATCCATCATTATTTTAAAAAGAAATACGAGTGAAAAAGAGAATAGAGAAGATTCAAGAATAATTTGTGTCTATAACAACAGGATAATATCTTATCATTTAGTGCATCAATGCATGGACAACATCTACAGAGCGACAAAACAAGCACAACCAGAGTAGCCGATGTCCACAAATGTACATTTTATTTGCATTATGTCTTTTTACTGCTTTTTTTAGATTCGTAGTAATAAATTCTACAGGGAACTAGGAATGATTACAAAAATCATAGCAAACAGCTTAAATTCGATCTTATTTTGAAATAACAAGGTCCACTATTTTCCACAATAGAACAATGAAAATGATAATACTAATGAATAATTTTTTAATTAATCACAAAAGAAGAGATAGGATAAATTTGATAGATCTGATTTATATCGAAACATCAAAGTGTTATTCTCTCAAATGAAATCATTAAAATAAAAAAAAGATCAATAGAATAGAATAGAAAATATATGCTGGGTTTGCGAATTAATTCAAACAAATATTATCATCGATATTTTATGACACACAGCAACGATGAGAATCAGAAGCTTTGATTCTACAGAGAGAGAGAAAGAGAGAGAGAGGGAGAGGGAGAAAAGATGGCATAATGATGGGCATTGAACAAATTATTCAAAGTAATCCCAGTGGCTTTTTGTTTTTTAATTCATCATCAAAACGAAAACGGAAACATCGACAGAAAAATTGATCTAAGCAACGATTTTGAAAAAAACAGAATGAAGCCTAAGAAGAGATAAGCCTAGGCCTCTACTCATCTCTCTCTCTCTGTTAGACAGTTTTTTTTTGTTTTTAGATATTTCCATTGTTATAATTTTAGTGCTGATTTGTTTCAGACTGATTTCGAACCTATTGTTCTTCTGAGTTGAGCAGATACTTGATATGATCTGAATCTTCAAAGTTGTTGTTTCTGTCGCGCTGCCGATTTCGTTGAATTCGGCTTAAAATCCATCCAAAAAGGTAAAGTTTTGCTAAATTGAATGGAATTTCCAATGCCGAGCTACGCTTTCGCGAATTCCATTCAAAGTTAATTACTCAAATGTACAATTGTGGTTCGCTAATGAACATTTGGGGATATTGAAGAATTCAAGGTCAAGCACTAGTTACTATTGAATAGATTGAAGAAACGAATGAGAATCAATCAGCACTTAGTGGTATAAGCAATTCGTTTCCATACAAAAGTAGATTTCAAACTCTTTCATGAATAATTGTCTGTTGTTAAAGCTGTCCGATAAGATATTTCTCATCAATAAACTCTTTCACTTATTCTCTTATCTATTAATCCATTTGTTGGTATATTTTCCATCATTGACAGCCCTATTTACAGTAATAGTTTCTATTCCATTTTAATTTTTGATGGAGCTCTCTGCACAACAAAAAAAACCAAAACAAATCGCTGGAATAATATCGAAACTAGAGAACTAAAAAAATGGAAGATGATCTAAATTGATAGATGCAGTTAGTGATAAGGACTGGAATTGGGATATATAGGGGAAGCGAAATGGTTTGGAAAAAAAGTTCTTCTTTATCAATCAAGAATAGCCAATCATCATTAAAATCGATGTTTTTCAATGAAAATGAGGGAGAGTAAGAGAATTACGACAGCAGAGAAGAAAAAAAAATTCGAATCAGCCACTCATAGGGAGTTCAAAAGGATAGAAATGTTCATAATAATCTTCGACACTAGGACCACAAAAATTCGATGATAATCATCATTTTTTTTGTTCTCTGGTTGCTTTTGTTGTTGTTCTCTAATAGCCTTCTTATTACATCAAATTTATTTATCCTATCTTTTCTCAATCAATCCATGTAGATGCAAAGATATGATGTTATTTCTCTTTTTTAGCATTAACTTATCATTAAAAAACGAATCGATCGAATCCCAGAAAAAATAACAACCAGAATCAAATCAGACGAGAGAGAGAGAGAGAGAGAGAGAGAGAGAGAGAGAGAGAGAGAGAGAGAGAGAGAGAGATGTGTATTTAGAGTTTTTTCTTTGTTTAGTTTAGTTTTTGCTTCTTTGGTTTCGAGATATATTTTTTCATCATCATTATTCATAGAGGACAACATCAAACTAGCGACCATTTTTGTTCGTGGATCAGCTAAACAGTGAACACACACACAGCACACCTATATGAAATGTTGATAAATGATGATGATATTATCTGGGCTTGTTTTTTTCTAGCAAAAAAAAAAAATGAACGAAATAAATGAACTATTTCGTATTTTATAAGTCTTTCTGGTTTAGTTTGGGATATTCTTTTAATTTTCTTTCCCAGGTTTGTAATTTAATCGTAATGGATATCTCGCTATGGGCACCAAAAAGCATCATCTAGAAATATAACGTCAACAGACATCATAATAATAGCAATCGAAATGATTCTCTCTCATTGATCATAAAGAAGTATAGATAGATAGAGAGAGAGAGAGAGAGAGAGAGAGAAGAAGAAGAATATGGTAGAGAGTAGTGAGAAGCATTCAATGAGGTATTGAAGAATATCTTATCGCTATTTTCCATTGATCTTAAAGGTCATTATTCATTATCCGCTCTATAGACAGAAAAAATTCTTTGCTTTTACATTTCGTGAAATCAATAACACCTTTCATGCAAAAAACTTTCTACAGAAATTACTTTCTAATCCAAAATCAAAATAATTTGAAACTGAATCGCACAAAGAATTATTCAAAGAATTAATCTATTCTTTCCCAAATTTAGACAAAATTTCATGTTCTCGATCACAAATTTTCGTTCTTTGAATTAAATAAAAAAATATCAATTTAAGCAGAGAAGTTTCCATTTGTGAGATCATTTGTGCATTGGTTGTCTTTGGTTTGCACAAGTATTTACTCTGATTATATCTTCAGACTAATGATCGCTTTAATCTGTTTTCGAGCGGGAAGCCAGCATAAAAAGTTAGCAAGTATAACAAAGGTACTGAGCCAAAATTGGAATCAATATTCTGATTGGGAAATTCAAAAAAAAAAAAGTTCCCAATACGATCAATTTATGAACATTTGTGATATGTTTTTGAAACAGAATCAGCTTGAAAGCAACGAAAAATTTCTCATTCCACACTCTTTTAATTTGTGCACCGTTTCGGGGAAGAATTAATTATGTTTTCAGGAAACATAGAATGTACAAGTACATAGAAAAACAAACCGGCATATAGATTCGAATGTAAAGCAATCATTTAATCATATCCCTCACTCCACAATCGATCTGCGTCCCACTTTTGATTGAGTGTTGCATTTTAATTCAAAGCAATGATCATCATCATTGCGAATATTGATCCAGTACTTGGGACCGATTATCGAACGATCGTCTATCGGTAAGGCAATGAGATCAATTCACGAGAATTGATTTCTTTCGGTTTTTTTTCGAGACTGAAATTCAAATGCAGAAGGCGTGAATGATTGAAAGCAAACATTAGAATTCACTTATGTAATTCTCTGAAACTAAATTTATTTTTAGAATACGAGAATATATTCTAGAGAGAAAAATTCATGGCCATTTTTTTCTCCTGGAATATTATTGGAGAATCCGACATAAATCATCAATTTATTATTTGTTTGTCTCAAAAAGAAATCTCTTTCTTCTAATTCCTTCTAAACTTTAGAATTTCTTTCAAACTTCAAAAGCAATAAATTCGTTGTGTTTTCACTAATTTATTCTTTTATTTCAATTTTTCTCAATCCCTAAATCCTTCTATTTTGCTTCATTCTGAATAATGGCTCTCATCTAAATTTTTCTTTTTTTTAATTTTGAAAAAATTTTTTCAAATGGGATACCAATCATTCCAATCATTCGAAATGATCACTGCTTTCCCATTGTAACTTCTTACATTACACAATCTATCGAATGCGATCGATTCGTGGACGCTTTGGTGTGTGTATGTCTGTTTGTCTGTGTATCTATGTCTACGCTGGATTGTTTGATTTCGTATCTCAGAAAATGTGGTTTCAGCATATTCTACCATCGATGGCTGTCGAAATTCAAACACCAGAAGTTTTAGCTGCAGCACTGCAACCAATCATCTATATGATCAATCAATCCACAGCTGAAGAATTCCAAGAATTTATGTTGATTTTTATTAAAAACATCATTCAAATGCCAAAATCTGTCCAAGTAAGTTGGAATTTTTTTATCGTTTCTCTCAATACATCTACTCATTCGTTTGTGTGTGCTTGAAAAAAAAACTTTTTTTTTCAAATTCAAGATTTTTCTATTCGATTTTAAATTTATTATGCCAAAGAAATAAACTGTTCAGATGATGAAACCAGCTCAAACGAGAACTTTTGTCTGATGGGGTGTAAACTTCTAAATAAGATGGATCAGAATTGTTTTCCTCGCTGTCATTTTCATTTTCATTATTCAACTTATTTCTTCTCTACTGCTATTATTGATGTCATTGTTTCTTGTGATTTCGTTCGAATAGGTATCGAAAGAGAAAGCTTATCTATGAGAATTGCTCTTTTGATACAGCAATAAGCAATTGGTTTTGCTCTTTCATTTCTGAAACAAACGGAATGATTGTTCGCAAATCATAGAATGTCGATACTGACAGCAGTTAAACAGCTTGTCCTTAGAACAGAGGAAGATTTAAGAAGGAAGAAAATTATTTCAGAATTTTTCTCATTTCCTTCACTACTGGTTTTCTCTTTTCTTCTAATCTATTGTTTTTGTACTTGAAACATGGAACAAAAAGACTGAGAAAAATGTCAAACAATAGAATGACAAACAAATCGAATTCAGAAACGAAAGACCTAGATGATTTGAAAACGATTTGAAAAAAAGTACATTTTTTGTCTTCGTTTTGCACCTCATGAAGATGATAATGATGATGCTGATCATGGTCACAATGACGATGATTGATCACATCGATTGAACTAAAAAGTTTAACACTAAACATTAGAAATCAGTGGAATTTCCGTTTCAATTGGATGACATCATTCTTGTCATTCTATTTCAGAAGAAAATTCGTTCTGTTCTTCGTCTTGAATTTTGTTTCTAAGAAATCTGATTTCGTTGTCTGAATAGAATTGATCTTAATTATTGATAGGTGCCTAGTATCGTAGAATGCACTCTAGGCCTATGATGATAATAGGCTAATAGTAGGCTTTCGCAGCAAATCAGCCCTAAAGCATCGAAAAAAAAGTAAACTTAATGAATGAATCAGATTGAATCTTCGGCAACCTATCTTCATATCATTTCGCCCTTTTCATTCATATCGCCTTTAATTAATACCGGGGCGCTAAATTGAGGCTTCATTTTGATCTCTCTTGTCTTAATTTCATGAAATTTGATCCCTGATTCTCCATAATATTCCACAATAGTTCCAATAATGGAAATTCTCTCTCTATTCTTCTATTTCTTTGCAATCTTTTTAGATTTCTGTTAAGCAATAAAAATCATCTTAATCATCATTTTTTTTATTAGAATCAGCCTCAAAACTGCTATAATTTGGCAAGAAATGAAATTCTCACATTATTGAATTCAATTTGATGATTTGTTTCAATTATTTTGAGTCATTCATTTTCAAATCTATATCAAATCTATAACATCAAATTAGAGAGCGTAAAAAAATAAGACAAATTTAATCTCTTTTCTATCATTACCATCATCGTTTTCTTTTAACAAAACGGTGAAAAAAGAGAAAGGAGTAGATGATGATGATTCATTTATCGGCGATGATAATAATAATAATAATAATAAGGATCATCATCATTATTTTTATTGTAATCGTTACCGATTCTAGATAATCATAATAATAATAAATGTCAAACGCACACACACACACACAGACACACTTATAGAAAAATCGTCCAGAATTATTGTTCAACGATACGAAAAGCTCAAATTTTTATTTTTGCTCATAATACTCATTCCACCTTGATGAATCTTTTTGAAATGATGAATCAGAGAGAGAGAGAGAGAGAGAGAGAGAGAGAGAGAGAGAGACGAGGAAAATTCTCTTCATTCTTTATTCTCTATCTTTCTATAGATTGTATAATCAGATTGACTCAATACAATCCCTTGATAGAATTGATTTTTATTTTGCTATACCTTTCTTTTGCAAATTATCGCATCCGTTTTCCTCCATCGTTTTTCGTTTTCTTTCTTAGTAGTAAAACTTTTCTATAATTTTTTCTCTCGTTTCACAATCTCCTCATCAAGGATTACTTGATCATTTGGAACATCAATGCAATCAAAAACAATAATTTTCACTCAATCTTTTGTGCTTTTGTGATTGTAATGATTAACAATCCCTTCGTTCGTTCTATCAGCATTATTTTCTCCTCTTAAGAATGTTGAAGACCGCAATCATCACCGCATTTTCTTTTTCTTCCTCTTTTTCTCTTGATCTAAGCCTTGACAGCCTTTGATCGGAGATTCAGAATAAATTAATCGATTGCAATCTCTCTCTCTCTCTCTCTCTCTCTGACTACTTGTGTGGGCCGAATTTTTGTCAGGGTCAACGATAATAATGCCGAAAATTCCACAAACTCGAGGTAATTTACTCTCGGTAAGTTAAAAATTCTCTTTTTTGGGCAGAGAGAGAGAGAATCAAAACGGGGAGACCAAAAGGCTTGTGTTTTGTCAAGTTTAAGAACCTATGATGATGGTGATGATTTGTTTCTAAACGAACAAATATCTATTCCATCTCTATACAATCATTTGATTTTTTCAAAATTCAATCAATGCATTTCGACGTTTTTCTACCAAACACATCTTATTCTCTGTAGCCTATTCGATTTGATAGATCGAAAAAAAGTGAGCAAGATCGAGTGAAAGTAATGAAAACGAAATCCCCTCGAGGGAATTGAGAATGAAAAGAGGAAAAAGATTGCGAGAATTCCACAATATAATTATAATATAAATAATATAATAATATAATAAAAACAAATAGCGATGGACAAAATGAATGACATCGTTTCACCATTGTTTAATGGGCGAGATTCTCTCTCTCTCTCTCTCTCGCTCGCTCGCTTTTGATCGGATAAATTCATCCTGATTCCAATGAATCTCCAAATACTTTAAAGAAGTATTGTAGAGAAAACTTGGTTCGAATTTTTTTTCCTTATAGTCTCACAAGAATCTCGTTCAATATCTCGGATTTGAGTATGAATGGAAACTTCACTGTCTCAATTCGTAAAATGAAATGAGCAGAAGCTTAAACATAAATGAAAACTTCCCTGTACGAGCGAATAAAAAAAAGGGAAACATAATGAATCGTAGAATCGTTTTGTAGAATGCAAATGGGAGCTTCACTTCTTATTCCTATTCTTTCGAGTCGCAATCATATTTTAATTATTTATTACTCCCAAATATTCCGAAATCCAAAAACATTTTATGACTCTCTATGTTTTGTCTTCACCTGTGAACAACTTAATCTTTGTTTCGAATTAGAAAAAAATAAAACTACATTCCATCAACTGGAGACAAAAAAACCAAGCATTGTTCTTTAAGCTCGACTTAATATAATTGTATAATCGATATTTTTTTGCGAAAAAAAAGTATTTCAGGACAACTTCAGAATCATCAACCTAGAATAGAATATAAATATCGATCGAATAATTTTTTCATATTTTTTTGTTTTTTTTCCAGACAAAAAAAAATTAAAAACGGCAGAATTCGCTTCAGATGTTTGAGCATTCATTTATCATTTTGAATTCTCTCTCAAATCCTCTCCGTGATAGCTCTCTAGTGATTAATCTAGATTCTAGAAGGTATGAAGAAATAAAGCTGTGAAATTAGTTGACAAATGATCTTTTTTGTCTCGTTTGATCCACGTTGCTTAGTGTTGTGAGCGCCTTAAGCATTCCACCATCCGTTGCGAGAAAAAAATATTGATTTGATCAGATCGATTGGAATATAGCAGAAATAGATTCAGAAAATTTATTCAAATCTTATTATCTCTAGTGACTGAGATATTTACAATTTTTTTTAAAAAGAATTTTTCAGAACAAAAAAGCACACTTTTCGATTGGGATCTAATTTCGAGTTATTTCCAGAGGATAATTTTTGAGGATTTTGTGAATTATTCTTTTCTAATATTTCTACAATTCTATCTATTTCTTATTGATATTGCTAAATTTTTCTCTGGCTTGAATTTGCGTTCTGGTGCTTATTTTGTATTCCTTTTTTCTCTTCAAGGCCACTGTGACATTGTTGGAGAATATCGATATTTTAATGCTGAAAACATATACGACGGATTTTTTTCGTTCCGAAATCGTTCCATTCATTTGTAACTGTTTCGATTCAACCACACCACAAATTCAGGTAGGTAAATCGTTTTCGATTTAAATTTGGCTCCGGAATTTTCCCGTACTCTTTCACTCTAGCATCTCTAAAGTTGCTCTTTTGCTAACTGATCGAGAGCGATTGAGAACAAGTTGCAATGCTTGTCATCCTCACTATGAAACAAGACTTATATAGATGTTTTAATTTCAAATTTTAGATAGACCAACTGAGAAAGAGAGAGAGAGAGAGAGAATTAGGAGAGGCCTAGAAAAATATTAGTATTACACGCTCTTATATTATTCTCAAACGTTTCAGCTAAATTTCTTTGAGTGAGAATTTCAAAACACTCTGGTCAATGTAATGACGTTATGAGAAATGAGAGATGAATGAGTTTTTATGAACAAACAAAACTAGAAGTGTTCATTTAATTATTCGTCTGTGTATTAGTTTTAAAAGTTACCAAAAAATCGCGAAATTCGATAGACTTTGTGATTTTTTCTCCATCAAGCAATCATTTTATGTGACATTTAAAGATTTATGAGAGAGAGAGAGAGAGAGAGAGAGAGAGAGAGAGAGAGAGTCAAACTCATTGGACCTTTGTAGACGCGACCCTCAGTACTAACTATTTTTGTTTTTTCAACTCTCATTGCTTTTTCAAAGATGTTTTGTAGGTAGCTTTTGAGGAGAGACAATTTTCGATTCTATTAGAATCGCTAGTCTCAGAAAAGCTCTATGATTGCATTCGATTCGTTCTTGAAGTGTCCGCTATCGTTTTGAATTCTTACGGTAGTGAAGAAAATAAGAAAAAATCTAATCGAATTCTTTGATGAAAGAATAGAGAATTTAAAAGCGAAAATTGATCGCTTTGGATTTGGAACAAATATTAATCTTAATCAATTTTGACAATTCGATTGCGAACTCAAAAATCGGCGATTGTTTGAATCGGCGATGTGTGCAATAGCTAAAAGCAGATAAAATAACAGATAAAAAAATGAACCAATTTTAGCAAGATATCACAAGAATGTTGTAGAAAAAATGAGAATTACGTCACAAAACTAATGATCCGATTGTTTTTGCTGTCGCCACATTGATTCGCCTATTGCATTTTCATGAGATAATTCTGATATGCCATATTTTATTTACAAAAATTTCACTTAATGAACACTCCGATAACATTTTTTTTCGCGAATTCGATTCTATTTCCCATGCGGTTTCTATGTGGTTTCTTTAGGATTGAATAACGCATAGAGGTAGGATAGAGGTAGGATAGAGGTATTCTTTTTCAATCGGATAGAGGTACCAAATCGATGAGATTACTTTCATAACTAATTCATCAATTCTCCATGCGGTGATGATAATCGAAATATATTCGCGAAAAGCTTACTATTGGATGTATTTTAATCATATTGGAATACTTTCATCAAGAAATTAGAGAGAGAGAGAGAGAGAGAGAGAAACAAGAGGAATGATTTTCCCTTCTTTCTATTTCCCAGAAACATTGATCTTCTTTTAAATGGTAAACTTCTGTTTGTTTATATTCCGAAATATAAACAGAGGCGATTGGAAACGAGAGAAAACCAAGTCTTTAAAATATCATAGAGGAGTAAATATTAAAAGTAATATTATAGATTATGAATAATACTATTAGTACTATTTCCCCGATGATTAATTGAATAATATATCATTTGAATGTTATTCATCAAATTTTCTCGATGATAGAATCAATTTGTTTCATATTTTCGCTGAGAACCAGAAAAAAAAATCTTTTCAACCTCTTCTTATCCGAAGCAAGAACTTAACCCGCGGCAGAATGGTTCTAATCTGCATTAAGAATGTATTTGAGATTTATTTCACGCTTCCTCTCACTCGTTCAAATAAGTTACGCTTCCGATTGTTCCGGAAGATAAAAAATTTAATCAAAGCATTACTTTTTTTCCTTTTTCTGCAAAACTGTTTGATTGACTTCAAAGTTTTAACTTTCTGTGACAGTTTTATTTTCACATGTGTTCTCCTAATCTAAATTTATTGTAACGGTTATCTAAGTGGTTGCGACCACAGCACTACAATCAAACCACCACTAAGTAATATCAATATTAGAAATACCCACAAATTGATTGTAATCTGGATGGATTTTGTCCGCTGTAAAAAATAGCAAAACAATAGAAGAATCTAGCAAAGAATCAAAATCTAGCAAAAAGTCTATTTGCCGATAATTAGCTTCAATTTAAACATTCGTCAAACAATCCCTAAAGTATCCTAATCTTATTCAATCATTAGAAATTTCTCTCCTCGATAAAATATTCCTTCAAATCAGTCACTCACACACACACACACACACACACTAGATCTTTTTAATCCTTGTTGTCTGTGCGTGTCTACTTGATTCCTTCCACTCTTTCGAGTGAAATAGAAGTGAATTTCACTGTCCAATATTTTCTTCTCTATTCCTCTTTTCTTGATCTTCAAGATTGAGAGGAAGAAAATGATGATGATCACAACAAAAGAGCAATAATATTGTGTAGTAGAGAGAAGAGTTTCAGTGTAGAAACAAAGAGAATGAGTAGCAAAATTAATTAAATACCATCAGAATGAAATAACGAGAGATCAAAATTCTTTTTCTATCTATACGAACATTGTTGAGAAGCAATGAGTGAAAAAAGCAAAAAAAAAAAAAAAAGACGTAGAAGAAGAAAAGTCAATAATCTTGAAGACTGCAATAAGAGAAGATTGTCATAAGGATCAGACCTAGAGAACAAGTTAAACAACAACAACAACAACAATAATAATAATAATAGGTTTCTCCAATGGGAATATTTATTTGATGCGAACAATCTCTCTCTCTCTCTCTCTCTCTCTCTCTCTCTCTCTCTCTCTCTCTCTCTCTCTCTCTCTCTCTCTCTCTCTCTCTCTCTCTCTCTCTTTCTATCTCTGTGCCCATAGGAGAAAAAAAAATCGAAAGATAATCATTGAGTTATTATGAATCCTTTTTTTATAGCAAAAGAAAAAAAAAGAATAACAATATAAACATTTTGATTTGATTAATATTTTGAGGAGAATCGTCTCAATCTATGTTGGACGAAAAACTCATAGATTTCACTTTACTTCTTTACTTGAAATTTTTGTTTCAATTTGAAAACTCTCACCCAAGATTTCTCTTTCAAAGAATTTTTTCTGGAGGTTGGAGCGAAGACAGCAGAGAGATACATTGAATTCTATATTTTTCTTCAAGAAAACTTTTGATTCAAAGAAAAACAAAATTTATTCAATCATTCACCGACGAAAAAAAAACGAGAATATTTTTATTCGCTTTCCTATATCAGTTCTTTATTTTGTCAGATTGCAAAACTTTCGAAGATTGGTAGCTAAAAAAAATAAAATTCAAAAATTTAGATTTTCGAGCCTCTCTTTCTTACTCTTTCAATGTTCGAATCTTCGAATCATTGTTCGAAAGAATACATTCTCGAAATACAATCCATATTTTCAATATTATATAATTTTTCATTTCTTTCTTTGTTTTTGTCTTTGTTTCATTTTGATCATTTATATCGCATTGGTTCACTTTGTTATTTTCTCCTTGCAAATCCCAATCATACTTTCCAACATCTTCTAGACAGCTGCCATGTCTGCACTTTCACAGGTGATTGATCACCTAGACGAGGATACTGTTCGGAGAATGGTTTTACCCAAAACCAAACAGCTCTTCGGTACCAATGCTGATGCTAAGGTAAGATTATCTATATTCGCTATTCATAAGAAAAATTTCGAAAATGTGAAAGCCAATAGAAAACGTCTTCGCAATCTTCGAAGAGATAAGCTCAAGAATCTCAATCTAATCGACATATAAAACAAAATGAAATTAAACCTTACTTATTTTGTTTATCAATTCCCATTTCCCGCCCATCTTTCTCGGATGATTAGATCCAGATCAATATTTTGATTTGTATCGAAAAAGTCATCCAGAATCTCGACAAAGCAGATATTCTTGATGATGTTTTACCGATGATAATGCGTGCCAAAATCCAAGACATCTCCGTTCTGATTGTTGTCATTAGTGAGTTATTTGACACTCTGAACTTTTGTTGTCCGCCTCTCTTTCTTCTCTTTATCTCTTATTTTGCTTCTTGATGCTTGTGTTACTCTTTCGATTTTCCCTTAATTTATTTGTCAGTCTCATTGTAGATAAGATTGCATTTTTGTTTCGGTTTAGTTTTGTCTATTTCCATCATTGTTTCTTTTGCTCAGAATTAAGATCGAAAGGATACAAAAAGAAAACATTGAATAATTAGATTAAAGTAAACCATATCGTTTGCTGTTCTTAGGGCTTTGGATTACTTTTGTTTTTTTATATTCTAAAATGAAGTCTTTCTTTTAGAACTAGTTTTTTTTTATTTCTCATATCCATCACATTTTCTCTTTTTTTAAAATTCTCATTTGTTTTTTTCCGTGATTTATTTACTCTGCTTATCACACGATGATGTTAATTGCATTTCGGATGTGTTGATGTATCGCAAACCAAATTTGAAAAAAAAAATCAACGAATAATTTCATTCTTATATCTATTCTCGCGAATCATCTTAGATATTTGCAAATTAATGATGATGGATCTTAAAAAATACGGATTAACTGTGAATATATTAGCTACTAAAATAATGCCATCCTTAGTACCAGCCTTGGCCAATGTGAATCTGAATCTAGATGAGGTAAGCTCATCCACTAATCAGCATTCGAATGCGAAATCCAAATAAAATATCAAATTATGGATGAAAACAAATCAAGATGATGTGATGAGATGAGATTATTTCACAATGATTCATTGAAAGGATCAGATCGATTTAATTAGAAATTGAAATTTCTCTCTTTTTGATTGTCTATGAATTCGCTGACGGATTAGGAGCAGAAAGCTTAATGAAAGGTTGATTAAAAACTCTAACTCATAGCGAGCGACACATTCATACAAAACTATTTCTAATCAATCTCTAGGCCATCATTTTTTAGATGATCTTTGTTTAAAGTCGCTAGACCAGACTGATCAACCAGCCATCCTTTGCAGACCAATTAATTCCATTCACTCCAAGTGATGGTATCCCAACAGGCTAGCCAAAAACAATTCGGATAAAAAGTAAAACTCAACGAGAAGCTGGAAAAGGGGACAGAGCCAAAATAATAATTAACTCGCTTTGAATCACCAAAACACACACACACACACACACGCACGCACAAACCGAGTGAAAAGTAACATATTTAAACTAAACTGACTAGAAATGAAATTTTTTTCTATTCCTATGTTCCAGTTTAATGATTTGGTAAGCGTTCTGAATGAAATGTTGGCTTATATCGCCAAAATACAGCGCAATAAATTGGCTTTGGAGAAGAACACTGCGATTATTAATGCTGGAACAGCAGCAATAAAAATCACTTCAGAAAAGTATGTTCTCTCAGTGATAATCTTCTGTTATTTATATAATCCATTATATTTTGTGCGATAAATCATTCACTTTTGTGGCGCACAAATCCTTTCTTTACCGCTTGTTCTCTTTAGAACACTCAGATAATCATCAAATTAATACAAATTAAATTAAAATTTTCTCCTCTTTCTTCTTCTTTAATCTCCGTTCTTTTTTTTTTCTCTTCTCGTTTCTCTCACCACTTTCAACTTCATTATTAAAATTGATCGCTGATCTTGCTGGAAAAATTCTTTACTAAAAATTGCTGATTCTTTCTAAAAACGATTAATATTGAAATCGATTATCATTATTTCGAATT
This sequence comes from Sarcoptes scabiei, assembly GCA_020844145.1. Taxonomy (NCBI): domain Eukaryota; kingdom Metazoa; phylum Arthropoda; class Arachnida; order Sarcoptiformes; family Sarcoptidae; genus Sarcoptes; species Sarcoptes scabiei. Next base: position 3,736,012 of record CP080484.1, read on the forward strand.
ATCTGGATGATAATGATTTCAATCTGATTGATTTCTGTTTCGCAGCAATGTGGGGGGTGGCCCTGAATCGATTCCTAATTCAAATGTAGTGTTACAGAGCAGCACTGGTTATCCGCATAGACCGCCAACACTTCGTTTAGAATCGAGAAGGACTTCAATCAGCATGGATGATGTTGTCCGACGCTCATCACTAACATCTGCAGCATCTAGTCCCGATTCTAATCTGCTTAGGGTGCAAGCACATCTTCCTGGTCGTCGACATTCCGACAACACAATTCTGCCACCAAGAATATTGATTGCACCATCATCACCGACCACATCGTTTTCACTCTCACGAGGTCCAAGTGCAAATAATCTGAGCGGACGGCGACACTCATCAATCGTCGGCCTCAAAGAAGCCAAAAATCTTCTTCCAAACATTCCAAAGGTAGGCATTGAGTTCGAGATTAAGAGAAACATTTCTAATCATAGATCAGAGAGCTAACGGAAATCAATCTAAGTAATTGACAAAAGAGAGAGAGAGAGAGAGAGAGAGAGAGAGAGAGAGAGAGAGAGAGAGAGAGAGAGAGAGAGAAAGAAATGACTTCAGATTCAATAGAGATTCAATTTATCAACTTGTTTTAGTAATCGATGCCTTATCTTCATTGTCTGACCTTCTTCTCATCATCACCATCAAAGAAGATTAATTTCATTCAGTAGAAACTGGATGAGAATATGCAATTTTTTTTAATATTTTGAAATTGCTTGCTCTTCTAGTTTACTATTGTTTTAGTTCATTATTCAATCATTTCTACAATTATGCTTCTTTGTTCCATCATTTCATCGTAAAAATGAATCAATAAAATGAGGAAAAAATCAAAACAATCCATTAACTTGCCTATCTAGGATTTTGTTTCGATTGATCTTACAAGTTTCACTTCTCTTTTCCATCCCATTAAATTGACAATGATGACAAAGTCGTTGTTGCTCAAGTGTTTATTTTTTTGAAATTCTCTATTTTTCTCAATTTTTCTTGTCCCGAATAATCATTGAATTTAATTTTTGACGATTCTGATGGCGAATCTATTCTTTTTTTTTTTATTTTGCGACTTCGATAGATTTCACATAATCTTAGCAACAATCTTGGCATCGAATCATTTCTATCGAGCCGTTCAAGTGGGCGAAGATATTCGGCTGTTCCGACGTTCGATAAATTTAGCTTCTCGACTTCCTCGAAAGCGAATACCAGCTCGAATTTATTGCAAACAATCGGCACTGGAGTGGTATGTTGCTGTTTGCCTATTACTGCTTTTATCACTAATCTTCTAGAAATAAATGTTATTGGTGGCGATTAATGAGCGAGAAAATTGTTCCATTCCATCTTATTGAATTGGCGATTGTTTTTTTCTTTTTTTGATCATGATTTCGCTATCAACCGATCCCGTCCCACTTTTACTGCTATTATTATTATTATTATTCCATTGATTGTTATTCTTATTTTTTTTTTGTTTCATTCTCCCTAATCCATTTCTGATCAAAAATAGCAACAATTATTCAGCAAATAAGATCCAATTGTTCCTCTGTACTCTGCACTATTGTTTTCGAATTACTCTCAAAGCATTTTATTTCGATCGATTCGTTTGGGATAGAGTTGGATCGGAAAACGTTACCAATCGAAGAAGACGAATAGAAAAATAAAGAATCAATCAAGCACCGTATGATTTTGTTTTACAATTCATCCTTGGTTCTACACTGCTCTTTATCATCGATGCCAACAGATCATTATAATGCGAATATGAAATATTACACAACTATAGCCAAATCTTGAATCTTGAAAAATCAATCAATCGAAAATCAATCTTCGATGAGCACCGTATTTCTAGAGCAAGATCGATAGAGCGAAAAAAGAGAACGAGAGAGAGAGAGAGAGAGAGAGAGAGAGATCAAGTCGATTCGTTTCAAATGTTCCGAATCGAACTTGAGTAAAGTACTCAAGGCTAGGAACACCTACCGTTCCAAAAAGAATGCCAATATGGATGATTGTTAAGCTCAAACGTGATGCTAGGCCTTTTTTCCATATACTCAAACATCCTCATCGATATTAGTTTCGATATGGCAACAAAACAGACGCGAAAAAGGATTGAGAATTGTGTGATGAGAAAAAAACTAAGATCCAAACATCTCATTAGAAGAACTTCAAAAGGCTCACAATGTTTGGAATATTTGGAATTTCAATTCAATCGATTCGAATATCTCTCTGTCTTTCTTTTTGATGTTCGAATCGATTGTTTGAGACTGAGATTGAAAAATTAGTTCTCGGAATGAAATAAGAATGAGACGATGTTGACGAAGAGAATGAATCAAACCAAATAAATAATTAATTGATGCTTTGCTTCCAATTTTTTTCTCATTAACATAAAAATCAATTCTCTCTCTCTCTCTCTCTCTCTCTAACTTAAGTACCTATTTTTTCCTGTCTTCGTTGTTCGCATCTTAATATTCCGAAAAAATTTTAATTAAAATATCATTAATGAATAGCGTTCGATATTCGATGATGGACTTGGAGTTTCTTCGTCGTCATCTCTCTCTCTCTCTCTCTCTGTGTGTGTGTGTTTTCTAGTCTTTTTTGTGTATAATTTAATTTTTTCGCCGTTAACAATACTTTAATTGAGATTTTTCGAGTCAGTGATCAAAAGTAAAGAGAAAGAAAGAAAGGCGTAGAAGAGAATCGCAATCTGGAATCTAAATCAATGCCTTTAATTTGATTTCGATCCTTAAGATCGTTCAATAATTAATGATTATAAAAGTAATAATAATAGCTATGATTGTGTTGTTATTTCGATAGTATTGATTCATTATGTCATCAATAATTATCGGTGCATTTGTGTACTGATTTCCGCTTTATTCTTTTGTTTATTTTTTTCTGTTTTGGTCCCCTCCGATTGAAACAGAGAGCGAAATTCTATGATATTAGACCGATCTTGGACCGGCCTTAGATCGATCAATCATTTGATTTATGAATGAGTGAATGAATGAATGAATCAATCAATCAATGGATCAATCAGTGAGGCAATCAATTTGATTGTTTCATCAATCATTATTTGATTCATTATTGTATCAGAGAAGATTCAATCGAGACAGTTGGAATTTAAATCTATTTGTTAGGATTTTTTGCAATTTATATTTTTTTCTATTCGTTTCGATTTTTCAATGTCAGACTTTGATCCGTTCATTTTTGATGCACATTCAATCATGTCACAACGACATTGATGAATTCAAATTCGAGGCACACCTCATCCGAGCCAGATAGGAAGAGATGAAACAAAGATTTTTTTTTCAACAATAATAATGTTTTTTTCTCTTTCCACTGAGGTGTCTAATCAATCAACCGATTTGGTTTCAGCTCATTGATTGAGATTAGAAACAATCTCAATCTTTGTTCGCTAAGATATTCTCGCACTCACACCCACTTACAAACACACTAAACTAGAATCAGATTTCACCGTAATGAAAATTTTTTCTTTTCGAATCTATTGATTTCGATGTTTACCTTCAGAGATAATCTTGGAGTTCGAAGCGAAAGCTAAACTTTTCCAAGCAGAATCAAAATTCGATTCTGTTCGATGTTCGACCTCAAAGCCTTGAATCGCAATGAACGGTTTATTTTCGACTGATTGTCAAAAACGATTTCGATTAATCTCTTCGCTGTCAGAGAACAATTTGCACATTAAATCACTCATTTCTTCCAAAATTCTACAAATAAAGAGAACAAAAAAAAAATCGCTCACAAAATTTTTCATTCACCTTTGTAAAACACCTTTCTCTCTCTCTCTCTCTCTCTCTCTTTCGAATCAGATCTAATCATTTTCACCTTTCAATCATTGCAATTTATCTTCCAATCAATTCATATAAATCAATCAGTTTCGATACGATTATCTAATTGAATTCCATCGAAAAATCATCAATTGTAAATCACAAATCACACCAACTCGTCTTATTTGTTCAGAAGCGAACACACAAAGTTAAATTTACGCACTACGCCAGCGTTAATACTTTCAAATCGATCTTTATTAAATGTTGATTATCTTCAAATTGTTATTGTCGTTGCTATTGTTTTGTTTTTCGTTTTCGCTTCAATTTTAGTTGCAATTTTGAATCAATCTCGTTCAATTTTCATCATAGGAATCTTATTTTTAATGAGAGTTCTGTTCTATTCAATAGAATATTAATAATAAAAAATGATGAAACTGCTTCTATTTCTAGCCCTTTTTTATATGGTTATCAAATAATAAATTTTCTAAATATGAAGTTTACATCAGTGATTAAAGCGTCGAACATTCATCCTTAGTGATGAAATTTTCTAGGCCCGATTGCGCAATATAGATTGTTTATTATTTACTCACTAGATGACAGTAAATCTTCATATGGATTCGATTATCTTTGCAAAGATGCAATCCTTTTATAATGAAAGATGCAGCAAATGATTTGATGATGTCTTTGCAAATAATCTGGTTTGATTGATTAGATTTGATTCGATTCACAATTCGAATGACTGTCGTTCATCGACTACACCAAACAAATTGAAGAAAGAGATCTACTGCAACTATAAAGGTGAAGTGTAGTTACTAATTTTATAGTAATTTAATAGTTCTCTTTTGATTCATTTTTTTCAGACCATCAATCGTTTGAGAAGAAAAGTTGAAGCAAGATGTCCAATCAATTGAAATTGGTCTCTAGTTCGAAATGTTTCAAAGGTCTTCAGAATGTTTATTCGTTTTTCAGCCAAGAACTTCAATGTGAAACGAGATTTTCTGCTTATCTCCCGGTTGATGTGAGCAATGAGAATCCTTTGCCGGTTTTATTTTGGCTTTCTGGTCTTACCTGTACCGAGGAAAATTTCATAATCAAATCAGGTTTCCAACGTTACGCTGCTGAACACCGACTGATTGTTATCGGACCTGATACGAGTCCTCGTGGTTGCAACATAGAAGGTGAAGATAAAGATTGGGATTTTGGAACCGGTGCGGGATTCTATGTCGATGCCACGACGGAACTCTATCAAAAACATTATCGTATGTATTCATACGTGGTAAAAGAGTTACCCAACATTATCGAAAGTAATTTGCCTGTGAAGAAAAATTGTCGATCGATTTTTGGTCACAGTATGGGCGGACATGGTGCATTGATTTGTGCCTTAAAAAATCCTGGATTCTATCGAAGCTGTACGGTTTTCGCACCGATCAGTAATCCGATGCAAAGTCCATGGGGAAAGAAATGCTTTAAAGGCTATCTTGGAGACAATGAAAATGATTGGAAACTATATGATGCTACTGAATTAATTACAAAATACAAAGGACCAAATCTTCATCTTTTAATCGATCAGGTTTTAAAAAATATGGATGTTATTTTCTTAATTCTAACTCAATCAATCTAACTTGCCAATACAATCATCATAGGGTTCTGCTGATCCATACATGGACCATCTGATTCCGGACAATTTTGTTGAAGCGTGTAAAAAAGCCAATGTTGACGTCAATTATCGTTTGCAAGATGGTTACGATCATGGGTTCTATTTCATCAGCACCTTCATAGAGGATCACATACGATTGCATTCCAAAATTTTACATAATTGAACTAATTGAAGCAATTTACAACCCGAATATTATATAAAAATTGCTCACAAACAACAGAAAAAATATATTTGCCATATTTCGATATTGAAAATAAATCGAATTAATTTTTATACTATTGGATTTTGTCAATAAGAGATCGATAATAAACATCAAATTGAATAAATCCGACCGAATAAATTTGTTTATAATCTTTTACGATGTTTACCAATATAATCAATTTTTCAAGACTTTTCGAGATAATTGGTTCCGGTTCAGCTTTGCTGTTAATGATTATCTCTCGGTCGAACTATGAACGTATTATATTATGGGTAAGTTAAGTTTTTTTTTGTTAGCGACCAATCGATTTTTATCGATCGAAACTATTAGTTTAGCTAGAAACGCGAGAGAGAATTTTCAATAGGCAATAGCAATTCAAGAGAATTTAAAGGCAATAGGCAATAGCTTCACTAATCACTTCGTTGATGCTTATTATAATTATTGACTATGAAAGCTAGTGAAAAGATTGTCAGAAAGAAAAAAATTATCTCAAGATGTTTGAAGCAGTGTTGGAGCTAAAAAACAACGAATCTTTTTTTCAAAATTTTTTCACGTTCCAAATTGGATGATGACATCGCCACAAACTCTAAACCGTTCTTGGCGAAACTTTGAGACAGCGAATCAATAATGGGATCAACAAAGATACGGAACATCAAGAGGAACCATTAGAAAACTTAATATATCCGAACAATTTCATGAATCTCAACAAAACTAAACATTCTACCGATCACTTTTTATTTGATTCAGATTCATCGAGTTAGTAGGAAAAAAATAGCTTATTTGCTTCCTAATTTCACTCAATTCCATTTGTCCAACGGTTCTTAATCTAGAAAAAACCAAGAAAAACATTCTTGTTCCGTTATGAATTTTGACAGATTTTTTTTTTTCATTCCAAATGATTCGTTTCAGCTTCGTCTTGTGAAGAGACGACAGCGCAATCTTAATCTGACATAATTTGATTGGATCGGTCCGTTTAGAATGATTATGATTCAATGTCTCCAATCTCCTAGAGCTTAAGAGTTCTAGAATCTTCAAACAAAAAGATTTAAGTTTGTGAAAACGTTCGTTCTAATCAGCTTATTTATTGTTTTTAAAATTGATATCTTCTCTATTCGATTATTAATGTCGAGATTTAAAAATCAAATTTTTGCGATTTTTTTCACTTGAAAAATATCTAGATGCTAATTTTATGATCTAAGATGTTTTAAAAATACGAAAGGATTAGAAATTTTTCACTAGAACAAAAATCATTAGACTAATTCTGGATTATTTCAGTAATCATCCATCAATATTAGCATGTATGTGCTAGTTTCGATCGAATCCAATGTACGAGAATTAAAGATTTGCATAAAGATTTCAAGAGAATAGTATAAAAACTAAAACAAAGGTGAAAAAGAATTTGAAGCCTCTAGAATCATCTAGGATCGTTTCGAACGATCAACACGAATGGAATGGATTGGAAAATCCATATTATCTGTCATAACTAATTGTCATAAAGCCAAGTTTTCTTGCTCTCTCATCAAATTTGCAAAATATTCTTCAAAGAATTTTCTTAACCCCCTAAAAACTACATCCTCTGCTCTGAGTAGAAAGTAAGAATAAACAAATGAGAATTGAATTTTGAATCATTTATCAAATATTCATTTGTCAATCTAAATCAAGAATAATGGATTCATCGAGATTCTTTGAATCTTCACGAATGTGGCGCAACAGAGATAGATAGATGAGAAATGGATCACTTCAAAGATTCCTATCTCTCTCTCTCTGGTTCTATCACTTTACTTGTTCTTATAGAGGTGTCTGTAGGACAATCTATTTTTCCAGTTCACAGTTCAAATTGTCGATGCACCATTGATGATGTATCGATTTAAAAATTTGATGTTGCAATTCGAAGACAAACGATCTTCTTCCTCCTCTTCATCACCGTTTCTATCATCATTCTAGTCGAATGAATTTCTTTCTTGTTCTTATATATTTGTTCCTATGTAGTGACGACATCATCATCATAATCGTAGATTCTTTGATCACTGAGAATAGAATATAGTTTTTTTTTACGATTCACTTAATCAATGAAGCAAACGAATCTGAATGAGAAGATATGAATAAATAAAAAGTTTTATTCATGGCATCCTTTTGGGCGAATCGAAGAATAAATTCAGTTTTTTAGATCTCAGAAAATTCAGAAAATGGAATCAACATCGAATTATCATCATCAAGCAAGCAACGATTGAACAATGATTCATCTATGGAGTCTATGACAATCTGATCATTCCATAAACACACGAGATTTTCGTAATCGTTTTTTAATAATGCTATACAAGAGTGCCAAAAATTAGTGAAAATTTTAGAATTATTATCGCAAAGTAGCTTTTGAAGGAGTGGGTGTGAGGTGTGCTAGCGCTATGCTAAGACCGAAACCGATGAGCTGAAAGAGAAGAATATTCCCGACACACAAAAAATCGATTCTTTCAAATCATTGAACACCACTCATTGACATCAATCAAATCGAGAACATTTATTTTATTTCGATCTTTGTTGTTGTCTCCGATTCTCTTCTTCTTCTTCTTCTTCTCCATCTTCATCTTTTTTATTCTTACTTTGATTGATTATTATTATTATCGGCATTGTTATTATTAGCATAAGCGATCATCATTACGAAACGATTCCGTGAATTCTACTTCGCAAAGTGTTTCGCATTCCGATAAACAAATAGTTTTGTGCGTGTTCTTCCATTCGATTCGTCTTAGATATTAGATAGTGTAGATATTAGTGTTGCTTTTTTTTTGCAAAGACAAATCGTCTCACAAGGAGGAAAAATATAAAGAGAAACGAAAAATTACCAGTACTCTTGGCATTGTATCTATCCACTCATCATTTTAATCTCTCTCTCTCTCTCTCATTTTTCATATTCCATTATAGCTAAGTTCGATCTCAGTTTCAAACAGAGATTCTTTTCCTTCCTCTTCGCATATAATTTAGATTTTATCATTTCTGTTTGTGACAGATTACTGTGCAGAAAATAACGGTATAGTTGTCAATTTGGCAACAATATCTTCTATTCAAATTCCCGAGTTTCCTTCTAGGTCATCTCCACTCCACAATGATGAACACATTGATGATTATAAGAATGAGAGTAATAATGATAATAATACAATCAGAATACAAATAATAGTAATAAGAATAATGACAATATTCATGCCTCATCCCGCTTCCGATCTTGTTTCTCTCGATAGTTTAAAAATTTATTATTATTAGTCCCGTCGTTTCGAACCGAACCGATCCATTTACGGTCTTATCCTCATCGCTATCTAAATCATTATCTTCCTATCGAAATCTATTGATTCTGTTCGATTGTGTGAGAAAAATCTCTCTTGTTTATTGCAATAAATTATTTTTTTACCAAATTCTCGAAATAGCTGGGCCAAAGGCGTGGTGATTTCATTTCTTTTCCAAACCTAATTGATAAGATGAATGAATGGGAGAGCAAGAGAGAGAGAGAGAGAGAGAGAGCTAGATCATTATCATCATTACGTTCATTAGCATCATTTTGCATTCATCTGGATAGCAATAGCAGGTAGCAATCGATTATAAGATTTATATCTCTAATCTCTATCGCATTGTAGGTCTAGCGAACAGATATTCCCGAATGAAAGAGAATTCTCAAATTCCAAAAGCCTAGATATGGAGATTGAAATAAATCAAATTTTAATTAGAGACAATAATTTCTCGGTTTTTTCTCTGCGATGTCAATCCGATGTGATTTGATTTAGATTTGCTTTTCTAAGCCCAAGAATTGCAAGCGATACAATTTGATAAATCGTTTTAGATCAATCCATTAAGATTTTTTTTCTGTTCATTCGATTCTGTGTGGTGTAAGATTTTGTTCATCAGTAGTAGTATCTCGACATAATTTTCCATTGCTTAATTATCTCATTTTGTTGTAACAATATCTTTATCATCATTGTTCGGCCATAATTCATTCGAATACTACCACAGCAAAAATCTCCACTCGAAGCGAATTTTTGTTCTTTTGTTGACGAAAGAGTTGTTGGACTGAAAAAAATCAAAACTCTCTCGAAATACACCTATTTTTTTCGTTCTATGCTTTTACCATGTTCATGTATCGAACGAATCGAATGTAAACTAGGCATTGTTGTTTCTCATCGAAACACTCAAACAAAAGCCAACCATTAAACTAATCTGGTTACTCTCTGCCGATCAATTCAAAATTTATCTACTCAATATGGAATGTATATCTGTTCGTTTTGTTGCTCGCTTTTGCGATGATTTTTTCCGTTTTGTTTTGTTTTTTGTTTATTTCTTCTTATCCTTTCTTCTCAAACTCTCCAGACTGAATAGTCATTATGTTCTCGGTTGAGAATGATTCAATAAATTATTCAAAACATTGACAAAAATGTATGTCTCTCGCTCTCTCTCTCTCTCTCTCTCTCTCTTTCTCTCACTCGCTATGACAAATGTTTGAAGAATCTAATAAAAATGTAATGAATCTAATCTAATCGATTGTTATCAATCTGTTTATGTTCCAAGAGCGAAAGACTATAATTTAAGTTTCCTATCTGGATCCGTAAGAAGTTTGTTTTTGATTCTGAAACAAAACCATTCAATTTCGATACTTTAGTGTTCCAAATTGGTCAGCGAAATAAGATAAATCATCGCATTGTATTGGATCCGACCGCCTACGTAAAACAAGAATTGCCCCTTTGGCAAAGTAGTGATGATGGTCATATTAGCTTGTTTCGGAAACTGCACCAAACAAACAGATGAAGAAAGTAGAGTGAAAGCAAGAGTTGAAAATTAAGGAACTAATTTTGGATAATTTAGACTCGATTCGTTTCGATAAGATTGAAAGGTCGATCGAAAAGAATCGTTTTCCCTAGAAACGGATTGATGATCATAGTAAATCAAACCAATTAGATATCTAAAAGCTGAACAATCTACAGTTCGTCTCAAGCAAGTTGAATCGCGAGTGATAATCGTTTCAATAATCGAAACAAGATTTGGATCAATAGAATATTCCAACCATACGGAATTTGTAGGAAGAAGGAAAAAAATTAAAAACAAAAAAAAGTAATAAATCTTTTCGAGACAAGGAAAATATTCTAATCTAAAGGAAAGGACAAACAAAGAAGCTAGCTAAATGTTTGGAACCGAAAACTATCAATTAGATTTCGTTGCCACAGAGAGGAACAGAAAGAGAAAGTTAGGCATCAGGATTCGCCTTTTGTCGATTTATCTTTGATTAAAAATCAGAATCAAGCAATCGATTAGAAGTCGCAAAAAGATTTTCAAATGTTTAACACACAGACCATCATTTGGCTAATCATTTTTTTCTACTTTCTCTCTTTTTCACTTTTCATTCGATCTTGTTCTAAGATTTTGTGGTAGAGAACGAGAATGAATTGATTCACTTAATGAATTAGCCGATCACTGAAGCACAGAAAGAGAGAGAGAGAGAGAGAGAGAGAGAGAGAGAGAGAGAGAGAATCGTAAGATTCCTTTCGATGGAAAACGAAACGGTCATCGATTTTTCAATGATTATATTTCTTAATGTTTCGTATTTTTTTTCTCTCCTCTAATTTTAGCTCCGAGTGTCACGAAATTGCGGACAAACAGAGAGAGAGAGAGAGAGAGAGAGAAAGCGATCCAAAAAAGCAATGCATTCAAAGAGGAAAAATTCGATTGTTCATATTCTTTTCATCGTAATGAATTTTTCAAAAATTTAATTGAAGAGATTCAAAACGAAAAACAAAAGAAAATAAAACGAAGAATATAAGTTTATTAATAATTTATTGATAGAGGAAACAAATTTTGAAGTCTAAAATACTACTAGGTTTGAAGAAACTCTGTCGGATAGAGTTCAGAACAAAAATAAAACATCCACCGGAGAAAAGATAATTATGGGATCAAAAAGAACGAAACGGTCGATTTTTTGAGTCAATTCACTATTTGAATTATCAACAATCATGGACCGATAATTAGAGCGTTTTGACAAAGAAGAGACTTCAATTCAATACGAAAACTTATCAATCCAATTCAACTAAAAAATATCGATCTCTAAATTGAACCGAGAATTTCGATATTTTTTCGAACTGCAAGCTTCAAAACTTTTGACATCATCAACATTCTTTATGTAACTATCGTTGAAATCATCACTAGGATTGTCGTTCCGATCTCTTTTGAAATCATAAACTGAAATCAAATCATTAAACATCAAAACAAACAATGTTGTTGGTGTTGATGGTTGTGATGGTGGTAATGATGCTGTAAACGACCACATTTGATACTAATCAATCGCAATCATTTGTCGTTGACAACGATATTGTTAAGCAAGTTTTAAAAAAGAGCCAGCTATTTTTCGGTTCTCTCGCCTCGATTTTGGAAACACTTTTACAATAAGTCTATTCTGTAATCGTTCAGACTCGACCGAACGGTCATTTATTGTTGTTTCTCGGTTAGATTCGAATGGGATCAAATCTATTGAACGATTCAGTGATGGAAAAAACAGCGATTGATTTTTTTTCTAACTCCTATGTTTAAGACATAGCTTTTTCCGCTGTTTGAAGCCATTTATTTTGTTGCGACATCGGTCCATGGTCCAGTGTCAATATGAATCATCACAACAGAGAAGAGAAAGCTTTGAGACCATTATAAAATATCTTGGTGTGAATGTGGTGAAAGTTGTAATTATTTTGAGAATTTCTCTATTGAGTGTCATAAACACCCTTTCTCGCCTGAATCATAACGCATCACAAACATATTTTTCATTAACACTTGTGCCCGTGAAACGCAATAAACTGCCTCGAGTATGATTGGGTTGTGTGATTATTTATCTGAAACGAATATGGCTCAAAAGTGATATCTCTGATTCAATCGTTTCATGTATGAAAATTTCAATGATGAATTTTTCAAAAAAAAACACCATTGAAACCGAACTATTTGAATGAAACAACAAATTTCCGGTCTGATCTTTTAAAGACATACCAAATTAATAGAAATTTAAGAGAAAAAAAGGAGTGAAAATACTTGAAATGCTTGATTTTTTTTCTAGATTTAAAAATATCTACATTGAGAAGAGAAGAGTCAAGCTAGAGAGAGAGAGAGAGAGAGAGAGAGAGAGAGATGAGGGCTGAAAAATTAGGCACCATCAATCGGAAACAGTTGAATTAGGAAAAGAATGAATAAAAGTACGGATATTCGGAAATACGATGCGCAATGCGTTACCCAGCACAGAACAAAAGCTAAAGCTATCTTTCATTTTCGAAAAAAATGTTCCATATAAATTTAAAGAGAGTAGAGAAAAAAATAAATCCGTCAAAAAAATCTCTGTCTGAAAAGATTTGAAGGAGAAGGAATCATCACAACTCGTTTGATCGCATTCGAATCTTAACTGATTGATTTCGTTACGATTTCGATGTTTCAGTTATTTTCTAGATCTAAATCTGTCCAAAATTTTTGTTTTGAATCTCTCTAATTAATTGCTGAAATGTAACATTCCATCTAGTCTAAAAATCAATTTTTTTGGTGCAAAATCATCACTCGGCATAGAAGCAAGAGAAGTGTGTCGCATTTCATTGCTGGCAAGTGAGAGAATATCGATATTACACACCAAACATCAAGAGTTTGTTCCATTCTTTCAATCATAGACCTAATCGATGAGAAGAGAGCAATGGATATCATCGCTCTTTGAAATGATTTCCGAATTGCAGAAATTCCTTTCGAACATTATCGAACGCGACTGGACAATCGAAATTGTAAACGAATCAATTCGGTTGCGGAAAAAAATGTGGATGACAATCACACAGTGATCTTCAAGGACCAAGATGATAATTTAGTATTTAATACATATTTCTGCGATGCGATCTTAATGCTCCATCATAAATTGTTTCATAATTAATCAATAAATACCAAAAAAAAGAAACAAAGAGGAAGACAAGAATTTTGTAACGAAATCGCAACTTTTTCGATCGTTGCAATTTTGGACTTTCATTATTTTGTTATTGTCATTCTCTCTCTCTCTCTCTCTCTCTCTCTCTCTCTCTCTGTATCTATCTATCTATCTATCTCGTTTTCTTCTCGGATTGACAAGATCATCGCGCATCAAGATTCTGTGACCGGCAATGTTTGTCTTAGATTCAATACTCTTGAAGTTTTATATTTTTTACCGCGCAATGTTTCCAATATTGTCATTTTGATCTTCATTGTATCTCAGCAAATCGGAAACAAAATCAAGATTTTGATTCTTTAATTCGAATTCCAAGAACCGAATCAGAGCGAAAAGTGAAAGTTTCTCTTTGGAATAAAAAGTTCTAATAATTCGATAGGAAAAAGAAAATGTCTGATTGTATTCAACGGGATTCTTTTGGTGGCGATTTCGAATCTAAATCATTCAAATGGATTCTATCGTTTCGATTCTGGAATAATTTGATCATTTCACTTTTCATTGTCATCACTAATATGGTTCCAGGTAATTAATTGATTAGTTTTGGTTGATTTTTTTGTGCAAAAAAAAAAAGAACAAATTCATCCCATTTCAATCAATGAGATTGAAAATTTTTCTATTTGTTGATTCCATTTTGTATGTAAGACCTGTGATTTTGATTCTATCAAATCGAATTGAATAGAAAATGGCGTGACATCAAATCGATCCAACCAAAAAAGGCTTCTCTGTTCATTTGTACAAAAAATCATCGAAGATTTTGAGTTAGAGATTTTGGATTTTGTTTTTTTTTCTTTCTCCTTATTGTTTCCTATCCGACCCTATAGAATTTTTTTTTTTTTGAATTTTCTTTTCATTTCTATCGCCGAAAAATAATGAAATGGAAATAAAGATAAAACATGGAAATTTTTTAATTATTAAATTGAAACAAAAGCTAGAATTTCGTCACTTTCTAACCTTGCAAGCGGGCAAAAAGTTTTCCGGTTTTTTTTTCGAATTCAATTTCTATTTTGTTTAAATTTTGTGTTCTGCAAATTCATCATTTCCTATCTGTTTCGGGATGTATTTTATTCGAAATAATTCAGATAAACAGCAAAAATTTAATGAACAAAATCATTTCGCATTCAAAACTCTCTCTTCTGTTGTGATCAAATTTTTTCTAAGGTTTGTTTTTGTTCCAACAAAAACGGAAATTTATTATTCCAAAAAGCTGAAAATTCGCTACGAATCGTTCCAACATCATCTTGTTCTCTAAAATTAATCTAGTTAATTAATTTTTTTAAAGCTTTGTTGTTTTTTTTTGTCTTCTCTGTCCTCTCGGCTTTTTTCTTGGTTAATAAAAAAACACACAAAAAGCTATCAAAACGGATTGGAATCTCTGGTGGACCTATGATGGTATCTCTGGTAAGTATTTTCTAACTTTGCTTCTCAACTAATTTTTCACATTAACTTCACTTTTTAATCACTCAATTAATGCGTTGTTTGATTAATTACGAAAAAAAATCATCCTTTTCTAGGTCCAGAATTTTGGGGGATATTGAATCCCGATTGGTTTCTTTGCAGCAAAGGTCATCGACAATCGCCGATCGATATTAGACCAAATCTTCTTTTATTCGATCCAAATCTCAAAAGTCTTGCGATCAGTAAAAATAGGTTCGAGTTTTTTAATGACAAAAAAAATCTTTCTATCTCTAAACTCAGCTAATCACTCAACTAGAATCACCGGTATCATCGAGAACGATGGCCATAGCGTTGTATTTCATCAGAACGATCCACAATCGGATCACTTAGCTGCTAATCATAGTGAATATAATCAAATTGAACAGCAGCAGAGCCAATCGATCTCAACCATCACAATCAAAGGTGGTCCATTATCCTATTCGTATGTTTTTCATAAATTAAGAATACATTTCGGTTTGACTGATTCTTCTGGATCTGAGCACCAATTATCTGGTTTTCAATTTCCCGGTGAAGTGTGTGTCTAATTACTTTCCTGCAATGATTTCTTTCTCTCTATTATACTAAGAATATTTCATGGATTTTTTTCCCATTAATTTTGATCGTTTCAGATACAATTAATTGGTTACAATGCGGAACTTTTTGAAAGCTACGATGATGCTTCAAGGAAACCGAACGGTCTTGTTGGAATCGCTATCTTCTTGAAGGTGATATTGTATCTATTGCAAATTTAAATAAGATTGACTTAAATTGTGGCTTGGATAACCAATAGATTGATACAAAAAGTTCAAGTGCCATCGAAATTTTTACCTCTCAATTAAATAAAATTAGATACCGAGGTATTGAGACTTATTTATGTCTCTAATTTATTAAGTTGACTTTGATTTTTTAAGGCCAAAAAGCCTCACTGAAATCATTCAGTCTTCGTGATCTGTTTCCTGATGATCAAAACTATCTCACCTATGAAGGTTCATTGACGACACCGTCTTGTGATGAATCCATCACCTGGATCATAATTAATAAGGTTAAATCGAATATTGATGATCAAGTTTAATCAATTTTTATCTCTTTTCTGATTCTAATTGAAGCCTTTATCAATCACAAAAAATCAAGTAAGAATATAATAAAAAATCGTTGCTCAAATCTTAACCCTTTTCTGATTCGAAAGATTCAATCGTTTAGAAATTTGATGCAAGGTATTCGATATCACTGTGATCACTATTGCTGAATATATATTAACTGTCCCAAATCAATGTTTTGAATCATCAGGAAGTATTGAGTCACCCAAAGCACCGCTTGGAAACAATTTCCGTTCCATACAATCGATAAACGATAGAGTTATTCGAACAAATATCGATTTCAAATCGAACAAGGTATCTTACCTTAATTATTTACCATTAAATTTATTATTTATTTTCCACTTGATGTCGGAAAGGAGAAAATTTGTTCAACAATGAAACAGAAGATCTATTACACAGGTAATGAATGCGAATGATTGATATGATAAATGCTAATTTCAACCCTTTGCTTTTCTGTCTATGATAAATCTATGATTAGTCAATCAAAATCTAGTGAAATAGCCATTCATCAGATAGCTGATCGTTGATGAGTCTAATCTTAATGCAATCGGTGGAATTTTTTGAAGCAATCAATCCAATCTGATAATTTATTTATGAACACGCATGAAATATCAATATATGAGACAAAAAAAATTGACGAATATTGAAGGAATGATATCTTGTATCGACGATGATGATAATAAGATTAAATTTTCATGATGCGATGCGAACAAAATCAAGTCATTGATTCGCAATAGAAAGGCCCGATAGTCATGGTCTCAAGAATTAGTTTGTTCTTCCTCAAGCACTACACCTTACTGATTGGAGAACTGGCTGATGGCATTGGTATGAATGCATCCATACTTTTGGAAACATTCGATACACGTAACATCAAGATTTTTCTTCGTTGCTCTTCGTAAGGTTTTAAAAGTTTGAATAATCTCTATTGGAAAAATAAAAAAAAAAATTAAATAAAATCTCAAATATTTAAGATTGGATCTTTGTGTCTCTTGAAGCATTGCAAATATGTACCTCTTTGAAAGTTCCTGGTGTTTTGAAAAGCAACCAGATTGCTGTTATTGGAATACACAAAACTGAAGATGATGCTACGGCTAATCCTAGATAATTGATCCAGATTGGATACTCATAATCGTAATAGCTCAATGGTTCATAGCTAATCAGTCCGTAAATGATTATGAACTGTGATAGATTTTTAAAATAGTTCGAACAATACGAATAGAAAATAATCAATAAATATCAAGATAAATTCTAAACATATGCTGATTCAAATCTACCATAATGAAGAATGGAGCCATGAACGCCCAACAAAATTTCCACCATCCGAAAATTTCGAATCCCACCATTAATTTAATATCTTTGGAAAATCTTCGAACACCTTGTTCGGATAGAGAAAAATAATTTGTTCGATCTCATCAATCGGTATCATTCTAATTAATACCATAGATCCATGAGATAGCGATTGACTCGAAAAGAACAGCAAATAAAATTGAATATCCAGCTGCAAATCGGTCCATAAAATGAACAATATATACACCACCCTTAGATCAATTTGTTGTTCAACAAAGATGAGACCAAATTAGATCCAATCGATGACAATGCAATGATAAAGGTGACTTACTTGAGTACAGCTAGCTAGACCAATCAAAAAATAGAATGAGAATAAGATAGCGACAAAAGTTTCTCGATTCCGTTTGACAATCGGATATTCATCACTTATGGCAGTTATAATGGCTTCACTTCCTCCAAACTAACGAATGAAAACAAATTCAAAATAGAAGTTAGTTAACAAAAAAGCTATTCGAATGAAATTATTTTTCTCCATGAATCTGGAATACAAATACCGAACTATCTAATCCTAGAGTTAAGAGCATCAAGAAAAAAATGACAGCCCAGATTGGTCCTGCTGGCATCGTTGAAATCGCTTCAGGATAGACGATGAAAACAAGACCTGGACCTTCAGCAGCGATATCTTGTATGTCGACTTCTAATCTTTTGGCCATATAACCAAGAACTGAGAAAATCACGAAACCAGCTAAGAAACTGGTTGCGCTATTAATTGCACTAGTCACGACAGCATCTCTCTGAACATTATTATGAAACTCATTGTAGCTAGCGAATGCCAACAGTACACCGAAGCCTGGTCCTAGCGAAAAAAAAACTTGTGTGGCAGCATCGACCCAAACATTAGCGTTAAAAAGAGCATTGAAATCCGGTGTCAAATAATAGCGGATTCCATCGATCGCACCCGGGAGCATAATTCCACGGATTAGCAGAACGAAAAGCACAAGATAAGGAAAGAGTGCAGTGAACCAAACGACCTAGCGGAAGATTGCAACAAAATCAATCAATTTCATAGCCAATTAGAAAAAAAAAATTTATAATTAATTTGATTTGTTCAGTGAGTGGAAGAAGAAAACTTTTTATGAGCGATCCGAATTGATTTACTTTGCCTTTTGTGATGATTGGATTGGAATGATTGTGGCGATGTTGGGGATTTAGAGGATCGAAGGAGAAAAAAATATCAAAAAAATATGTCAATTTATTTCAAACGAAATCATTAAATCTGACAACTATTACCTGATGTTGAGATGCCTTTCCATAAGCTTTACGATCCATAAAATGATCATTAATGAAAAAGAGATTAATAAGATACAAATGTGATCGAATGATGACAGTTTATTTTTCACGTTTCATTAACAACAAGAAAGACTAATTAGAACCAAATAAATTGAACATTGGAAGTAGTTCACCTGAAATAGCAGATCAGATAGACTAATAGAAGACTGATTGCGATTTCAATGCGAACTTGTCCAAGATCATTGATACCCGAACTCTCATGGAACTGTAAAAATCGACGACTTTCATTTCGATTTTCGGTCGTTTTTGCCAGGAAAAAGAATTTATTAGCGAAAAAAAATTGAGAAGAGATTTCTCTACCTAAAATATTCCAACGCAGCAGAATTTCGTATCAAATTCGATGCGTTTGTTTTAATAGTTTTGTTTGTGATATCTGTTATCTCGAAACATTTCTCAGTGTTCCAAGGATTGTTGCATCTGGACCAAGGAAGAGCCGTCGAGAATGATTTGAAAAAGAAATGTAATGCCCAGGCGATTATTACGTTGTAATAGAGATCAACGTAGAAAGCAATCAAAACCACAGAATATCCGATTCCTTGTGAAATTTCAGATAAAATAAGAGATTCTACTATGAAATTTCTCCTTGAAGACGATAACCCACCTTTGAATAGAGGAACGACTCTGCTCCAACAAGTGATGGCGCCTTGTCGGTGATATTGGCCTAGAGCTAGTTCCATAAAAAACAAAGGTACACCACCGATGGCCCACATTATTAGGTATGGTATCAAAAAAGCTCCGCCGCCATTTTTGAAGCACAGATATGGAAAACGCCAAACTTTGATTGGAAAGAGTTAAAATAAAAATTTACAGACCGATTGTCTTAGAATGAGATGGATTAAAATTAACACTGACCATTGGATAAATCTACAGCGAAACCTATAACCGAGAGAAGAAAATCCAATTTTTTATTCCATGTCTCTCGTTGACCAAAAGCATCCTCTTCTTCGGTGATTAATGATTCAGTTTGATCCATTAAAGATTTATTTTGTGAGTTTTGAATTTTACTTCTATCATTTTTAGAATTCTTTGTTTTATTTTTAGTTTTATTTTTACGATAGACCACTTCTGATGGAGATGTTTTTTGCTCAGCATCATTCTCATCATCGAAATTACTGCATCGTTCTTGACCATCTCCATCTTCATCTTCGTTGACCTCATCATTATCAATATTTGTTTCAGAACCATCTGGGATGTCGTTTTGATTCGAAAACGTCTGTAATTGTATCGCCAAATTTGATTTAATTGAACTCGCTGTACATCAAAAACAGAAGATAAAATAAGTATGTTTAAAAAACATTGAAATATAGTAGCGTTCGGTAAATGATCTCCCAAAACTACGTTCAAAATATCTCCATTCGATGCTAATTAATGATTATCCTATCAAACTATCCGATTGATTAAGATCAATAATTACTTGAAGATTTAGATGATCGATTTATTTGTTTGAAATCTCTTTCCGAATATGATTGTATTGGTAGGGGTGATAGGGATGAGGATAGGAAGTGATTCAATGATTCTGTCGATGGCATTACGATCACAAATATCTGAGAAATAGCTATGAGAGCACAAACCAAATGATCACATTAAGAAGAATGAGATGAGCATTTCCGATCAGAACACTCGAACACAAACACACCTACAAAGAATTTTGAAACGAAATACAATGATAAACACCAACAATTGAATGATATTAATTATTGAAAAAGAATCGAAAATTTAAAATAGACCATAAGAAAGGTAGAGTGAAAGTGAGAGAGAGAGAGATAGAGTAAGAGAGATTAGCTCTTATGTCAAATAGAGTCAAGTGAGAATGGTCAATAAAGAAAACCATTGGTGCCAACTTATCGATTCGATCTGAAGAGGATCAAAAAATGCAGAGGAAGAATATTCAATTAGAAACAGGACTCTAACACCTTTTCTCTCGAGAGAATCTGCTTCTGGAATATGATCGAGAACGCCCTTCACTAATTTTTCTCTCCATCTCTTTTCTTTGACAGTGCAAAGAAATATTTGAAAGAAAAAAATCTGCGCATCAATCGAGAATCGAACAATCGAACCAGAGTAGGAAATCACATCCTGGAACTTAAGAGTTTTTCCCTCTGCATTTTTTCCATTGAGCTACAGGATGTAATTTTATGTCGAACTGTTTGTGCTAGAGCCTGGAAACGAGGAATGAAACTTCTCATCCACCTTCTAAACACACACACACACCGCCAATTGAATCGATGATGAAGATTCAAAACAATGAAGATAAGGGCCCTGGCGATGGATGAAGATGATGATAACATCTCATATACACTTGTAACACTGAGAGATATGGATAACAATAGAGAGATTTTCTATCAATCTATCTATCTAACTTTTGAATTTTATTCCCATCATTTCACTTTTTCGTCCGAATTCAATATTGAATCGATTAGAATCAAACTCTCACTCTTTTCTCCTCTCTGATCCTCATTTTTTACTGCCCATAGAAATTTCAGGATCTCAACTTTTGAGTGTATGTGTGTCTGTGTGAAGTGTCAACCGTTTCCAATTATCGGTCAGTATTGATTCACTTACAACGAATCGATCCAAATATTTCAAGTTGTTTTTGTTGCTGCTGTTGTGCTGATCGCATTCTATCTTTTCCTCGGAACATTTAGATTCTAGAGAAAGATTTGTGAAAGAGAAATGATTCAAGATTAGAAACGTAGAAAACAAAATAGATTGTGAAACAATTTGAAATCGAAATCATGTCTCGAGAATAAGATAACAGACGCTCGAAAGCACTACATGATATTATCCGATCCTTTTGCAGAATTATGGAGAAATGATTGGGAATGATTTAGAGATGTGTGTGTCTGTGTTTGCAAACACTAGCCATTAAACAATTTTGGATCGATCGATGGCTGATCACCTTTTCATTTTCGCAGTTACGATCAATCAGACTTTTAAAAGAACAACAATTAAAGCAGAAGATGATTTCGGAATCTAATCTATGATTCAAGAAAATCAGGTTTCAATGATCATCTTTGGAAAGAAAAAATGCTGTAGATGCCGATCGTGTTTCGTAGAGATTAAATTTGTCAGTATCATTGCAAAACGATGATCATAATGGTTGTGATGATGATGGATAATTATTGTCATATCGATCCTAAAGCAGATATGCAACCGGTCAATTTTTGCTGCTACTTTTTAGAAATCGATAATTGAGTTTCAATAGCAAAGTTATTTCGGTCCGAAATTTCATACTATGGAATTCATCTATTTTCTGAGATTTCAAAGGCTAATTTTGGCGAACAAAGAGTTCCATAGCTTCAAAGCGATTAAATATGATATTAATTAATAATCATCTTCATTATCATCGATCATTGATTGCATCAAATATTCATTATGGTAAGACTATGAAGAGTAATGATCGAATCACAGAATCAATTTAATTTAAGAAATTGGCTTTTAATTAATCGTTCTCACTACTTGTACAATGGGCAAGACACTAGTACTGTGATTAACTCTCATTCATCACAAATCTGGCTGAAAACATAATATTGATAGCAGAACGAAATGCGTGTAGAGAACTCAGAGAAAAATCTATTGCTTTTTTATCTTTTTTCTCTAAATCTGAATACAATCTAATGATTGGAGAGGAAATGTTGGAAAAGAAAAAAAATATTTGAATGAGCTGACGAAATGATTATAATAATAACGATAATAACAATAATACTAGTACTGCTAATAATAATTTGCCAAAAAAAAACTAGTCCCGGTGTTCGAAAGCGATGCATAATTATATGTGAAAAAATAACTTTGTACATTTTTTCGAGATCAAGTTATGATGCATCACATTGGATGAATGCAATCAAAATAGGATGAAGTGTAGAATGAAAATATCATCTATTCGAATATCATAGATGCCATCGCATCAGAACATATTCCATCATTGATGTTGAGCCATTTGATAAGACGAGGACAGAGATGGCTGAATGATGAAAGAATAAACTTTCAAAGAGCGCTTCTTAAAGTGTGTGTGTGTGTGTGTGTGTTTTGGATCAATTATTAATAGCTAACAATTGATTCTCTACAATAATAATAGCGAAAGATGATGATGGTGGTGCGATGAATTCTTCGATTCAGCGAGAGATAGATAGAGATAAAAATGAATTCTTCAATGACAATAACTGGTGATGGTGGCGTGAAGAGGATGGTAGGTATTGGAAAGCGCCTTATTCAAAGATTTATCGGATTACTTTCAAAATAAAATACTCTCGATTCTATCAAACAATAGAGAAGAGTTTTTCACCATTTCCTCTCTTCATATCTCTCCCTCTCTATCTACGGTCTATCTCTCACCGATAGATAGAAATAAGAAGACTATCTTCATTGTTATCTGTGCGCGATGTGCATTGTTAAATCTGCAGTATTGAAAGTTGAACTGGAATAATGCTGTCGATCGTAATCAGATCAATCAAAATTAGAATGGTGCAATTGAAAAGAGGAATGAGAAAAAATACGGTCTATTGACCTAGATAATCAAGAAACGATTTTCGAAGTTTCACATCAAGAATCGCTATGAATGTGATTTCGATCTTTGCATATTATAATCACCGAATCAATGAGTTGATGTTTTCATTCCACAATCGAATCAGCACAATTGAAATTTGATCTAGAGCTTTGTCCTTTTAAATAATGTCAAGCTTGAAAAATCTAAATAAATCAATCAGAACTCGAAACGAATCAATGCAACGCAAAGCCACCTAGAATTTTTTTTTGTGGAGAAAACACTTATTTCAAATCCAAACAAAAGGCAAAAGAAATGAAACTTTTAAAAAGCGAGAGAAGAAATCGATCTTCATTGAATGATTGAGGTTTGCATTATTGATATCCAATAAAATTGTCAAAAATATTTGCCACCATCTCGATATGATAAGATGCTTATGAAGAAATCGTTTCTGGTGTTGATCAAAGACGATTTGGATAATTCTAGTGATTAAGATGTAGATCTTATGACGAATGTTGAGGCTGAGTGTGAACTTCTCCACAAAACATCGATTGATGATAATCATGGAGAATGTGATTTAATTAACGACCATTATCGATCTTGTTAGAGACCGAAACAAATCCGAATTATTCGATGCGCCATCCTCGCTGTTATAGTCCATTCAAATGCATAGATTGGGCTGATTCGATGAAAATCTGTCAAGCACACCATAAAGCAAAACGGAAGTATACCTCGACTCTTATTTATTGATTGCAAAGAATTTCTCTCGCAATTTTCTTCTGATTTCTTTGAAAAACTACAGTTTTATTCAGTCGAAACAAAGATTTGTGAAATTCTACTTTTCTCCTTGGGCTGAGAACTCTTAAGAGAAAAGATAGCTCTACGATCGTCATCAGCATCGTTGAATGAAGGTTTGCCTCAGTCCTTCCGTTTTAATTTATTTAGATGTTTTTTTTTCTTAACATAGGTTTTTTTTGTTTACTTCAGCGCGATTGTAATTTGTTATCGTTCGAAATCAATTTAAATTCGATTGCAGCGGAAAAAAATTACCGAGCAGATAGATAGATTTTGTTTTTTTTTTTTGGAAATTATTTCGCAGAACGGCATATGGCAACGGTCTAAAGGAGAAAAATTGAGAGAATAAAACAAAAAAAACAAAAAAAAATATAAAAGAGATGAGCAAAGGAGTGATGCGAAATATTTTTGTGAGCCATTCTTTCAGTTCATCCATTCTTACGATTTTCAGCTCTTTAATTCTTATCTCTTCTCTTCTCGTTTCTCGTATTTCCATTTCGTATCCTTCGAATTCATTGCAGTCTAAATTAATTGGTCTCTCAATCTTCACATCGAGAGAGATACGGTTGAATGGGGATCGACAGATCGATCGATCGATTGATGCTGAGGCTGATTCTCTCACAATAATAGCTATAATAGCAATCTGTTCCTTTTTTCGATTCTAAGGTCTGTAAAAGACAGGAAATAGAATTCGATGATATACAATCGAACGCATCGATCGAACTCTGAAGCATTCACAATAGCTAAATAAGCTAGAATTTTTTTTTTAATAGGAATGAAAAAACTCTAGAATCTCAATTCTGAATCAGGGTGAAAGAGAAAAATAATTAGCGTTTCAGGTCTTGCTTATTTGAAATCGAAATGAAATTTTTCTCCAATTTCTTTCTCTCTTTGCTCTCGGAACTTGAATGCTTTTTTCAATTCTTTTTTTTTCTCGATTCAATAGCGAAAAATCCAAATTTATCGCTTGAAATTAAACTCCTACCAGCACACACCTATCCACCCATTATCATCATGCCTATATATCAGGATCCGTTTTGGAAGAAAAATTAATTAATCGAACTACATCAATGCATATAATAATGATTCGCTTCTATTTAGATGAGAATCATTTTTTTCCAATAATTGCTCTATTAATACATCAAATTTAAGAGTTTCAAATGCTTAGTTTATAGAGAATATGGGCTTCTGTAACTGTACATTTTGTTAGTGAGTCTTCAGCGCTTTGTTTGAGACCAGCGTCTAGCTTCTTGGTCTCACGTCTGTGGTCAGTCGCTTGTACAGAATAAAGGCCCCTTTTAACGTTTAGAGATCCGCAATCAAAACTTTTTGCCAAACCTCATAAAACATCGAGGGGCAACTATTTCTTACAATTGCTGTGTCTCGGTTGTGGCTGTAGCTGTGTAATACACAGTGTGTATGGTCAATGTTGTCGCTCGAACTATTTCGTGATAATTATTGTTTTTGTTTTTCTGTTAGTCTTCAGTCAGCTGCAGATGTTTTGATTTGAGATCAATTAAAAGATCACAACCAAGTCAAGACTATCTGTCAGTCAATCTTCTTTTTTGTTTAAATCAAGTTCAAAGATTGTCTTTTGTTTCACTAGAATTAATTATATGCGAAGATTTGAATCGATGAGGATGACGTCTTGCGAGAGAATGATCGATGATATTATTGACTTAGAAACATAAATGAATTTGTTTTGAAATCAATAAAATGAATTTCGAATGGATTCGATTATCAGATTTGCTACAAATCTATCGACTGTCGATGACCACGCTCTCGATGTCTGCATTAAACACGATTTGTCTATCGAACTTGAAAAGGTGATCAATCAATTGATTGCCGAGAACAGTCAATCACAATCAATAGAACAGAGTCAAAATATTGATACTCAGATTATCTATGAGACGCCGACAGTATTGATGCTCTGTGACATAATCGAAGCCATTTTTTTGCATGGTTTTAAGGAAAAATTATCTATGACTGTTTCGAATGTCTTCCAATCGAGATTTCGTCAAAACTTCGAAGAAGTTTTCTGTTCAAATTTTTGGGCTCTGATCAAAATTTTCTCTCATAATCAAGAATTACAGCAACTTGAGAAATTGGATAATGTTTCTACAGATATTGGTAGATGTCGAGCATGGATTCGGTTATCATTGAATGAATCACTTTTAAGAAGTTTCTTCGATGCTGTTCTAATCGATTCAACACGCTTGAATTCATTCTATCGTTCTTCTGCCTATCTTCGTGATTTAAAACAAGCTAAAATCTGTAGAAATCTACTCTCTACTCTAGACGATTATCTTTTCCAATTGTTGGTCGATAATTCTGCGTTGAATTGCTGGTCCCTCAACACATTAAATCTGTTACGAATCTCATACCAAGATGAAAATGAGCTATTAATTGCTACCGCATTAGATGCAATGCATTTGATCCATGAGAATAAAACATCGGTAGTATTGATTAAAATTATCTAATAATTAATATTTTATTGAATCTATCTTGATTGTAAATTTATTTCAGAAAAAACAATCAAAAAATAAGATAAGTAAAATGAAGATCTTCGGATTGAAATCGAATGAGTTGATGAAAAACTTGGAATCAACTGAAGAAATTGTCGAATCCAATTGTTACGGTGATTTAATTCAAGAAAATCTTCGATCCTTTGAAGATAAGACAGAGACAAGTAACAAACTGGACTGTTTTGAGAATGAAAGCAAAGCTTTAACCGATGGATATAGTCCTAATCGATCAGATGATTTTGATCCATTCGAGAAGAATAAATCTAATAATGATGTTACTATAGATAGATCTAATGATGTTGATAGTCAGAACAAAAATATAGACGATGATAACCAAGACGATAGCGCTGATAGCGACAAGAATAGAAGCGATGATCTTTCATATTTAAATGGTAATTCAATGTCGATTAAATCTGGATGGAGTACGCAGCCAATCTTTCAATTAGAGGAAAGCTATAACGCCCTACTCGAGAGTTATTCAACACGTGCGATTCTATCGAGCACTCCGGATATAAATGATGTCAAAAATTCAGTATCGATTCCATTTCATAACTCTGATTGCGTTCAAACATCGTCACCCTTGTCGGACAATGAATTTGAAATAATTGCCAAAAATATGCTCAATAATGATGATGATGAATCGCAAACCCAAATTTTTTTGGAACTGATCAGGAAGCTCGCCAATGAAAATGGTCTTGATGAGCAAAATTATAAATGTCATCGCTGCGGTCGGCCTATCGGGATGGTCTATAGTAAATGTTCTCTGTGTCATATCGATGGACATCTATATTGTAATGAATGTCATGGAGGCGAAGAATCAATCGTGCCGGCAAAGATCATTTATAATTGGTGCTTTAAAAAGTATCCAGTTGCGAAGCATAATAAAACTCGCTTAATGATGCTCGAGAATGATCCGATATTTGATTTAAAAATTTTAAGCCCTAATCTCTACGTAGCAATACCGGAACTTGCAAAAGTTGTAAATCTACGAACGCAATTGTTTTTTCTACACGCTTATCTCTTTACCTGTCAAGAGC
This sequence comes from Sarcoptes scabiei, assembly GCA_020844145.1. Taxonomy (NCBI): domain Eukaryota; kingdom Metazoa; phylum Arthropoda; class Arachnida; order Sarcoptiformes; family Sarcoptidae; genus Sarcoptes; species Sarcoptes scabiei. The sequence goes on from CP080484.1 coordinate 3,763,628, forward strand.
AGGTTATTATACAATTGAAACAACTAATTTGGCCTCATGAACATATTGTCGAACATGTTCATCTTTACTCCCTAAATGATTTACAGCAAGTTAGTATATTTTTTGATTCAATTCTTTAATATCACTATAATAGTTTTCTAATTTCTAATTTCTTTTATCATGTAGATTCATAACAAATTATTAGAGAATACCTTATGTCAGGCGATTAATTTCGCCCGAAAGCATATTGCGGCTTGTGATCTTTGCAAAGCGAAAGGTTTTCATTGTGAGATTTGTAAAAATAATGAGATACTTTATCCTTTCGATACGGAGACAACAAGACGATGTGACAAATGTAAGAATGTTTTCCATCGAAAATGCTATGAAGAGAAGTATGAGAAAAATAATTGCCAGAAATGTTTGAGAATAGAGAAGAAAAAAACATTTCTGCGTTGAAATATCTATTTGATTATTCTTTCTTACGCTAAGGTCAGTCAAACGCCCAACCATTCTTTAATTCATCATATTTTCTCTTCTGAATTTGTATTTCTCATCTTTGTTTTCGACGAAATCACATCGAATCTTATCAGAATCGACTGTTTATTATTTATGAAATTATATTGAATGTTATTCCATGATGTCTGTTGGAGATTTATTCGATTCAAATAAATTTGAAATTCTATTATACACAAATGATTTCACTAAATGGTTTTCGTACTTCCTGATCAGAATATTCTGATGATCAAATTCAAAGCACCCAACCTTGTTTCTCGTAGTGTGTCGCACATTATAGTCTGCGATGAAAATCGAAATTAACTGATAAAATTCAAGATACCACGCGATTTGTATGCAATCAAATGTCTAATAATAGAACTCTAGGATCTTCCACAGCAGATTTGATTTTTCTCAAAAATGTGACCGCTTCTCTTCCATCAATCAATCGATGGTCGTAAGTGAGGCAAACATACATCATTGGTCGAATTTCAATCTATACATCAATAATACGAAGGGAAGAATATAGAAATCAAAGAGCTAACCATTCTATGCAGACCTTTTTATCGATCACAACTGGCCTATCAATAATGGCATGCATACCGAGAATGGCACTTTGGGGCGGATTAATAATTGGTGTGCCAAACATCGATCCAAAAACACCGCCGTTGCTAATAGTAAATGTTCCACCATCCATATCTTCGATAGCTAGAAGATTATTGCGAGCTTTTTCTCCGAGCTCAGCCATTGTTTTTTCGATCTGAGCATAGTTCATGCCTTCTACATTACGAATAACAGGAACTACAAGACCTTTTGGTGTTGCTACCGCTACACTGATATCAATAAAATCTCGATAGACAGTTTCATTGCCTTCAATCACAGCATTAACGATAGGTTGATCTTGTAAGGCAAAAGCAGATGCTTTGATGAAAGCAGACATAAATCCTAGTTTAAGATTATGTTTCTTTTGAAATGCATCTTTGTGACGATTCCGCATTTCGATGATATTGCTATATTAAAATAGATTTTGAAACAGGAAATTGTAAATAAATAACTAAACCTCATATCGATCTCGTTGAAAGTGGTCAACATTGCATAGGTGTTTTGAGCATCTTTCAAACGCTGAGCGATTCGTTGCCGCATTCGGTTCATTTTGACTCTAGTCTCTTGACGCGAAGGTTGACCAAAAGATGCTGGAACACTTGCACTTGTCTCAGTAAACGATTGAATAGATTTTTTGAGATCAGCAACATCTGTACTAGCCATTTGTGCAGCTGGTTTAGTCTCAACTTTTCGAGGTTCAATGACTGGAGAGTGTTCAGATACTACTGGGATTGAAGTTTTTGATTCTGTTTTAGGTTGCTCAATTTCGGATGCAGGTTGAGCTCCGCCACCGACTTCGATTCTTAAAACGGCTAAACCTGGCTGCACAGTTGAACCATCTTCAACTAGAAGTTCTTTGATCATTCCAGCAACGGGGGAATGAATTGGAACAGAGGTCTATTTTGAAGAGAGAATTCATTTGCCATTGAAATTTAATGCATTATGATAAATTTTGGCCATACTTTGTCGGTTTCGACTTCTGCTACAACTTCATCTTGAGAGACTTGATCACCAACAGCTGAAAAATTCAAATTAAGAAGAGATGGCGACAAAATTATCTCAAGACAATCGATTACCTTTAACCCATCGAATATCTCCTTCGCTCAATGATTCAGCCAAGGCTGGAACAGCTACTTCTCGAATTTCACTGCCTAAGGAAAAATTCTATTTCAATTAGTAAATAGAAATGAGTCTAGAATGAAAAGATCCATACAACGACTGACTGATATGTGGAGAGATTTTTTCGATTGATAATTCCTAATAGCAGAAAAAAGTTATCTTCATTACTATGGTAATTATAATTCGGATGAAACCTTCGAATGATATTATCAATAGATGAATTCAATTTAGAAATAGATCTTCTACTGAGAATATCGTAAGGGACTCGTATTGGTAGAGTAGATATCAATTGATTTGGAATCAAGAGGTTCCTCTTTCCGATAGATGATTGAGATAAACTATGGCAGATTTTAACTTTTTGTTCGAAATAATTAAATGAAGACAAAAATTGATCAGAGAGAGATTCAAGTCCATAGTTTCATACCATATTGGATTCTATAATGAATAATTTTATTCGTATTGAAACGAAACATTTCTTCGCTGGATTGTTGTTTGCTTGCGATGATAGATCAAACGAAACGTTCAAAATCTTAATCAATTAATATAATTAGGAAGAAAAATTGGAAATTTGAAAAGCATTTAAACAGAAATAAGAATTTAAATTTGATCGGTAAAATAAGAAATTTACGGTAAGTAAAAAGCAAATGATTCGATAAAATATCAAGTTGTGTTAGCTTTCGTTTCTCGATTCTCTCCAGCCAGAAATGAAAGGGACGATCGCAAAAGGACAACACTAACGAGAATCAATTTCTGTTCTATCGAAATCAACGACATCTATTAATCAACGGATCAAGAAGCGAAGCTAAATGGAAATCTATAGAAAGTAAAGAACAAATAAAGTTAGACACCGCAACTTTTCAAATCGAAATATGAAGTTTTTTTGAAATTTGAATTTATTGAACGCTTCACAAGATGTTGAATTAGATTTTCTATCTCGGTTGTCTGGGCTGAGATGTAGGAGAAATATTTTGGATTTTTTTTAATGAATACAAATTGATTTGAAATCTAAATGATGGTCAATCTTTTCACTCTAATAAATACAAAATTATTCGACAATTGTTTTTGCTACTAATTTTAAAAAAGATGGTAATTGCGACGATGAACGAACGCGATATTGTGTTGAAAAATTGATTGTTAAAGTTACAGCGATAGAAGACAATTACTTGGAAATCATTCAATAGATTCAATTAAATGAAGATAATACTTAGATTAGTTCAATTAATATTCGATAATTGTTAAAACTCTATAAATTTTTATCTCAATTCATAATCATTCTTCGTCTTCTTCATCATCTTCAGCTAGCCAAGTGAGCCATTTATTAACTTGGAATAGAGCTTTTCCTTTGCCCGGATATTCATCGTTAATGTCTTCACGCCATTTATAAAAAACTTCCTCATCGACAATTTCATGTTCATAAAGCATATTGAACCATTTTTCGATCAATCCTTTAGGAAAATTATGATCATGGCAGAAAGTTTGCAATGAATATAAAACAATTAATTGAAGATCTGTGTGACCATTAAGATATATTTGCAAAACTTGACTGAATTTTTTCAATTCCTCATCTTGTTTCGCGAACAAACTGCTGGTGAATACAAAAGGATTATCAACGTTGTTATGTTTGTTAATAATATGCTTCAGCAATGTTGAAAAAACAACCGTGATAAACTCTGGGCTCTCTTGTAATGGAGGTGTGACATTATCTTTGAGCCATTTGTATAGAGAATTGGGAGTACAATCGCTTGTTATCTGTCTAGTTATATCCGATTCGATTCTCAACATTGGATAGAGAAAAGTGAGGTTACGATCTTCCAAAATATCAGCCATTCGTTCTTTATTGCGATCATTTTCTGGTACCATATTCATTAGTTGAATTTTAGATTCTGTGAATATATCAAAAAGCCATGCTTGACCCTTAGCTTTGTGGAGATTTTGCAAAATCAATGGAAATAATGGATAATGTTGACCACCATCTAACAAATCGCCAATATCTTTAAGAGTAAAAACATTCTCTATGATAGCATTAGCAACGAATCCAGCAACATTAGATCGGGCACGCGGTGATTCAACCTCCAATTCACTAATTTTCTCAAATAGTATTTTCAAAGCGGCCAAAAAAACAGTTTCACTAATGATCGAATCCAATTTTATCTTATTGATCAATTTATTTGTTAGATCCCGTTCTTTTTCGCTCTTACTAACGCTGATTCGCATGATTGGAATCAATATCTCATCAAAATTAACTGTTGTCGTTTTCAAAAAATTAATGATGGGATCATAATTTTCCGTCGCATAAAAATCAGATAATAATTTTTCCACTTCTAAGAAAATGTTGACATCGGTATTTAAAGAAGTGCTGTTGCCTGAAAAAGCCACTTCATCATTAATCTTAATCTGATTCAGCTCATTCACTAAATTGGATTCATTTTTGCTGCCATTTAGTCTTGATTGATTAATAAATTTGTTAAAGGAGTTATTAGAAGTGCTGATGTTTGAATTCGTATTTCCGCTAAGCTTATTGAATGAATGCGAATATTTCAAATTGTTTTTATCTTGCTGAAGTTTAGAGTTTCGATCCACATCTTGGTTTCTCATAAAAGACTGAAAAGGTGAATTGTTTTGCGGTTTGATTTGCTTTTGAAATCGTGGCGGCAAATTTGATAGCTCGCGTTGATTCATTTGATTCAATCCATTAGATATCATCATAGCAGCAGCAGCAGCAGAAGGATAAACAGGAGAATAATGATGCTGTTGTGGCTGTTGTTGATTTGCATTAGTATGCATTGAATTTTGATTGTTAGTGAAACTATTCGCAGGTCTATAATTCGAATCGCGTTTGGTGTTCATTATCGTATTCATATTCATATTAGAATAATTGTTTCCTTGAAAATAAGATGGATTTTTCTGATAGTTTCCTTTTCTTTGATTGTTCAACATAAAGTTATTATCGTTGATGGCTCCAGGACCAGTACCCATGAAAAGTGGATCCATAGGAGCGTGCGAAAAAACATCATCCGAATTCAAAAATGAATTATTGCGGAAAGGTATTTGATAAAAGTTTGAATATTGATTGAAAATTCCATTGTCCTTTTCAATTTTCGAATCACTGACACTAGTATGCAAAACTTCTTTTTGTCGAGGGACCCACTAAATTTAAAGATATAAATTGTTAATCGAAATATAAAAAATTCAAAAAATTCAAACATTATTTTTTCTCAAGTCGATAACATCTAAGAGCATGAATTTTATTCGAGACGGAATTTCTGGACTTTTACCAAAAACTTCGATACGATCGAAATATTGGTCTATGTATCCACGAGCTTCTTCATCATCTTCAAGAAGATGTCCGATATTCTTCATTATCTCACATAAGCATTCAAGATCTTGACTCTTATCCTTGAGGCTCTGGTTCTTGGTTTTGTGCAACAATTGTGTGATGCATTCGTGCAGAATTTTTTTAGGCAACAATCGTTGCTTTCCGAGCTCACAAATAAATTTGATATTACCAAGCATCTTTTGCTTGGCAATCCATCGTTTTTCTTCGTCTTCAAGACTGAGAGGTTCATTTTGATTCTCATAATATTCAAATGTTTGACGTTTGTTGGCGAATTCTTCTTTGCATCTAGTAAGCAAAAGTTGTTTGAAAATCTAATAATAAATCAATCGATTAATAGTTAATATTTATCACAACAGTAAGCAAAAGTCCTCTCGATATTTACATTTTTGTTGTAGTTTTGCTGATAATAGTTTGATAAATGTTCATTGATTACTTTGCAAAGTTTAGCATACATACAACTGTATTTATAATCATCGTGCGCTTTATTGAATATGATCAAAAAAACTCTTTTGATAACATCTTGAGATTCGAGACCAAGATTAAGCAACTCTTGGCTTAATTTATCGAATTTTTTCGGAGTAATCTTGTTGAGGATTCTGATAACAATAATCTTTATAAATCAATATTACTCATACAAAATATTTAATCGATGAACTCACCCTAAAACTTTATAATCGATCTGAGGGACATCTCGAGCATCTCTTCTAATGCCTTTTGGAGGAGTCAATCTACGAATCGATTGAGGACCAATGTTGTGGCCATATGGCGTAGAAAGTTGTGGACGAATCAGTTCGTCCCTTCCTCCCGAGCATCGAGAAGCGTTGCTCTCAAATACTCGCTGGTTGTCCGTTGTGTTGAGAATTTTAGATGATTATTTTGATAAATAGTGGCGATACAGCCTCTTCCCGAATTCAATTAATTAGTTCAAACTTGTAAAAGCTTGTTTCAAAGGTAAGAAATTATGAAGTAATGTTAAAAAAGTACTAAATAAAGCACACTCGGTGGACAGGAAAAAATTGCTCGCAAAATTCAAAACGATTGAGGAATCAATTAGTCAAACAAGGATTGATTAATTAAAAAATCGCCTAAAATGAATAGGAATTTGAACTTGGAGCAGAATTTTAAAGATCAAATAAAACGAATCAATAACTATGTTATTGAATCGTTCCGATTGTTTCAAAACACAGAGATTAAACACGGAATCGATAAAAGATAAAACTAAAGAATCAATGAATTACTAATAGATGTCTAAAATTATTCAATGATTACGTGTATTGATCGATCTCAAAGCAGTTGAAAGAAGTTTTAGACGAAGAAAAATCGTGTCTTTAACCAATAGTTCAATAAATTCAATTAATCGGATAAAGATACAAAGAATTCTAGAGTAAGAGTAAGAGAGAGAGAGAGAGAGAGAGAGAGAAAGAACAGAGATAGCAGAAGAATGAAGAAAAATTTTAATTTTCCAAGATGAAAATCTTTACTTTTTAAAGATTTCAAAAGCGAAAATGATCGAAACAATAAAAGAGAATGGATTTCATTAAAAAAGGAAAAACAATTACGAATGATTGTTGAACGCACAAATACACTGAGCATAGTGAGATACAGAGAAAGGGGATAGAAAGTGTGAGTGAGAGAGAGAGAGAGAGAGAGAGCAATGAATTTGTTGATGCACAGAGGAATAAAGAGTGATGAACGTGTCCACTGTGTGTGTTGGCAGTCCTAACCCCTCGCTCGCTCGTTCCTCTTCCCGTTTCTTTCCGCTCGATGAGAATCAAATCGAATGAGTGAGTGATTTTGTGCGCGACAATCAAAATAGAATATGAGGAGGAGGAGGAGGAGAAGAAGAGAAAGAACAAGCGGATCAGGTAATCGCGAAGCGAATGTAGACAAGTGGAAAAAGAATAGCACTCCGAATCATCCTCTTCTTCTCATTGCTTTTGGTTGCCAAAAGTTGGTTGGTCGGTCGATGTGTGAGAGTTGTAATTGTTGTTTTGCAATATGTCAGACGTGCTGAAACTTGTGGAAATAGCCAACGCACTTATGCCTCCCTAAATTTTTTTCTTATGTTACGTCATATATTAAACTTTCCAATTTATTTGAATCACTTCCGAATGATAAATTGTGATTTAATGATTTGGAGTAAACGGTATATCTAAAATAAATTTCAATATTGAATTTAAAAAGAAATAAAATTGATTGATGAATTATATAAAGCAGTGTGGAAAATAATCACTCGGAAAATTTTAAAATTTGAGCTTCACAGTCTACTTCAACTTTTGATTTTTTTAGGCATAGAACTTATGAGTGAAAACAAAAATTTCAATCATTAAAATTTAGTGATTTACATTTAGAACAGTGAGTTTCAAGTGATTTAGCGATTAAACCTTTTCAAAAATTAATTTTAGTTTCACAAGACCAATTCGTAGATCTATTTTTCAGTAGAGTTTCAGAGCCTCTAACTCAAATCCTCTTTCTAGTTGTTACAAACACTTGGACGATAAAAATTATAGTTCAGGAATCGAAGATTTAAAATTGAAGTATAAATGTCTTAAGATCATGTTGTCTCAGAGATCATCAATCTGCACGAAAGATTTTTTAGCAGAATTCATCAATGGACCTAGCAAAATTATCTCTTTTAATATCATAGAACTATTCGAAATTATGATGACGATTAACAAATTCAGAGATGAAAGAAGAATATCGCAATACATTGATGTGTACAAGAAAACAATGACACCAAATATTGGGTGTTTAATAAATTCTGTAGATCGATTCATTGAATTTTTTCCTGATTGGAGCAACAAGCTTCGGAAGTTTTGCTGAATATTCGATTTTTTTTTCGTACTTACTTATAAGAACTGAACAACACATAGAAGTTCGCCAAACTCACGCTGGGAGTCGCGCGACTCAAAAAAACTCAAATGAGCAGAGTTTCAGCACGACTGCAATATGTCATTTTGCAATATGCTTCGAATTTTCGGCCCACTAGGGTACCCTGGTGATACTCATTTTGTTTCTGATTCAATTGGAGAGAACCTCAATATATAACGTAATGTGCAATAAGAATTCTTCTGGCTAATATATCAATCAATATTTGCATCATTCTTGTCTATTCAGTTCATTGTTTTTCTAGATGAATCGATTCCAATTTATGAATGGAGAAGAGGGATGAAAAAAATTGATTTCCGGCTATAAAAATCATATATCTGGAATATAATAAGATTTGACAGTGTATAGTATACATTGAAAATCATTGATGTCGAAAGAAATCTTTCTGTTTATCAATCAATCTTGAAATCAATTTAGTTGCTAGAACTTTCAATATTGATAATTAAGAGTTTTAATTATTCAGCTGAATATCTCATTCAGTTTTTTGTTCAAAATACTGTAGGGAAAAATAAATTTGAAGAAAAAAAAGGGATTAAAATGAAATCTAAAAAGATTGCGAAAATCAGCACCTTGATTTGACAGTCTGTCCATGGACATAGAATGGATTACCAGCGGTTACATCGACGAAAATATTGTAGACTGCTTTCAACATCGCACGTGCTTCATTGTCACGAATCGAAGACATATTTACCATCAATAGAATTTTATTGTTCGTCGCTGAACTATACCCATAGATTTTATAGTTATCACTTTGACTGAGAACGCCGAGAAAAGGCTCCCGAGAGCTTTGTTTTTCATCGACAACATCCAAAGAAGAATGGAGTTTAAAAATTAGATCCGAAGGATCATCTTTACTAGCGGGACTTCGCGTTTTAATCAAAACAGGCGCGTTGTGATTGTTGACGATCGCCAAAGCCAAAACAGACATTTGATTTAAAATTTAGAATAATCAATGAATAAAAGTGAACCAACTAGAAGGAGTCTCAAATTTGAAATAATTCAATAGTAATGTTTCATTTAATCAATGAAGATCCGATTCAAATTGATTTCAGTAAATGTAGTCTCAATAGTACTTTTGCGCGTCTGATTTGACGTCCTATATGAATTCGAAACAATCCACTAACTATAAAGTTTGAGCAAAAAAATATCAGTGGGCGTAAATTAGATCTTCAAGAAACACAATATTCGTAAACTATTCGATTTGTTAATTATTTCTTCTAGAAAATCAAATTTCTATTCGACAATTATTCACGCTGAACTGTTAATTTGCTATCCATCAATTCTAGAATGACTGTAAACGAGTGGCTGAATCCAAGTGCAGCGAATCGTACTCATGCGATGGCTGTCACTCGAAACTATATCTCACAGCCTCGTTTGACATATAAAACGGTCACTGGTGTCAACGGTCCATTGGTCATTCTTGATGATGTAAAATTTCCTAAATATGCGGAAATTGTTCGGCTTACATTGAATGATGGGACTGTCAGGACTGGACAAGTTCTCGAAGTTAGTGGCTCGAAAGCTGTTGTTCAAGTTTTCGAAGGAACCTCTGGAATAGATGCCAAACATACTGTTTGCGAGTTCACAGGTTCGTTAAATCACTCTTGATTTAAATCTTTATTCTTCAATAATTAATATCAAATTTTAAATTCACCACTCGAATTCTAGGCGACATTCTTCGTACGCCTGTCTCTGAAGATATGCTAGGCCGAGTTTTTAATGGTTCAGGCAAACCAATAGATAAAGGACCACCCGTTCTAGCAGAGGATTATTTAGATATTCAAGGCCAACCAATTAATCCAGAGTCTCGTATATACCCTGAAGAAATGATTCAAACAGGGATTTCGGCCATCGACGTAATGAATTCCATCGCTCGTGGTCAAAAAATTCCAATCTTCTCGGCTGCTGGTTTGCCACATAATGAAATCGCAGCTCAAATTTGCCGCCAAGGTGGTCTCGTGCAATTAGAAGGAAAAGGTCACGAAACGGATGATAATTTCGCTATTGTTTTCGCCGCTATGGGCGTCAACATGGAGACAGCCAGATTTTTCAAACAAGATTTCGAAGAGAATGGATCGATGGAGAATGTTTGTTTATTTTTAAATTTAGCCAATGATCCTACAATCGAACGTATAATTACTCCGAGATTAGCTTTGACAACAGCGGAATTCCTTGCGTATCAATGTGAAAAACATGTTCTGGTCATTCTAACTGATATGTCATCCTATGCTGAAGCTTTGCGTGAAGTATCGGCAGCTCGTGAAGAGGTGCCTGGTCGAAGAGGTTTTCCTGGTTATATGTACACTGATTTAGCAACGATTTATGAACGAGCTGGTAGAGTTGAAGGTCGTAATGGATCGATCACTCAAATTCCAATTTTAACAATGCCAAACGATGATATAACTCATCCCATTCCAGATCTTACTGGTTACATAACTGAAGGTCAAGTTTATGTCGATCGGCAACTTCATAATCGACAAATTTATCCGCCAATTAATGTTCTTCCTTCATTGTCTCGTCTGATGAAATCCGCTATTGGCGAAGGAATGACACGAAAAGATCATGCCGATGTTTCAAATCAGCTGTATGCATGTTATGCCATCGGAAAAGATGTTCAAGCAATGAAAGCAGTGGTCGGTGAAGAGGCTTTGACAGCTGAAGATCTTTTATATCTAGAATTTTTGAACAAATTTGAGAAAACATTCATCTCACAAGGAAATTACGAGAATCGAACCGTTTTTGATTCGCTTGATATCGGCTGGAAACTGTTGAGAATATTTCCAAAAGAGATGTTGAAACGGATACCTGCCGAGACATTGGCCGAATTTTATCCACGTCAAGGTGGCGGTGGTGGTGGTACTGCATCGATCAATAAAAATTGAATCTGTATTCCGCGATGTGATTTAGTGATTTTGATCAAATTCTGTAATAGAACGTATCTCGTGTGTGTGTTTCCTAGATTGTTAGAAACAATCTCTTGCTGTATGTAGGAGTCCGAATTAGTTAGCTTCATCCATTTTGATCTTTATTGCTTGATCCATTCCAATTCTAGTCTAGAAGTAACATTTTGTTCTTGTTTGAGCAAAATCATCATTCAAATCCTGGCGAAAACGTTTAGATTTGAAGATTCTAATCAAGAAATAAATTAACGAATTTTACATCTGTTGTGACTTGATATTAATTCTAAATTAAACATTTTGGTTCCATTTTGATTTTATTGAATTATTTTTGTTTTCTATTATAAATGCAAATTTTATGAGAGCTATTTATCGATGTAGGGTGATGCGAACTAATGGATGGCTTGCTGAATGAGACATTTTTTCCATTTTTTGCTTCCGATAGTTTGAAAATCAATGAAAAATTTGAATGAATTTTGCTTATTTTGTTTCAATATCACAGAATTTAAGGAAATCAATATAATTTTTTAAAATTTATATCAATAATACAAATTTGGTTTGATTGAGATGATTTTTCAATCGAAAATGATGGCGATGATGATTTATACGATTGGATCCGTTTAAACAATCTCCCTAGTTTGAACTTTTATAATCTTCCATCGACACTTTTTGCGAGAATAACAGAGGTTTCAATGGCTCAAAAATATAAATAATGTTGACTATCTCAAATCGAATGAATAGCTTCGAAATCGTCATTATCTGTATCGATATCAGCAGTTGCGAACTTATTTTGATCATTGGTTTTGTTTTCATCGTTCCCGTCTGAAACAGTTTTTATGTATGGCTTTGGTTTACGAAATTCATGTACCAAAGGATAAATATGTTCTACAGCTAATTGCACGTTCCGTATACTAGGCGCTGTAATTGTTATTGATCCAGTTTGAAAAATTTTAAGCGTTGCTTTCAAGTCTTTGATTCGATATGTGACACCAGGATGTAATTCTGGCTCATAACTGAAATTTCGAATTAGAATGAATTACATTCAACTCGCTGCAGTAACACCTACCTAGCGATGGGCCTATGGACATCACTAAACTCATGAATTTTTATTCCGAATGGTAATCTGCAAGCTCCTAGAACATTAACAACTCGATAACTGCTGAATTTCACTCTAAAGCCAAGTTTCTGTAGACTACGAGCAATTTTTCTAGAGGCACATTTCGCTTGCTCTTCAGTCGTGGCTCCTGTACAAGTGATTTTGCCAGAAGACCAAATGCTTGCGGTAACTTGTGGTTGTCTTAATTTCATCAGAATAATCTGAATATCGAAACCTATTGAAATCTTAATTTTTAAAAATAATAAAAAAAAATACCGATTGTTCACGCTTGTAGACCACATTTGAGCCTCTGGTCGCGATTTGACGTAGATTCAAATGACATCGAACGCTAAAATTTGAGACAACGTTGCTGATTGTTATATCAACCGTTTCTTCATTGTTCGATTGTTCATCTTCTTCAACTTCTTGTATCGCTTGTGATTGTCGATCATCAATATTATTATCACTTATTCGATCAATTTCAGCAATGGTATCATTGCTATTTATTATTGTGGTACTATAAGTATAATTGTGGTTAATATCTTGTTGTTGTGACGGATTACAATTCAATAAGCGAGCATCGGCTAACAAAGTAGAATCGCTATTGGCGATGATGATTGCTGCGGTAGTAGTCGCTTGATTGGAGGCCAGATTGTTTTCGCCATTAGGTGAAAGACTACTGACGTTTGTCAAGGTTGCAGTATTATTGACGGTTCCGTTGTGCATTGAATTAACAAAATTGGAGGTGGCTATCATTTTTAATCCAAAATCAATCTCATAAAACTGATATTAATGTTTTCCATCGGAGCAAAATAAAAATGATCCATATAGTAAACGTGGATCTATTGGAAGACCATTTTTAAGATCATCAGCATGATTCTGATCTCAGCATAAGATTCAATTTTTGAGAATCAAAGCGAAACGATTGTTGAACAGTGAAATTGTGTCAATTGTTACTTGATTAAAAAAACAATATCGGCATGAAAGAAAGAACCTTTGTGTTTGTTGGTATTTAAATTATGTATTAATAAAAACAGTTGAAAAATTTTAGAGTTGATTGATGAAAAAGTGAAAATTGGTGTGAATAAAACAAAGATTCAAATGAAATGATTAAATTCTAATTGAATTTAATAATATTTTATATCACCTGTAACGATGGAGCGACTAGATTGAAAAGGAAATCAGAACACAGGTTATAAAAGCTATAATCACACTATTCTCAAGAGGAACTATAACTCTCGAAAATTCTTTTGTTCGGTCAATGCTTTCATCAAAGTAAAATTTATTTTACGATTCAATCGAATAAAATCGTTTGAGTAAATCTATTCCAGGATATTCATAGTCGGAGATTCGATTAGATTCTATAATGAGGTATCCGATGATGATGAATCTGGTTTTTGTTGTTATTATTATTATTTTTTCGATTCCAAATTGCGCTTGTTATGTCATTGATTATCGCCGATGTTTATTTATTTTCCTCAATATTAGTATATCTCATTTTAATCACGAAACAAATTAGATGAATAGCGAAAATCATATGAATGAAAAATGAGCATGAGTAATTGGAGAGATATTCTGTGAATGAAATCTGTGCAATGATTAAAATTTATCAATCAAATGGATTTTTAAAATTCTATGAATTTATTCATCATCTAAATCAATCGATAATTGTTTGGCATTGACTTTTCCTTAAACAAGCACGATGATGATGATGAAATGTTCCAAAAAAAAATCTAATCAAAAACTGAAACAATAAGAGACAGGAAAGCAGAGAATTCTTCTGAATTACTGAATATAGACATTCACAGACATACTGAAAGAGAGAGAGAGAGAGAGAGAGAGATGTAAACACAAACACACACATTTAAAAAAGAAAACACACATTGCAATTGAGAAAGAGAGAACAAAGACCGACACTCACATACAAACGGAGGCAGGCAATGAAATCAACAAAAGTACCAGAGAGAGAGAGAGAGAGAGAGAGAGAGAGAGAGAGAGAGAAGTTCATAATTCTTAAAGCTATCGGAGAGAATTAGTATGGGTATTCTTCTCTTTGAAAGTGGTGGCAGTGGTGTCGGCAATCGGAATAGTGGACGGTTGCGAACATGATCTTGCCACCAAGCACAGAGAACAGGTTACGCTTTATGGCATAAAGTTTATGCCTACTGTGTGTTCTGCGTAAAAGTACCGAATTATTAAGCAATAATCTTACTAGATAGAAAATTGCGATTGATATGCGCCGAGAATTAAAGTTCAAATCTCTGGAATATATCTCAAAAATGTGATGTAGAAAATCAATCTAACCCTCTCCAGAAAGTTGATCAGTTTTTATTAAGATTCAGAAATATTCATAGCTAATTCAAAAAATCCAATGGTTTAGAAATGATCCCATTTTTAAAACATCTTGAGACTATAAATTTAATTCAGAATAATTTCTATCAACTATTAAAAAAAGGAGAGAATCAATTTATCATTAATTTTTGACAAATCTCATTTGACTTTTTAGAGACACATTTGTTTCGATAGGTATCCAATTGTGGTTTTTATCACAAGACTATTCTCATTATAAAAGTTTCGATACAATCTTTGATTCAAAATCGAAAATAGGATCTAAAGGAATTGTTTGATTTGAGATATTGATGATGACACTTGACCAAAGATTCAGGATATGATTCTAAATTATAATTAACAATTTCGATTCTTCGGTAATTAAGTAACAATAACTATACTGTTCATGATTATCGTTACTCGTACGTGCCAAAAATGTTGACTTTTTAGGGTTCCAACTTAAAATTGAAAATTTATTCAAATCAAATACTGATTGACAATTCGAATCCGTACCATAAACTCTATCGATCTATAGAATACGGAATTGAACTTTGAGAATAGAATCGATTGATAGAACCCACTTGTGCATTGTCTTTGTGTTTATACATTCATTTTTTTATAAGCTATAGTTTCATCGCTAAGAATTACAGAGAATCAACAGCGCTAAAAATGATTTTTTCATTTTCTCTTATCGTTCGCATTCTTTTTTGTCTAAGAACATTCCATTATATTATTTCTTTCACTCCCTCTTTTCTGTTCCTGCACTCACACTCTTACACTTTTATCACTGTCATCAGGAAAATAGTGATCACCATGTAAGATAAGAATGGTTCTCTCTCTCAGTGTACTGATATTTACAGACTGAGTAGGGCCAAGATGACAGACCAAAGACACTTTTCTCTTCTCCATAATATTCTTAACGTGTTTGTGATGAAATGATTTTCTAAATTCGTTCATTTCTATCCTTCGTCGTCGTGGTCCAATATAGTCTCTGCTCTAGATAGACTAGATTTCTGTTCTTTGAAGTGATACATTTGCAAAGATCAATACTACTACCTCTGAGTAATAAGTGAGTGATCAACTTGAATTTCAGTCTGTCTATCCACTCACTGACTCTGCTTCGCTATTTTTTCGCAACAAAGATGGCCGAAATGCTCCTTCTCTTTCTTAGCCCTTCTTTTCTCTCATAGAATGCCAAAAACTTATTGGTAATAAGCTTCTTTGAGCTAAATTCATCCCGAATGAGTTTGCGATAGTTTATGATTCCGATGCTTCTTCTAATTGAGGTAGTGGCGGAGTTGTTGTTGTTTATGAGTGTTGTTGTTGTCGTCGTCTTCGATGATAATAAAAATAATGATGATGATGATGTTGATGGTGATATTCCTCAAAGATAGATTGTCTCTCGATTTCCGCAATAAACATTCTAGGCCTTTCGATTGCTAATTAAGCTCGATTTAGGTCTACGAGATCGGTAAAATGATGTTCCAGAATCAAATTCTGTAAAAATCATCGTTTAAACCGGCTCGAAATCATCAAGAATAATAATTTATATTCATATATGTGTGTGTTCGAGCGATTTTGTATCTTTGTATATGTGCGTGAAGAAAACTAATAAGACTAATAGAAAAAGATAGAGCATCAAAAACAACAACATTCTATGGCCATCTTGGCCTGAGCAAATGAGAATGTGTCTGTGTCTGTGTCTATGCCTATGAGTATGTATAGGTGTTTGTGTATATTGAGAAGAGAAAAAACTTTGAGAGATACAAGCGAGTCTCGCTCTCTTTGCTCATCATTTGTTGTCTTTTATTTTCATCTAATTTTATTATTATTTATTTTTTTCATAGTCAAAACACATCGATGTATATGATATTTCCCGAAATTATTCTAATGCTAAGGCCTAATCTACAGCGAACCAAGCCAACGAATCAATGATTTTCTGTGCTTAGATCTTGTTTTCGTTGATGGAAAATGAAATGAAAAATTCTTCAAGTTCTTATTATTATCATCTTTATCGAAAAACTTGTTTCAATTGTGTATTAGAATGGTATCAACCGAGAAATTCCCTTCTTTCAATAAAGTTATTTCTTTTTTCGCTTCTAACTTCTAATAATTCATCTGAAATTGACCGCGAACTACTTCCGTTATCGATTTTGGTTTGCTAGAATTTTAAGAGTTGAAAATTTATCAAATCTTATAATTCATCATTCTTCTCAAGCATAATCTTGCATCTTATTCAAAATTTTTATTTATTTTCATTTTGAAACTTCCGATTGAATTATCTGTCATTACTTAATGTTATTGTGCTCCGGTCTTGATAACGAAAATTCATATGTAAGTCTTTAAATCTTTATTTATAATCTCAATTATTTTTTCAAAAATATTTTTGACCGGGCAGATTTGGGGAATAAATTCTCATAAAAAAGTTTTAATTCATTTATATCCGACGATTCGGCTTAGTGTTACTCATTAATGAACTTGATGCCATATAAACTGCTTTACTCCTTTAAAATGGGTCATTTTTTATTGGTCTACATTGGAAATAAACTTCACAATCATCCTTTATTGATCCTTTTCCAATGAATTTTTCAGTTTGAAAAATGGATGATTTAATGAACACAGGAACATCCCTCTCCACCGCTAATAACGGTCCAAATTCTATTCCTCATTCTTTCGCATTGTCCGGAAATTCAACAACAATAAATATGAATTCGACTGAATTTCCTAGCAAAAGGATCAAACTTGAACAATCTGCCGATTCCTATATTCATATTTTTAACAACCTACCGAATGAATTGTCGTCTAACAATGTTGAAAATAATGTCATTAATAATGTCAACATTGCGAATTCTCTATCAACTGCCCATCAACCGCAATCAACTATGACCTCTGGTCATCAGCCTAATTTGCCTAATCTTTTACAGCAGAAAACTGGCAACAACAATGCTACACAGTCGAATATTCAGCGTACGATTCTAACAAGTTCGAATATGAATCTTACCTTGCAACAACAGCTGAACATGGGTCCTCAGCAAAGAACAGACATTTCTCAGCAACAACATCGCTATGGGACCCAAACCAATGCTAACACTTCGATGAATACATCGCAACAAGTTCAAATAATGTCTCAGCCCCAATCACAACAGCAATTTAATTTCACCAATAATCAAGTTTCATCGACCATGGCTCAACAATCTACTCCAAACCAGCAACAACAATACAGATTTATTAATCCTAATTCAAATCAAATGAATCAGACTAACATCAGTATTCCACAAATGCCATCACAAGGATCTCAAATGTCAACTTCCGGTTTTGTTGGTAATACTGTCACTCTTCAAGCAACTCAACATCAACAACCTTCTAATCAACAACAGACACAAATTCGTTATCAAAATCCTCAAACGACTAATAGTAATAGTAATCAAGGTTCAAATATGTTCAATACAGATCAAGAAAAGCGTAAATTGATTCAGCAACAATTAGTTTTATTGCTACATGCTCACAAATGCTCTAGAAAAGAAGAACATCAAAGATTAAACGGAACTGAACCAGTTCGCTGCACTTTGCCTCATTGTCCCACGATGAAAGCAGTCTTGGTTCATATGAATAAATGTACAGCAGGTAATTTGGATCTTGAGATTAATTTAAAAATTTTTATATTAATTTAAATAAACTGAATTTTCTCTAGGCAAACAATGTCCAGTTGCACATTGTTCTAGTTCAAGACAGATAATCAATCATTGGAAGAATTGCAATCGACCGGATTGTCCTGTTTGTAATCCGCTGAAGCAAGCGAATGATAGAAAGCCCCAACAACAATCGGTAAATTGAAGTCGATAAAAATTCAGAATGTAGTATAAATATTTAATTTTTTTCAAGCAACAGCAACATGTACAATTGAATCAGAATCAGAATAAAAATGCCACTAATATGAATCATAATTTAGCGATGAATTCAAATATGGTTCAATCCAATCCTCAAATACAGCAGCCACAACCGGTGGTGGTTTCAACGAATCAACAACCATCACAGCAACAGCTTCCCTTACAAGCTGATATTCAAAAAGCATATCAAGCACTCGGTCTTCCTTACAATAATAATACAGTGTTTCAGCAAAATAATCCAAGATCAAATTTATCGAACGCTCATCCATCAGGAAGCAATTTGACTAAAGATTGGCAAAATAATGTTAACCAAGAACTTCGGCAGCATTTAGTTCAAAAAATAGTTCATGCTATCTTCCCTAACTCCGAACAAAATCTGTCTGCCAATGATAAAAGATTGCAGAATCTTTATTCATATGCCAAGAAGGTTGAATGTGATATGTATAGTAAGGCGAACTCTCGTGAAGAGTATTACCATCTCCTCGCAGAAAAAATTTATAAAATTCAAAAAGAGCTTGAAGAAAAACGTCAACGTAGACGAGAACAACAGCAACAAACTCCATTACCGCCTCAACAAACACCAACCTCAAATCAGATGATTTCAACTCAGACTTCGAACTTACCTTCGCAAATTAATTTGAATACCATAAATCCTGGTATAAGAACCTCGATGCAAAATAACATCGGAGTACCGAGTCCAAATCGAAATATGATAGGCTCTGCCAATTTCAACCAAAACCAACAGCCTACATCTCAACCTGTTCAACAGTCTGGTTCGCAGGTGCAAAATCAATTTTTCATGACATCTAATAGTGTCAATAATCAAAATCAAAGTTCACCGGTTCATCAGATGAATCAAACAAATTTCAGACCCCTTCATAATTCCACTAATAATATGAATAATTTTATAAATGCCGCTAATACGCCTGGTAGTCTTGTACAATTGACTCATTCGCAACAATCTCAACAGCAGCCTAATACTCCGCAACCTTTGGCCCCACCTGTACAAACATTATCACCACATGGACAAATGCCTAGATCCCAATCGATTACAGCCACGTCTAATAATTTAACATCTGGTTCGACGAATCAACAATCAATGGCCGTTACATCCCAAAATATTCAAAATTCCAAGCAATTGAATGAATGCAATATTAAATCTGAGGCGGTGGAAGATATAAAACCGATATCTTGCATTTCTCAATCTTTGAATATCAAGCAGGAAATATCATCAGAAAATGTTAAAAGTGAAATTGGTTCTAAAATTGAATCTGCCTCAGTTCATGAAATAAAAGAAGAATTTAAAGACTCATCTGTCAATTCTCCTTTGAAAGATAATGATTTAATGATAAGCAAAAGTGACACTAGTGATAGCACAACACTTTCTTCCTCGATCTCATCAAGTGGCCTGAATTCATCATCAGTTAAATCTCCTAAAGCTTATATATCAGAGACCAAAAGTGATGCGTCTAAATCAGATACTTCAGGTCCAGATTCTGCTAGTATAACATCGTCTTATCCATCACCAACTCCTAAAGTTGTTGCCAAAAAGAAAACTTTTAAACCAGATGAACTTCGTCAAGCTTTGATGCCAACATTAGAAAAATTGTATAAACAAGTACCCGAATCGATGCCGTTCCGGCAGCCAGTAGATCCGGTAGCTTTGCAAATTCCGGATTATTTCGACATCATCAAAGTTCCTATGGATTTATCGACAATCAAACAAAAGCTAGATACAGGTTTCGTCTTTATTGTTAATTTTTAAATCTCCTGATTTTAATTTCAAATTGATTCAACAAAGGACAATACACTGATCCATGGCAATATGTGACTGATGTTTGGCTAATGTTCGATAACGCTTGGTTGTATAATCGTAAGACCTCTAAAGTCTATCGTCATTGTACAAAAGTAATTTTTTAAATTCAAATAATTTTCTATCATCAATTTATTTTAAATTTTTATTCTAGTTGGCTGAAGTTTTTGAGATTGAAATTGATCCCGTAATGCAAAGTTTAGGTTATTGTTGTGGAAGAAAATACGTTTTTCAACCGCAACTCCTTTGCTGCTATGGCAAGCAATTGTGCACGATCCCTCGTGACGCTAAATATATGCATTATCAAAATAGGTTGGAATTTCCACGAGGATGTAATTAATCTCATAGGCAACTTTTTAATTTCAGATATACTTATTGTATGAAGTGCTTTTCGGAAATTCCGGGTGATAATGTGACCGTTGGAGACGTCTTGGGCCTTGAATCTAATTCAGCTAATTTGCAAACGATCCCAAAAAGTCAATTCGTTGAAAGCAAAAATGATCACTTAGACCTAGAACCTTTTGTCTACTGTAAAGATTGCGGTAGAAAGCTGCATCAAATATGTGTGCTGCATCATGATATGATTTGGACCGATGGTTTCAGTTGTGATGCATGTCTACGTCGAGAGGGTCGAAAGCGTAAAGAGAACAGATATACAGCTAAAAAATTACCCCCAACAAAACTTGGTTCTTTCATCGAAAATAGAGTCAATAATTTTTTGCGTAAAAAAGAATGCGGTGCTGGGGAAGTAATTATTCGTGTAGTATCTAGTTCAGATAAAATTGTTGAAGTCAAGCCAGGCATGAAACAAAGGTGAAAACATTTATTTTTCGTTTTTAACCTGTCTTTTACTGATCAATTGTTCCCTTCTTAGATATGTTACTAATGGAGATTGGCCAGATTCTTTCCCGTATCGAGCAAAAGCTTTGTTCGCCTTCGAGATAATTGACGGTGTTGAAGTGTGTTTTTTCGGAATGCATGTTCAAGAGTATGGCTCCGAATGTACTCCTCCTAACACAAGGTCTGTCAATTTGGTCGCCTTGAATCTTTTTTTTTTTGAACCATGATTTTTTATATGTTTCGTACAAAAAAAAAAATAGACGCGTATACATTGCTTACTTGGATTCTGTTTACTTTTTTCGCCCTAAACAATATCGAACTGCTGTGTATCATGAAATTTTGCTTGGCTATATGGAGTACGCGAAACAATTAGGGTATACAATGGCCCACATCTGGGCCTGTCCTCCGTCTGAAGGAGATGATTATATTTTCCATTGCCATCCTGTCGAACAAAAAATACCAAAACCTAAAAGATTGCAAGAATGGTACAAAAAAATGTTAGACAAAGGCATAATAGAACGTATTGTTTTAGATTATAAAGACATTTTAAAACAAGCTACTGAAGATAATTTGAAAAACGCATCCGAATTGCCATATTTCGAAGGTATAAATCCAATATTCAAATTTCGGATTCTAATAAAGTTTTATAGGTGATTTTTGGCCTAATGTTTTGGAGGAAACGATTAAAGAAATTGAAATGGAACAACAAAAACAACAAGAGCTTCTAGATTCTAGTAAATCGGAATCCGGCAATGGAGAAAAGAATCTCGAAGATGAATCTATAGGTGTGTATGAAATTTGTGCATAAGGAACATTAATTTTTGATTTTTTTTAAACTTTTTCTCGATCAGATGGTTTTGATTCCATTGATCAAAAAGTCACCGATGGAAAAATTAGCAAAGATTTGAGTGGTAATATCAAACAGCATAAGAAGAACAGTGCTAATAAGAAATCAAACAAAAAACAAAATAATCGCAAAAACAATGCTAATTCCAGAATGAAGTCTGGTTTGATTGGTAATCAACAACAATCTCAGGTAAAATTTAATTGATTAATTTCTGAGATTTTAAAGTGGAATCAGTTTTATTTAATATCGTAATAGAATCAGATTAAGAATTTGAAAAAAAATTTACATAGCATTTTTTGATAAAATTTCATAAGCTAGATTGAGATTTTATTGAGAACAAAGAGATGAGAAGACTTTATTAAAAATAATTTCTTGATAGAGCAAAACATCTAATCGTTCTCTTTATGAATAGCTCACACCAATGCAGCAATTCGATTCTGAACTCACTGCGAAAATATTCGCCACTATGGAAAAACATAAAGAGGTGTTTTTTGTGGTCCGCTTACACTCCAGTCAATCTGCAGCTTGTCTTCCACCAATAAGTGATCCAGATAGCATCATCAATTGCGATTTGATGGACGGAAGGGATGCTTTCTTAACAATGGCTCGCGATAAACATTTTGAATTTTCGAGTTTAAGAAGAGCTAAATTCTCCAGTTTATCGATGCTTTATGAGTTATATAACTGCAATAATGATAGGTTTTATTACACTTGTAATAATTGCAAACGTAGCATGGGAGATACTAGATATCATTGTAATCAATGCGATGATTTTGATCTCTGTAAAGCTTGTTTCGAAAAAGATGGTCATCAACATAAATTAGAAAAAATTGAATTCGCCGACTTTTGCGGTGTTGAAGGTGATGTCAATAATTCTTGTCCTACAAATACAACGAAGGGTGGGGATTCAGATACTAGCAACGATCCTAATGCTTCCGGGTCATCCAACTCTGCAGAAAGTAGACGTCAATCTATCCAAAGATGTATTCAAAGTCTTTATCATGCTTGTCAATGTCGTGATGCCAATTGTCGTCGCCCATCTTGTCTTAAAATGCGCAAAATTGTTCTCCATGCTAAAAGCTGTAGAAAAAAGACTGCGAATTCAAATCAATGCCATATTTGCAAACAGCTTATTGCTCTTTGTTGTTATCACGCTAAACATTGTACTGAAGCTAAAGGAAAATGTCCCGTCCCTTATTGTCAAACTTTCAGACAAAAAATTCAGCAAACTCTTATTCAACAGAGATTTCAACAAGCTCAAATTCTTAAACGTCGTATTGCTTCGATGTCTATGGCTTCACAAAATTCTCAATCAAGTTCAACTTGTAGTACACCAAATTCATCTTATAGCAATCAACAAGTAATATTTCCCTCTTTATTTGTTTTTAATTGCGAGAATTTTAATTTCATTATAAAATTTCATTACCAGTCTCAAGCGTATATGAAGCCTGCAGCTGGAACACCACCACCAGTCGGGGCACTTCAAGCGGCAGCTCAGGTTCAAGCGGTGGCCAGACAGCAGCAAAATAATCAAGTTTTGCCTGCTCAATCTATGCAGAACCCCTATGGAAAAGGAAGCAAACCTATCCATCACTATATTTCTCAGCCTTCTTCACTTTCTAAACCGGGAAAATTGAGTCCTATACCTCAAACAATGACTCAAAAAATGACAATATCTCAACAAGATTTGCAACCGCAATCTTCAACGAATCAACCCCAAAAACCAACTCAGCAGCAGCAGTGGTTTAACTCAGCCTCACAAGCTCAACAGCGCTTTACAAGGCCACCGATAGTCGGCAATATTCAAAATCAGAACCAAATGCAGCAATCTCAGTTCCAACAATCTTCTCAACAAATGATGCCTCAAATGCAAGCTCAGACAACCCAAGGAAATTCTATAGAGAATTTACCGTCGATGATGATGACGACTAATCCAAATGTTTCAACGCAGCAGCAACAACAACCTAATCAGTCGATTCAATCTCAAATAAATATGTCTCAATCACAACAAGTAAGATATATTCGCGATTTGATTAAAATTCTCTTGCATTCACCGATATTTATTAACGTGTTTCAAACTTTTTTTTCTAAGATATCAAACCCGAATACATGCAATATGACTTCTACTAATCAAACCAGTAATGCTAATCAGCAATATATACATTTATTGACTACGTTTAAAAATTCTGGAAACAATAATCAAGAAGTGTTGAGTATTATCAAAAACAATCCGAAAATGATGGCTACTCTGATAAAACATTCCCAACAACAACCTCTACAACAAGCTCAACGGCCGCAACAGCAATCGATTGGACATCCGCAGGTAAGATTTTAATTGTTTTATGTGTGTCGTCAATAAAATTCATCAATCATATAGATAATGAATCAACAACAGCAAAATGCGAACATTGTCCAACAACAGATGCAATCCAACCAAAATAATCAATGGTATTCCTCAAATACGTCTCAACCTCAACGCATGATTGGGCCTGGACAAAGACAGATCAATCCTCAAAATCCTCGTGGTCCAATGATGATGAGTCAAGTTTCTGGTCAGAACCCTCAACAACAGCAAGTTTATCAAAATCAACGTTATTGGGGCCCTCAAAATTCTAATCAACCAAGAGTACCGTCTTTAATGCAACGATCGGCTCAGCCTAATCGCATGGCTGGACCTAGATTTATTAATGCTGGTAATCAAGGAAGTGTAGGTCCTATGATTTGTCAACAGAATGATTCTACTCAAGAAATGTTCTATCAGCAACCAGATTATCAGCAACAAGCATTGAATCAGCAACCGGAGTTGACACCTCAAGAACAATTGTCGAAATATGTTGAAAACTTATGAAATTATAGATTAAATGTAGAATGCGTGCAAGAAAATTCGCATAACTGCTTATGAATTTGAAAACATTTTCGTTAATCATAGAGATGAACCAAACCATCAAGCTCAATTCATATAGATTTTCAACTCATTTCAAATAAGTGTTTCAAAAACGTTTCATCATCATGGACTTTACATCCATTCTAAAAATTCATTAAGATTATTTTAATCTAAATCATCTAAACTCAAATTGATCAGCTTCAAATTTTCGATTTATTTCATCAAATTCCTTCTTAAATTTAGAAAATGATTTTTTTTTTGATAACATCGACCACGGTTCAATTCTCATCATAAATTTTACGATTCATATCTATTGGCAAGATGAATTGAAAAGAGAATAATAAATGTGACAAGACTCTGATGCATCATAGACACATTTATTCCATTGTTGATTGTTTTATTTTTTCAGTTTTTTGTTATGTCGAAAACTATTAAAAAAAAATCTCTGTTTTAACAAGAGACAGGTAAAAATGCGATATTTTTTCTTTTTTTGCACAAGCAAAAACTAAGCAAAATTTTATTGTAATTAATTTGATAATAAGCATGATGATGTCTTAAATTTCATTCATGTTTTCTTCTTTGTCGATTATTCTTACGATTCTATTTAAGATTTGACTTTTTCTCACTCCTTTTTTATTAATCCTCGGTAAACACTGATGCGATAGAATTGGGGAGAGAGAACAAAATATGTTCAATATTTTTCTTCTTTCGATTCATCTCTTTCTCTCTAATTTATGACAATTATATTTACTCTCGCTTTTCTTCACCTTTATTCTCTGAACGACATTTTCTAAATGTTCTCATTAATTTTGCCTTTCACATTTTTTTTTGACTGAATTCTTTGATTCATCTCTTTTTTTTTGCTGAATAATATTGATTGTATTCATAATAATATTATTATTATTACTATCTAGTTTGTTGTATTCATATTTTTATCTGATTAATAATGGATTAAAAAAAGAATTTGATTGCATTTTTAGGTTTCTATTGAATGTTTTATACATTGCGAATGACATCAAATCTCTCTAATCAAACCATATCGATGGGATAAGTTTTCTTCTTTTTTAAACAAAATATTGGTCTGATTGAGGTTTTTTGTTTTTCTACAACGAAAAATTGATGCTTATCAGTCGCCATTCCCCAAATGACCGCAATACTCTCTATGATTGCTTTCAGCGGCATTGTTAGCAATGAAGCGATCAAAATGAGTATGTATCGTGGAAAACCAATCTTATTGATTGAGAAAGATTTGAACACTCCAAAAATATAGAGATAAAATCCGATAGCTGCAACGAATGTCGAAAAAAAATTTATCAAATCATTCGCAGGTAGAGGAAACAATTTAAAGAAAATCAAATTGGTTAGAACCAAAGGTGTAGTTATCCAAGCATATAGAGAAACTCCGAGCCAAAATTTTACTTTCAATGGTATGTTCCTAGAATGCACGACAAGGTATATTCCTTGTAGCCAACGTTTACGTTGACGAAGAAAATCCATCAAAGTAAATGGTGATTTCTCCCACATCTCTCCATTGATGAAATTAAAATCGTATCCTTTGACGTAGGCAATCATTGAAAAATAACAATCTTCAGCTATCGATCCATCTGGACCAAAATCGAAGCCAACAATCGTTTCGGCTTTAACTTTTGAAACAACGTAGGAACCCTTCCAGCTAAAAATTGGTTTATGAAAAAAATAAAATTGAAATCTC
Source organism: Sarcoptes scabiei (assembly GCA_020844145.1). Lineage (NCBI taxonomy): Eukaryota > Metazoa > Arthropoda > Arachnida > Sarcoptiformes > Sarcoptidae > Sarcoptes > Sarcoptes scabiei. Next base: position 3,790,350 of record CP080484.1, read on the forward strand.
AATTTGCCCATATCTTCAGCGACTCGAAACATATCGGATAATGTTGTGAGCCAGTTTACGATCTCTCCGTTTGAATACGTTATCATCCCTTGCCCGAATTGATATCGACCATCACAAACGAATTCAATGATACCAGACAAAGACTGTGGAGTTAATAATGTTTCTTCGTCTAAATGGACAATCCAATCATCATCGTTAAGATCATTGACATCAATACAATATTGAAGAGCTCGAGCCTAAGAGCAAAATGAATAAGTTTAATAGAGATTGACTAAAAAAATGGTTTTTTACTTTGAACAATGCCCCAGACCTAGTTTGATAGTTCTTAGGAACTACTATCAAACGAATTTTGGGATGTTTTGGAATATCGAAATATTTATCTGTTACGACTTCGATGATAAAATTCTCAAGATTAACATCAAGGCATAGATCGAGATTCCTAAGGATATTATGATTGACTAGTTCGGGAAAATCGCCGCGAGTCACGGAACGAAAACATAGAAATGGCATTGTTTTCGGTGGCTTGTCTATTCGACGGCTCTCTCGGAACGCATCGAAAAGAAGCAATCCGAAGAAATTGAAAAGAATTTGTGGCAAAGGCAACAAAGATAAAATACGCAAAAAATATAGAATCGATGCTCTCCAGGTTCCATAACGATCGAAAGCATTGAATGTTCCAGTAGTCCCATCATCATCATCATCATACCAAAATTTTAGCGAACCACTTTGAAATTCGAAAAAAATAATCACCAAAAACAGAGACAAACAATGAAAGAGATGTTTTTTAGACGCAACCATCTCCTATCCGATAGCTTCTGGATGCTTAAAGGAAGTGAAAAAAGCAATCGGAATCTCTTCCATCCATTGAATCATAAAACGATTCGGATCGAATCCATTCTGGAACGGATTAACGGTCAGCAGTCTACACTGAAAAAAAACGTTAACAGAATGCAAGTGCCTCAAGATTATTTGCTTGGTAAGAACTAGCCATTCTTGATCGATTCTTTCATTGGGTTAGAAGAATTCTGCGAGAGGAAATGCGAGGGAATTTTGAATTTTTTCTTCACACAATTTGATCCTTTTAGACGTTTCTGTTGAACTATTTTGCAATGATTGGCTACTCTTCGATCGTCCTCTTTTTTTGCTTAAAAAAAATGACCTTGTAAGCGATGAAAAAAATGACATTCAACTTTGCCCCAATCTCGCTCAATCCAACCCTTTTTTTTCTAAACGCTTTTCGTTTGACATCTCCAATTCATTCAATTTGTTTTGATTCAAAGTCTCGATATTCATCGATTTCATGAACGAAATAAGATGGATAATTATCTCAATAAGCATCATATTTCTTATGAATGTCTCTATTGTTCAATGCCAGATAGTCTTGAAGAACTGATCGCTTTGACGGATGGAAGATTTCAAATAATTTCTGGATCTCAAGCAGAAGATCTCAATTTCGAGATCATTGATTTTATAATTCATACACAGAGTGGTGTGTGTGAATTAGATAAAAGTATTCTGTTGGATGGTAATTCGATTTACGTTTGCGGACGATTACGAAAAATATGCGATCAAAATGTGAAGGAAAATGCCACCATCAAACGTATCGGTCCAATGAATGAATGGTGGTTTTCCGGTTTCGATGGAAGTACCTCGTTACTGGTAGGATTTGAAAGTCCATATGCAAGCTATCTGTTGAGGAGACCACATCCAATTTATTCATCAATCTATGATCGGCTCAATTCCAAAATGTATCTGACCAAGCTCATCATTGAGAAACTGCAAGACGATCCGAATTGCACGATTGATGAGCTTCTCATTGCATTGGAACAAAATCCTCAATTTAACACACAGCTACTAATATCGTCATTAAAATTCATCGTAGAACAAATTGGTGATTACGATTCATCGCGTGATTCTGATGAGCCTTCATTAAGTTCAACACCAATAATCCATTCATTCAAATTGATTATGAAACAGTATCCAGATCCAGATCTATTTCTATCAAATGATTCCAAGCATTCTGATCAAACAATTAATACTTCTGAAAGTTTAAGAGTTTTTCAAAGAATAATAAAAAATATATTTCGAAATATCAATCCATCTTCATTAGCATCTGAAGCAAAACAAATGACTGAGTCGATATCTGATGTAATCTATGCCAGAAAATCATAATTTAGAAACTTTGAAAAAATTCATTTTTTTCTAATTAGATCAAAATTGGCGATTGTATTGAATTTTTCCATGATAGTCATCAACTTAAAGGACGAGTGATTTCCTTTGCTCCTATTATAACTAATCAAAATTGTTATCGGATTCAATTTCACATCAATCTTATTTGGTAAGCAGAACTCAATTAGAATACAATTGTTTACTAGATTTTTAACTATCCATTTATGATATTAAGTTCCGCTCAAGAAACATTTCTTGGATCGACTATCTCAAACAGAGTAGTTTTTATGACGAAAAAATGTCTCAATCTAATCAAAAATATCGAAGAAAAGGTGAATAGATTTGATGTTAGATTTGTGAAAAGTTTAACCGAAGAGGATGGATTCGAATCGAATCAATTTATTTGTTCCCAAAGTTATGATGTGAAGAACTGCTCATTTGAAACTTATGATTGCAATGCCCGATGTTTGGGCTGTGTTTTAAAAACGATCAAACCCAATTTTAAATACAATATCGGAGATTGTGTCTTATTTCGAGATGACAATCTTATCCTACTTAATAATCATCAAGAAAGAAACGAACAAAAAGATTATTGCAGAACTTGTAGACCTGAATCAATCGATGATTGCGAAACGTTTCCAGAACGCTGGAGAAAAGATCAAGAGCTTCCTAATCGAAAGCCATGGCTAGGAATTTTCGCCCCTAACCACATCGGTTACATCGAGGAGCGAATGGTGATCGATAATGAAATTTATTTCCAATTGAAAATTTTCTATAGGTTTGATTTTTTCGCCGTCATTTTATCAAGTATTAATGGTAATCGATGCTCTTTTCTTAAGACCAGAGAATGTTTTCGTTTCGAATTACAGTTTCATGGAATTCGATCCGAATTTACTCTTTTGGACCGATCGAACTCATCAATTGAATCAATTGTGTATCTTGAGAAAATGTACCGTGATTTTTGCTAGCACTAGTCCTTGTGCATCTATCGATTTTGAGCCAGAAATTTTTTATTTCAACTCTGGTTTCAATCATATCAAAAGAGAATTTTTCCAATGTTCTGATGGAATTCGTTCAAAATTTTCAATTCAAAACGATTGTTATTCGAAAATTAATCCAAAACTTACGATTTTGGATTTATTTGCTGGCTGTGGTGGATTATCTTGGGGATTCCATTTGATGGCCAAAAAGCATTTCGCAATCGAGAATGATCGAACGGCAGCACAAAGCTTCAAAACAAACTATCCAAAATCGATCGTTTTGAATGCGGATGCCAATTTAATTTTGAATTTGTTGGTCGAAAAAAATAGAGATCCCTTTCTATCAAGAAACATCCCAGTTCTAGGTAGTGTTGATTTGATAATAGGTGGGCCTCCTTGTCAAGGTTTCACCGATATGAATCGTTTCAATCAAAGTGAGAGTTCGTCTCTAAAACGTTCAACGATAAACTGCTATTTGAATTTTATCGAATTATATCGGCCCAAATTTTTTCTTTTTGAAAATGTTCCCAGTTTGATAAGCTACGCAAGATCATCGATCATAAAAATTTTTTGTTCGTTCTTCATTCATATTGGTTATCAAATCCGAATTGCCGTTCTTCAAGCCGCCAATTATCGTTTGCCTCAAAATCGCAGAAGATTGTTCATCATCGGGTCTGAGAATTCATACCAACTACCTAAATTCCCTGACCCGATTACTTCAATCAAATCGAAAAATCTATCCTTTCAAATAGATGGAAAACGATTCAATCCCATTGATAGCAGTAAAACTTCGATGAGAATGATAGCAATCCACGATGCCATCGGAGATTTGATAGAACTCGGAGAAAGTGACTATCATCTTGATCAATTGAGGCCTTATAAAATCGATTATAATGATAAGATCAGTTATTTTCAAAAGATATTAAGAAAACCTGACTGTCAGACTGTAGAATATCATCATTGCAAAAAGATAAGTGAGTTAAATATGAAACGAATCGAAATGATTCCCCAAGAATTTAATTCTGATTGGAGAGATTTACCCAATATCGAGTAAGAGCTGTTTAATAAGATCGATTTGAATATGTGACGATAATTTTAAATCGATATCTATTGCAGATGTATACTATCAAATGGAAAAACAACCGATAAATTAGATTATATTCGCAAATCTGTACGGAAGAGTTCTCATTCTAAGGTAGGGAGAAAGAAACAAAACACTCTGATTCCTTGGTGCCTAGCAAATACAGCCGATCGAAACAACCACTGGCCAGGTCTTTATGGCCGTCTATCTAAGAACGATGTGTTTCCTACTATTGTATCGAATCCTGATCCCATTTCATCGCAAGGCAAAGTGATACATCCAGAACAGAATCGCATCATTTCGATTCGAGAAATGGCACGATCTCAAGGTTTTCCTGATCATTTTGTTCTCTACGGAAGTGAAACCGAAAAATTCTCTCAAATCGGTAATGCAGTGCCACCAATTTTGTCCTTTCATTTAGCGAGAGAATTCTACACGATCATCGATAATCAACAATGATTTAGTTTTCGATAAATCAAAAAATTAAAGCTGAAGACCAACTTCGACAGTGATCAGTGGCAAAAAACGATGCAAGAATTATTTTACCTAACAAGGTAACTATTCAGCATAAATTTGCTGTATTAATTGATTGAAAGAATTTTCGTACCACCCTCTATGCTTTTTTCACCCAAAGTTATGCTGGAAATCGAAGATTTAGTAAATAAATAAATTCATAAGATGTCGCTCTATGCAGTATCCTCCTTCAAAGTCACCAAATATCGGTGGTTTTTATTTGTTTTTTTGATTTATGGATTTTCCTAATAAAAAATTCTGGAAAATCTCCATTCATTGAAACCTAGTGATCACCAATAGATATCAATTTTGCACCATGATGAATCGTTTTGGGTCTTTGATTAAAAGAATTTCGTTGAGAAAAAATCAACCCAAACAAAGTCTTGTTAATAAAAGATTCTCCTCTCATTAGTATGTTAATCAATTATGAACATTTTTATTTTGTATCAAAAACATACTAAACTCTTTCTTAATAATCAAATATCAGCATTGGCTATCGAGAGTGGGATTATGATCCAGATAGACCGAAAGTCAAATTGTTGGCAGAGTTTGGATGTGGATTATTATGGTGGTGGATTGGCTGGCATTTCATGACAGAATGGAGACATTTGATAGGTAATTATTTGCTTTTTTCAATAGAACTTATTTAATTAAGTTTAAAACACAACATAAACAGGTGAAAATATTATACCTCAACGTTCAGAATGGACTGATGAAGAACTTGGAATACCGAGTGATTAGTTTTTTTATAAACGATTCTTGTCTCTCGCATCATTGAAATAGAAAATTAAAATTTGCAAATAAAAATGTTCATTAGTAATTATGGTATTCTTTATTTGATCAAAATTGAATAATATCTGATTTAGAAATATTAATCGTTTTAGAGTAGAAAAAAAATTAAACTGGATCTACATCGATCGTAAGATCATTGCTTAGTCATTTTTTTTGTCTTCAACTTGTGATTGGTCTTGTTCTTCTCGGTCTCTATGTTTGGAATCTTCTGAATAGCTGCGATTTAAAAGAAAATTTAAAGAAAATCTTTTCTACTATTTAAACAAACGTTACTTACGAAAGCAAATGCAAGAAATCTCCTTGAAACAGAGCAACAATCATCGGAAAACTGATACAACAGGGGACTAAATAAAGTAAAGCTGGTTGTGCGTGTTTAAAATAAACCATCACGACCATGGTTAAGAAAAGACCGAATATATATGCTATGAAACTTGAATAGAAATAAGTATTCCGGCCTCGATTTAGATTGGCATCAAAACGCAAAAGCAAAGCTATAAAAATGCCAGGAATAACGATATCACCGAGACCAAGCATCGCGAATTGTGTCCCATTGAAACCGTTATCGAGAAAATCTTGAGGAAAAATTAATTTGATTGGCGCATCAAATGATTTGGCTACTGTCACCATGACATCGGTGCCAAAGACCCAGAAGATATCATAGATGAATAATCCTCCGAGTAAAATACAACCGGTGGCGACATTGTTCAGGTTGATATATTCAATGGCTTTTACAGCGAATGAGAATCCAAACAGATTATTTGCAACCCAATGCTTGGATGAGTAAAATGATATTAGTAAGTATTCATATTGCTCATTTGATTTTTGATTTTTACCTTTTTCATTATATACCAAATGCCGATTCCAGAGCAGGCAATTAATGAAAATATGTCTTTGGAATCGAATTCGATATTCAATGTTTCCATAGAATTTTTAGTAAGAAGAAGATGAAATTTGTCGATGTGTGGTAATTGAATATTTCTTTTCTTCAGCAAGCAATCAATGAAATCACTGACGACTGATGCCAAAGAACAAACGCCAAGGACGAGAAAATATACAGACAATAAAAGATTGATATGCTCTTTGGAAAAAAACTAAATCAATCAAATAAACCATCGTTAATGATTGACCAAATTATGGATAATGAGCTTTACTTTGAAAAATAGATATAGACCAAATAATGCTCCACTTGCGTAAAACGGGAATAGAGCAGCTTCTTTCTTCGACATCGCTTCAATTTTCTCACCAGATTCCTTGTTGAGTCGAAAGAAATTCCATAGTTAATACATTTATATTCTTAAACAATATGTTACGAACGAATTGTTCCTTATGGTAGCTAATCGATTTAAAAGATCCATAGAAGATTGGAATCAAAGCCATCAAAACTAGCGATCCATAAGCGACCATCATTCCTTCTGGTTTCGCTTTCGGTTTTAAGGTTCCATCAATGGTATCATTAACAATATCGACCACAGCGGATTGAATCTTTTCAATAACTTCTTCTGAAGAAGACATTTTTACAGTGAAAATTCCTTCTAGAAATTTTGAGTCTTGTTCTAATTAAGCTTCTACCAGAAAAAAATTAGAAAATTGCATCGAAGACCAATTCTGAAACTTTACTGAGGATTAATCGAAAAAGGAAACTAAAAAGTATAAAATTTGACAAAGGAAATTGATCTTTATAAAAAAAATTCAAATTGGTAAAATTAGAATATTACACGTCGAATAGTTCCATTTTGGTCTCTCCTCTACTTATCTCCTCTCTCTCTCTCTCTCTCTCTCTCTCTTTGTTTTGCATTCACTCAATTCTCATCAGTCTCTCACTAGTCTTTTCTTCGATGCAGCACAACATTTATGTACTATCATATTTGAACAGGATTTACTTTAATGAAAATTGAATAAAATTGAACAAATTCTGAAATATTAAATTTATAATTCCTTATTGAGATTTTGTTAATCCAATAGGTAAATTCAAGATTGTTTATTCGATTACATGGTCGGAATGATGTCTTTCGAAAACTCTTTGCAACGAATACATAGGTCTTTGTTGCAAGGTCAAGATGATTATTTAACGATCAAAACAGGCCTTGAAGAATTATCAGATTTGGTTTCAAATTATTGTAAAAATCATCAATCTGGATCATTGCAACAAAATTACCCCTCGGAATTTCAAACAATAATCAAAATATTCAGAGATTTCAGTCAGGACAATGACCCAAGAGTTCGATCAATGGCATTGTCATTTTTTATCAAATTGTACGAGAATGGTATCGGTCTCGATATAAGCCTCTATGGAGAATTCAATGATCTTCTCAATGATGATTATGAATCGGTTAGAATTAATGCAATGAAATTAATTAATTTGCTAAGCTGTCAATACAAAGATTGTCTGGTTTGCTCTGATGATGGAGAACAAATAAGAATTGTTGATGATGCTTTTGCTAAAATTTGTTCTATGATGTTAGATTACTCTACGAAGGTTCGTGCAGGAGCAGCAAAACTATTGGGTGAATTCGTTGACATTAGTCCAAATTATCTTCATCAAACGCTGGACAAAAAATTGATGTCTGATCTGAAGAAAAAAAAATCAGCTCATCAAAGACATTTAGAAAAACTTGAAGCTGGGGAATGGACAAACGATTGCAAGTGGGCAGAAGATTCTCCATCGGAGTCTATTTGTCCGGAAACAATCAATTTGATGAGCATCGGATCTTGTGGCGCTTTCATACATGGTCTTGAGGATGAACTTTTAGATATCCGTATGGCGTCGTTAGAATCTCTTTGCAAATTAGCCGCTATCTATCCTTCTTTTGCTCAGAAATCATTAGATTTTCTGGTCGATATGTTTAATGATGAAATTCAAGAGATTCGCTTGAAAGCAATCCAATGTTTGGCGAAAATAAGTTGCAACAACATCAGATTGCGAGAAGATCAAATTGATATTATTTTATCGGTCCTCGAGGATTATGCATCCGAAATTCGAGAAGCTTTACATTTGACTTTAGCTAATTGTAAATTAGCTTCAAGTTCCACTCTGCAAACTACAATCACTGCACTAATGGTCAATCTAAAACGGTATCCATGTGATAAAGAATCGATTTGGAATTGTTTTCGAAAACTTGGTCAAAACAACATTAATCTGACTTTAGCTCTGGTCCCTGAGCTATTGTATAATCATCCATTTTTTCGTCTACCAGACAACAATCTTGATGATCCTGAATATCTGGGCGTTTTGATTCTTGTTTTTAATGCTGCCTATTATTGTCCTACAATAATTGATTTGTTAGAGAAACATATCCGAAAGCATTATTTTTTTGTCCGAGGTTCATACCCTCATATGGTTCCACATTTAGAACATCTTTCTGATCATCATCAGTCTGAAATCGATAACGATCGAAATTCTACACCAGACAATTTTCTACAATATGATAAATTCTTCAGCAAAATTTTTCAACGTCTTGAAAATCTTAAATGCTTAGATTTGAAATCCACTAAGCATCTAGAATTATCGAATGATTGTCTCATGAATGCAATCAATGATTTGCAAAAATTCTCAGTGCTACACTCTAGTCTTGAAGCAGCTTGCTCTTTTTTCTCCGAATATCTCAAATGTCAAATTTCTTTGCGGAAAATTGTCTCCAACAAAGATTGGATCAACACTTTTCTACTGCCTGCTTCTCAATCATCTGCGATACGATCATCATTCCACCAACTGCTTAGCTCGACATTTAGGTTGTTGAATTGCTTCCATGGATTGAAGACTTTACATTTGATGAGTTTACAGCAAACTCGTATCAAAGCAATGGCTTTACAATTGATCGCTATAATACATGGATCAAATATTTCAGCTCTTGGTCTTTGTGACGCTTTCATCTCTGAGTTGAATCATTTAAAAAAGCTAGCAACTGAGAATAATTTCCAACTCAATCGTATAATAGATTTGATTTATAGCGCTATTTCTGAAATCGATCTACCTAAACCTGGTACAGTTGCAAGAAAATTGAAACCAATTCTCTTCAATCATCCAATTGCTGAGATTTATAATCTAGTTAGATAGTTAATTTTGATTTGAACATTAAATGAATAGTTTTTTCGTTTTCTCGATAGGATCTTATTCTGGAAAAAGATTCTTTAGAGAATTATCGTAATATTTCGATGACACAGGCTAAAATTATCGAACCGATGCAGAAATCAGATTATTGCTATAAATTTACAGCCGGATATGTGACAGAAATTCCATTCGTCGCTCAATTAAATCATGTTGTTGATATCAAAAATATCAAAATCAAGGTAAAGGAGATTCAGTCTATAAGATTATTTTTAATATGTTCTTTCATTTTTCGATTTAATAAGATTAAATTTCCTGATCAACAAAATCAATTGATCCAACCACGATTATCTGATTTCAAACTAAAAACTGAGCGACCTGGAAATTTAAATGATTATAGGCTTATCTCAAAAATATTAATTTCATACAACAGTGTCTGTTCTGGGCCATTGAATGTCGAAATCAATATGCTTCTTGATTTTCGTGATGTATCCTCGTCTTCGTTAAGTACGACTCAAGTGTATAGCTCGATGTTGAATAAAAGTAGTGGGATCAAAAGCATCAAATCGGAAGATAATTTAGTGATTGAGATCTGTAAACCAATTAAAATAATGATTCATCCAATGAAAATACAGAATAGTGTTCTTTAAAAGATTGATTTTAAGAAAATTGGACCTTATTTCAAGAGGAAATTTCAAGCTGCATCATCGAATTGTCCTTCTTCCATTTGTTCATCACCATTGTGTTTATCGTCATCTTGATCACCACCTTCATCGAATTCATCCATATAATCATTATCCTCATCAGAATCCTGGTCCTCTTGATCTGGATGCATGAGTTGACATTCGCACATCGATCTGTAAATAGCTTCCAAATGCGAAGAATCATCTGGAACGAAACGTATCTCTTTACTTATCGCTTCTTCATTGTCACAATCATCATCGTCAACGTTCTCGGTGTTTAGTTCTAAATTTTTTCGAGTAAAAATTGAAATAATGAAAAATAGAGATGCTTTGTTTTAATCAGAGATGATATTGCACCAATTAGTTTATTTTTTTTTATTTCGATCAACATAGTTGGATTTTTTTATCAATCTCAATTTTGAATTCCAACAGAAAAAGTATGAAATGGAGAGAGAGAAGAGATTGAATAATAAATTCAATAAGTCATACAATAGATGAGAATATGATAGACATTAACATTATTACAATATTCACAGAGAGAGAGAGAGAGAGAGAGAGAGAGATGAACAATTAAAGAAAAAAGAGAAACAAAACAGAAGCAAATATTTTTTTAAAATGAACTAAATCAATCATTTCGAATCTATTATTGAAAAGAAATTCGAAAATAAATTTTCAATTCTTTTTAAATCTTTTATCAGTTTTTCTAAGGTGTTTCTCACCAAAAACGCTAACAGAAAGAAAAAATTGTCGTAATTATTTTGGAAATTGCAAGTAAGCAAACATTAAGAATTTGAATGTTTTTTGTCATTGCAGTCGGTCAGTTTTCGAATCATAGAAATTATTGAAGTGAGAGTAAAATTCGCAGTAATTCAATGATTGAATGAAAAGCCACCACGAATTTCTCTCTCAACCTGATATATATCGTTGAGTAGCTGGAATTTTTTCGATAAGAAAAAAACAATCAATTAACCGGAATCCGTTTCACAAGCGTTAGACAGAGATTATTCGCACCTTTCCAGAATAAAATCAAACAAGAGATAGAGAACATATTTTACATAAAATTACAAGATTTAAAGAGGTATCAATCAAATCGATAGGAGTTAGAATCAAAAAAAAAAAAAATCCACACTTATCATTGAATAGGTGTGTGTTAATCAGATCTAGCAATCTTGACTTAAATTGTAGAGGTGTCACTGTAAAAATTGATCATTCAGATGAGTCGAATACTCAAGAATGAAGAATATACCTTTGACAAGAATGAAAAAACAAAATAAATTGCGAATATTTGAAGAAATAATATCAACGGGCTAAATAAAAATTATATTTAAAAATAACAAAGAAAAGAAGAATATAAACGGAAACAATGATAATGAAATATTTCGTAAAATGTAATCGAAAATTTAAATCGACATAATTGATTCAAAAATGCATCCTCGATTCTCCAGATTCAGGGCGATCAACCTCACGATCGTTTGAGCTCGAATAGCTCAATTGATTATTAAATTCTTTAGGGTCCATTTCTAGGATATACGGTATTATGCTATGTATTCGAACATTCCCAATAAGACCAGAAAAGAAAAGGTCTTCAGTTAAGCTTGGCAATAATGATCGCAGTGGTATCAATCGCAGAATTAGTTTTGAATATCGTTCAATTGCATTATCGTTGTTTGACAATTGAGTTCTGATATATGATCGTAGCTCTTTAGCACACATATCTTGAAATCGTTCGATTTGACGATTGTTCAATCTAATCCCTACATTCTCCGGACTAAATAAGATAATAGATTTCAAATAAGCATACTCTCTGTTATCGACTTTTAGTTTCTGAAAAGTGTTGACAAATTCTTGCAGTTTGCATATATGATCTGTCACTTGTTTGATTCTTTGGAGAGACAGTGTATCCTGCTGTAAAGTAGTTTGGAGATGTGTTATGATCGCTGAAAGAATAGTTGCCAAGGACATGACTTGTGAAGTTTGAGCTAGACCTAGTACAAACAACTGACACCAACAACCTCGTATCAATGAGGTTTGAAGTTCGTGCGAAAGATTTTGAAATGCCGTAATTGATTGAGCCCAATGAACTGATAAAAATAAAAGTCTTGAAGCGAATTCACAGATATAATGCAGTGACATAAATGAATTCGGAGCAACTGGAGGTGCTAAATTGAATACAAAGTGCTGTTCGGTTAAAATCGGTCCTTCAAAATCAATGAGATTATCTTGTTCGGAGCCTTGACCTCGGAATGCATCGATGGCACCTAACAATAAACATTCTTGATCAGTTGATATTTTGTTTCCAGAGACAATTTTAGCCATAACATCGAAAGCAGCTTTGATTATAATCATATTTTGACCTGATGATGTAGAGGATAAAGATGTTCGTTCATTACTTAAATCTGAAGTTTCTTTTTGACCAACATTTTTCTCTAAAGAGATAGGCTCTTCATGCATATTAGAGGGATCATCTGAGCTTTTCCAAACTTTATCGGCACTGATTGTTTCAGAACTTGTATCAATCTGACCCGACAAAGGGGTAACTTGTTTGAAGGCTATCAAGTTAGACACTACATTAGCCAGAGTGTTTAAATCTCCATTATTTTTAGTGGCATTAATAGGCGTAGAACCACTGAAATTATTGTTGCAAGCAGTAGCTTCAATGATTGACAAGGCTGTTTGATTATCAAAAATATTATTGATTTCTTGAACCGTATTTCTAGGAATCGATGAAACTGATCTGGTCGTTGTTGAGGTTGTAGGAGTCGGGGGAGGAGGCGATGAGTGTGAAGTCGTTTGTTGATGATGATGTGGATGAATGACTGAACTTGTTGATAATGATGACGATGATAATGATGTCGCAGACGGAACATTAGTTGCAGATGATCTCACAGATTGTTGCAGCAAAATCGAATTACTACTTGAGACCGGTATTGTTGTGAATGTAGGCGTCGAACTGCTATTACTATTTTCCAATACCAATGGTTTACGTTCTGGTTGGCAATGATCAGCCCTCATGCCCATTTGAATACATTTTTGCAATCGACAATATTGGCATCTATTTCGATGATGTTTGGTGACCTCACATTCTTGATTCGCACGACAAACATAATTCAATTGTTTTCGAACACTCCTTTTGAAGAAACCCTTGCAGCCTTCACAAGAAATCGCACCATAATGTCGACCAGATGCTTTGTCACCACAAACAACACAAAATTCTAGACTTTTTTTGTCTATTGATTGATTGAAATTCGGGCTGTTAAAGCTAAGATTTCTTGAGCTGTTCATGCTGCTGTTTGGATTTTGCTGAGGTGAAGGGGATAGATCATCACGATTTGTTTCGTTATCATCTGGGCTGCGGCTCATGGGATATTCGGAGCCAGAATGGTACGGCGAATTGGCATATTCACCACCCATTACAGCACTGGGTGATGTTGGAACACTTATGAATTCGGTCTCAGGCTCGCCAACGCTATTTTCAGCTCCACTCGAGGGACTATCCGGCTCTAATTTGATTTTAAGACTTGTTGAAGGATTTTTGTTGCTGCCGTTTCTGCTGTTTGAGCGATCGTTAATCTTATTAACCATCGCGGAATGCCCAGAATCATTTGAAAATTTTGAAGCCATCACAGAAACATTTGTAACAATACAATTAAACGATTTGGTGAGACAGAGTAGAAAAACTAGAAGTAGAAAGGGGAATTATAAAACGAAACTTGCTATAAAATTATTAATACCAGAAATTCTAGGAATTTTCGAGGACCGACCAAAGATTTGATGGACAATGGATCATGATTTTTGCTCAATCGATCAAAAATATTGAATTGACTTGATGGATAGTGTAATGACTCGGATTTTGAGAGATTTTTGAAGAACAATAGGATAATGTCAATGAATATCTTTCCTCTTGAACTAAGTTTCGATCAACAATAATTTGAAAACAATGAAAATAACTTCAACAGCATTACAATGAGTAACCAACAATTGATTATAACAAAAGAATTTCAAAAAAAGAAACAATGAACAGTGTTAACAAAAACAAAATTGCAGGCAACACGGATGATCACTGGTTTTTCGATATTTCAGAATCAGAGTAATAATGAAAGTCGAATGCATTCGAAATCTGTTGACCGATAGAGGAACGGATATGAATCAATTGTAAGAAATGGGTGTGAAAGGGTCAACCTGTTGTTTGTGTCAGACAATGGTCGTTCTAAAGCGAAGATACTGACAATGAAATGTGAATCGAAACCGGGATGAGAATGATTTCGGTTGAGCTTAGAAAACAAATCATTTAAATATTCGAAATTTGAGGTTGTAAATGACATTCGGCATGGTCGAATCAAGAATCATTTTTTCGAGGCTCTAAATTCTCACAGCGTTTGATGCTTACGATGAAAATCGTCTATTAACAGAAAGATTTTGTCACTTGAGTTTGGACCAGAAGTATTAAAGTTGAATGAAAAGACAGAAACAAGAAAAGAAAAAGATAGGAGTGAGAGGAGAAAAGTAAGACTATATTTGAAATTCAAAAGCAGAAAATTCGATGATAATTTTGTACAAGTCTAGTGTGATCATTTAGACAAACTTTCGGGAATTTGAATCGTATCACGAAAATATTTTTCGTGATTACTCCTAACAGTTATCGAATGATAATTTGATGCCAGTACATACCTGACAAGGATGATGGTGGTTCTATCTCGGTTGGATCTATTTGGAACAGATTATTTTGATCTTCAAACAATAGAAACAAGCATTCAGCATGAAAATTACTCAAATCTCTTGAGATGGCATGTAAAGAAATTTGAGGATAATGAAGAACGAATCCTTGACCGTTCTCGATTCTCCAGATGAGTCTAAGAATAGAAAGATAGAAATTTTTCAAAATTGAATCTCAAATTTTTCCGAGAATCATAGCAAATTTGTTCTAATCTAGTCAAAAACTTAAGCAACTATTAGTTCTGTAGCCTGATATAAATGAATTGAACTAATGAATTGTGGAACAAAATTAAAAAAAAAATTAAAAGGCGTGATTATTAATTTAATATCGAAATAAATTAACAATTATTGTCAACATTGGTGACGAAAATCAAGAATTCGATTAGACGTCAAGATTCAAAAAATCGAATTGCGATTTTTTACAGTTATCGCTATTTGTTCGAGGAATTTTCATTCAATTGGACAGTTCACCTCTTACAGTTATGTTAGGCGATGCAAAAGTTCATAGACTTCTATCGAATACGAGGAAATAATGATTGAGATGAAAATCAGGTTGCAAAAGGGCGAAAGGTGGATTAGTTATTGCAAAGCAAAGAGGTTGCCGGATCTGAAGGACTGAAAAATCAGTCAGTTCATTGGTAGTTGTGATGGTGGTTCTTCACCTTTTTTCCTTTGCCCCTTTTAAACACACAGTTATACATTATTGCTGACACAAGCGAGTTTGAATGTGGATGATGGGCTTATTCAGATCTGAATCATCTAAGAAAAAGATGAAGTAAAATACGAACTCCAAACCTTTAACTGCATTGCCTTTAACTATTGTGTGTTGCCCAATGAACATTTGCATTATTTCCACTAATACTATTAGATCATTGCTATTTCTTCTATTTCACCTCGAAAAAACATTAGCTTCTTGCACAAGAAAACAATTTATAAAGGCAAAGACATAGGAAGAAACTTTTTCTGTCTTGTTTGAGGGCGACTTTTTGGATACGAAGCAAAAATGACCTTTTCTCGACACACTCAAACTCTTGCGCTTTCAAAGCACAGTAGTAGTCGTCGGATTGACCATGGACATAATCTCATGATGGCGAAGCTGACATAAATCGAGAAGGCACAAAATCGCTCCTAAAGACAAAGAATTCTTTACAATACTATTCATCTCTCATTCATATGCTCTCTCCCAGAGTCACTCTTACTCTTTTACTATTGCATAGGCTGCGTAATGGAACTATGAAAAAAATTAGATAGTGTAAAGCGATAGTTTACAACCATTGCAGAGTTGATCGGTTTTAAAGAGGTCAACTTCAAATCGCTCAAGCACAAAGAGGAAAGTACATGCGTTATTTGATTTCGAAATTCATTTCTGAAAGCCTAATATATTATGTCGCCTAGTGTGGCGTCCTAAAAACAAATGATTTGAAATAATATTGTTAAGAATTTAGATATCTATTTTGGGTTTTTCATAATCGATTGGCCCAAGGCAACCGAAATCAATACTTCAATATCTAAATATTTTTGTTGAATAATTTATGAGCTAAATTTATAAATTTAAATGATGAGCTAGAGTTGAGTGAAGATGAAATTCATGGCCATATAATTACTCAGTGTGAATAAGATCAAAATTTTAAGAAACAACTTCTCACCTTTCTTCGCCGATCACAAGTGTTCCTCGGCCAAGAAGCTTAGAGATTGATGTGGATGTTTGAGACGAATTGTAGCTAAGATATGCCCATGTGTTTGGCTCTCGATGTCTCACGTGCTCTTCATTCGGCAGATCAACATTTGATAACGAAACGGGCATTTTTCACAAATACAGCCAAATGAAAATGAAATCTCGACCGATGAATAAATCAATCAGGGCGATTATATTGAAAAGAAGCCAATAGAAAATTTTCTCAACTAGAAGCAGATCGTTTTCGAGGCAAAAATAATGAGGATCGAAAATTTTCCGGTTTGATTTATTTTAAATGAAAAAATCACTTGATCACGTTTAAAAATGATGTTCGATGATGATGACGATGATGATGACGATGATGATAATCTAGATGGATTCTTATGATTTTATTTTATAAAACCAGCACTTATGTTACAAATGGGATCCTTAGGCACGGAACAATTTAAAAAAGAGAAAGTTAAAAATGAAAGCTCGAAATGTGTGATGAATTGGGCCTCCTTCTTCACTAGAAGCAGAATAGAGAAAGAAGAAAATATCTTTTCTATAGATTTCGCAAGACGAATGGCGATTGCGTCTCTACTGAGTGAAGAAAAAGTTCATAGGTCATTCGAGTAATAATGAGTTAAACTTTTATCAGCTTATCAGACGAGGAGAGAGAGAGAGAGACAATTATAAGCTCATTGATGATGGATAAAATTAGATAGAAGAATAAATGGAAGAGCGAATCAATGGGATCTATGAATAAAAAAAACAGATTGTTTAATTAAAGTTGAAGAATGAATAGGCTTTAAAAATTTCATATTTTAGAAAGATTTTGGGGAAAATAGTTTAATCAGATTGGTAAGAAATTGAGAATAAAATCAAAATAGGAAAAAAAGAGAACAAAAGTGAAACCTTTTCAATGAGGGCCATACACGGGCAAAAGAACAGAGAGAATTTTGAGTGAGGTGGCGAAGATGCGAATCAACCAAACAAAAAATCACAAACATTCGAATTTAGAAATATTCGATCGAACATCCTAATAATTTAGACAAGTAAAGATGGGCGACATATAACACACGCTCTTTTACATTCGCTCCCTTGCCGTCTCTCTCTCTCTCTCTCTCTCTCTGTGGCTAACTCTCTTTTACGCTAGGAATACTGCGCTATACTTAATCAATCCACCAAAAATTTGTTGTTTTTCCGATGTTCTTGTCGATAAAATTAAAGATTTCGATTCCAGTTGATGGCGAAGATTGTTATTTGTGCTGAACGGAAAACTTTGTATGATAATGTATTGTTATAATCTTGATTATTACTTGGGGGCTGAATTTTTCTGGTTAGCGATGTTATTATTGATTCGAATGTTTCGAAGAAAAACAACCGCGCTGTAACTGATGCTTAGTTGGTTGTGGCGAAATGTTAATGTTAATGTTAAATGTTTTCATTTATTTCATTCTTTCATTCATTGATGGCTTCTTTTGTTTTTGATGTTGTCAGCTTTCTCGCCTATCAATGCGAGAAAGCAACATGCATGCAACATAGTCTCATTGATGTTACCTAAAGGCAAATCAAGAGTCAATGCTGTTGAATAATGATGACGAAAAAATAAAACGAACGAGTGAAGATCACACATCGGGTTGAATACAGCCACCAATGTGTGTTTCTTGGTAGGAATACTGGGATTCGAATACAAAGCAAAAGAGAAAGGAGTGTAATGCATCACACGCAACAGTCTTTCTTTAGTTCGCCTCCACCCTATTATACCGCGCGATTGCTGGAAAGTGAAAGATTGAGATATACAGAGAAATCAGAAAAAAAAATGGAAATGGCAAACCGAAATGGTTAAATGTTAGAGATGACTGAAACGTGAGTGAGTGTGTGTGAGGATAGGATGCATGGATTTGTATGGTATCATAACAAATAGAAAGTTTGATATTTGGAATAGAGAGCCTCACCTTGTCACAGTGGAAGTGCTAAATGCGATCCTAATTCTTCTTACGGCTCCAAACGCATACATGCACAAAGATACGCACCAACTAATGCTGCAGATTAATGTATGAAGACAAACATTAAGTGAGAAATACAATCGCTATTTGGTTATCAGTGAAATCGGTGATAAAGAGAATTTGGGATCCAGAAACCTCTCCACTTTCTCTTCGATTGCCTTCATTGTTCTCTCTCCTTCCCCTTAGATTGCCTATTTTCGTTGTTGTTATTGCTGTTTTGATCGGTGTTGATGAAAAATGTTTGGTGAATGGATCAATTCACCAATTGCTTTTTTACTTCATAACGACGTTGAATCTTCTAATGCTGTTGGAAAGCGAGATAGATTCATATGCGATCACTTTCAACATTTGGATCGGGTTACGACGCAAGCGTAACAAACAAATATTCAACATCCGGACGAATCAAACGCCTCGGTACGAGAAGAGCAGATTGGCGCCCCTCCGCTAAGAGCTCGGAAAGAATTGATTACAGACTCACATTTACCCTTATATTTTTTGCTAATTTTTCCTCCTCTCCCTTCTTTTCATTGCTGCTGTTTGGTTGCAGCAAAATTGCCAAATGCCAAACTAGGCGCCAATGTCTTAAATCAATTGGTGGTGTTTTTATTTCGCTTTGCTTCACTTTGACATCTCACGTCTTGGCACTACCACGTCCGATAGTTATTGTTACACCTCTTCGACCAAATGTTTTGATATTAACTCTGTCTGTTTCGCATCAGTCCTCTCTCGCATTCACCGTAACGATCCTTGTCGCCGTCGCCACAAACAATTCGACATTCGTTGGCGGGCTGTGACATTCTAAAGTTTTTTCTTTAGTCGCTCTAGAATATCATCAATTAGTTGCTTTGTAAACTTTTATACTATCTTTTTTTTCTCTCGCTCTCTCCCTTGAAACTCTAGTCCAACTATTGTTGTTGGAGCTAGAGAGATCAATGAAAGAGATCTTTTTTCACAAGCAAATCTTTTCCTCTCTCTTTTCCAAATCTTTTCTAAGCCTTAATTTTTCAAGCTCTGAGACAGAACTGAAGGGTTTGGAGAAATAGTCTAGAAGATTAAACTGATGGGTTCTATGTTTCAAAGATCTTTTTAGATATAACTGAATTGTCGATGGTGTTCGCTGATTATCCTAATTCTATCGAATCTTATCAATTGTCTGGCAGCCCGAAAATATCTTAGAATTGGAATCTTATTGTGAATCGTCACCACCAGAAGGCTACACATAATTGAAACTGAGGAAATCACTGGAGATAGATTAGGGCCATGTTTGGTCCGCTCGTCCAACGAAATGAAATTGGCTCTGCTGAAGACTCATCAATAGATCTTGTGATGATTTGATTTAGATAATGAAAAATGTGGCCTTACAACATACATATTAGGAGTAGAACACTGTTCTATTTAGGTCTTCTAGCTCTAGTCATATTTTTTTGGCATTTCATCCTGCGATCCGATGATTTTCGTATGATTAGGGCCAATCAGTTACCTTATGTTGATTTTAAACATTTGCTAATCGGTAATTTGTTTTGCGATAGCTTTTGTATGAAGTTAATTTTTTTTTCTAATCTCTCAAACAAGCTTGCGTGTTAGCTGCGGAGAAAGGCGGACTTGAAGTGGTCAAATCAGCTTCAAATTTTAACATTAGCCTCAAAGGAAAAACCAGAGAAGGTGTCGACGATGTTCTCACAGATGGTACGATTATTTAACCCCAATACTATTATATCTATCTAACAATCAAATCAAGGTGATAAAAGATCGAACGTGATCATGGTGAATTCTCTGCTCTACACGATTCCAGGAATAAAAGTTATTTCTGAAGAGAATCTTCAGAACGATGATATCATCGAATTGCTTAATATTGAAAAACATTTGAAAAGTACTGAATATTCCGCGATACCCGATGATATCCAGCTGAATCTTGATGATCTAGTCATTTGGATAGATCCATTAGATGCGACGAAAGAGTATAGCGAAGGTCTTACAGAATTCGTTACAACAATGGTCTGTGTGGCTAGAAATGGTGAACCAATCATCGGCGTTATTCATCAACCGTTCGAATCTAAAACTTATTGGACATCTAAATTCGGCATTGATAAAAAGTTGTTAAACTTCGGTTCCATAGATCATCAGACAAATCAATCATTGCGAATAATCATATCAAGATCACATTCCGGTAATGTCAAAAATTGGCTGCAAAAAAACCCCAGACTTCCTAAGAATTTGACCATAATCGAAGCTGCTGGTTCTGGTTATAAAACATTACAACTTTTAAAAGACAATGCCGATATCTATCTTCATCAAACGTACATCAAAAAATGGGACATCTGTGCTCCGAACGTTCTACTCCGATACAGCTCTAAAGGAGGTGTGATGACCACATTGAATGGTGTTGAAATTGATTATGGGTTCCAAACGGATGTCCTCAATCGTGACGGTATTTTCGCTACAAACCGTCCAGATCTGATTCATTGGCGTGATATTATCAACAACCCAATGGGCCACTAAAAGAAGATGAGTTGCGAATGTATGTGCGATCAACACCGGAACGGGTTTAGTAATTGTATCAATGCACAAAATTGATTGTGTTTTTCAAATAAATTTGTGATAAACTTTTTTTCTGAGAGAAAATATTAATTTCATATTGATTAAATTCAAAATTTTTATATGCTCATTAAATTCTCGTTCCCACACGAATGATAATATGATTGCAATGAAGAAAACCTCTATTATGGACAATGATCCACTCTTTACGCATTCAAGATTGAACAGAAAAATTCTGTTCGCTTAAGATTATATAGACATCGAGTCTCTCTCTCCGAACCAGAATGAATCGAGTCGTCTTTTTCACCTCCATTCTCCTCGTCATCATTCACTTCCTATCCTCTATGGTTTCTGTTATGTTATGGAAACCATCGAGAAATGGAATTCAATTTTGAGTCAAACAAAAAAAGCGAGAAAGCGAGAGAGATGGGGCAAAGGGGTAACAATGATAGGAAAGACGAAGAAATAAATGTTCCAAAATAGTATGGAATAGAATGCTAAACGATTGGAAAATAAATAATTCACTCTAAACTCTCTTAGTGAAGAATTTGTTATTTAACAAACAATTTCCTCATTAAAATTTTCGCATTGATGGTCATCACCGCAGGAATGATCGCATGCATCGGGAGCAGAATGAGAATTGATGGAATTATTCTAATTATTTCTCATAGATTTGGAAGAGAAAATCTTCTTCTCATTTCTCGATAATCAACATCGGATGATTAACATCGATTTTGTTCACAAAATCAAACAATCTCGAGGAAAAATTTGTATTATTATAAGCGATTTATGAATCGAATGATCAATTTTTATAGCAATGAAATTTTTTCGTCAAATAGTTTCTGATTATTTTCAAATAAGAATAGAAAATAATCATCACATTCATTCCCAAATAATTCTCGATTTTGTTGATGATGGCCGATTTTTGACTTGCAGAACAGAATCAATGTCGAACTCAATAACAATCTAGTGATATTATCTCCATTCACTTCTATTCCTATTCTTCCTATTTCTTGATTCAGTGATTAAATCAAAAATCTAAATCAAAAAAATTTTGTGAATAATCAATCTTCGATCTCATCTTGCTTCCTATTTCTAATCATCGCATGGCCTATAGCTATACTCGTCGTCATATAAAGGCGCTATCGGAGGCGTCTAATTCTTCCGGTAACAATGGCGATGGATCAGAAAACAACGCATCAGGTCATTGTGAGAATTGGAATCCAAATCAAATCGTCTATAATAAGGTTAGCCATTGTGGAGATTTTTTCCTGCTTTTCATATCTTTCCTACTTGTCTCAGATGGAACAAATCATCGAGAAGATGCAAGATGAACACACTGGAGTGCCAGTGAGAACAGTTAAAAGTTTCATGTCGAAAATACCAAGCGTTTTCAATGGTAAATCCTTGGATTCATTCGATTAAATCATTGAAAATTTGTAATTCGTTTCAACGAATTGTCCATAGGTTCCGATTTGATAGCGTGGATGATTAGAGAGTTAGAGCTCGACGATCAACAAGAAGCGCTACATTTAGCCAACCTAATGGCATCGCATGGATATTTCTTTCCGATCGATGATCATGTTCTATAGTGAATATCGTTTCATTAATCCAAAAATCTACTTGAAATCGATTTGAATCATTACTGATATTCTCTTATTTTCTTTTTTGCTTTCGATGATCTCACATCGAATCTGCAGTGTAAAAGCTGACAATACTTTTTTTCGTTTCCAAACACCATATTTTTGGCCTTCGAATTGTTGGGAGCCCGAAAACACCGACTATGCGGTCTATCTTTGTAAAAGAACGATGCAAAACAAGACACGATTGGAGTTGGCAGATTATGAAGCAGAAAATCTGGCCAGACTACAGAAGATGTTTAGCCGTAAATGGGAATTTATTTTTATGCAAGCAGAAGCTCAAGCAAAGTAAGTTTATGAATTTGCTTTTCTGATAATGATCTTGATTTTTGGCTGTTCTTTTTCATTTTCACTGCACAGAGTGGATAAGAAACGTGATAAACTGGAAAGAAAAGTTCTCGATTCTCAAGAAAGAGCATTTTGGGATGTACACAGACCAGTTGTAAGAGCAAATATCGTTAAACTCAAACGATGCTTAGATCTTATTAATAACTCTTTTTCTTTTTATATAATCCGTTGCCGAAAAAAGCCCGGAAGCGTCAATACAACCGAGATCGATATCAAAAAAGCATGTCGGATGAACAAACCAGTGAAAAGCTCCAAAGTGAAAATCTCTACGGTTTGTCTGCTGAAAATAGAGATCCGAAATTTTCGTTCCGATACTTATTCGCTTTGGTTTTGTTTACTGCAGCATCTCGCTTGTTCGGTCGGTGGTGGCCGTGTCAGTCCAATCAATGAGAATGAAAAAATCGAGATTCTCAAACGAGAATGTGATTCCTTACGTATACGTCTCGACCATCGTATTGGTGGTGTAAAGATCAGTAAGATTGCTGAATCCTACTCTACATTCTACGAGCAATGGGCAGAATATGATCCATTTGTGACGCCTTTGGAGCCCAGCAAAGGGGTGGGTTATTTTTTTCCTTTATGAATTGAATAGATAATTAGAAAACAGATAAGTAGTAAGATTGATTCACTCGATATTAATATGAAATATCAATTTCCAACTAAGACGCCAACAAATCCATGGATTAGTGATTCTTCTGAATTCTGGGAAATGGAGAGACAAACGTAAATGACTCGAAAGGTTCAAATTTTATCGCATCGGAATTAATTTTTTTCCAAAATCCATCCCACAGCAAAGATGTACCTTGTCGGAGGGTTCGTAGGTGGGCGTTTTCGCTTAAAGAACTGCTGAAAGATGCTGCTGGCAGAGAGCAATTTTTCAAATTTCTAGGAAAAGAATTTTCTGCCGAAAATCTAAAGTAAATTCATTGAGAAATTCAATGATCGATTAATTATTCTATCTTTTTATTTTTAACATAAAAAATTTGTTATGAAGATTTTGGGATGCGGTACAAGAATTAAAATGCGTCCACACCAAAGATGTTGCTCAGAAGGTTCAAGAAATTTGGAACGAATATCTTGGTTCAGGTGAGGATTCGATTAAACAAAGGACAATTTTCATTCGCTTTAATACTTTCAAAAGATGCCAATTGTCCAATAAATATAGATTCGAAATCATACGAGATAACAAAACGTAATATGGAAAGTAATCCAAATAACCGTTGGATATTCGATGAGGCTGCCGGTCACGTCTACCAGCTAATGAAAAACGATTCATATCCACGATATCTACGTTCTGATATGTACAAAGAATATTTGAATGGAACTAAGAAGAAGGTAAAGATTTTCTTCTAGCTTGAAACTTGAAAACTAATCTGAATGAATCGATTTATGATTGTACATCAAGCAGACCTCAGTGAAAGGATTTCGAGGAGTAATTTTTACAGCAAAAAAAGTAAGCGATCAGCTAGCTTTGACAACGAATTCGAATAACCCATCATCATCGACCTGATCGATACAAAGAAGAACTCAAAAGACCAAATAAACTGAGAAAATCTCACTTCCAAACTTTTGAAAATTACCAAATCTTTCCACTTGGTTCGTTTTCGATTCTCTGATCTTAACTGTGATCCGATCTCGTTTCGTCCATATGCAAAATTTTTTTCCCTTCCACTACCGAAAATATAGACGAAAACGGCAAAACAAAATGAGAGATTTCTCTATTTTCTCGCCAAACATAGTGTTAGATGATTGCGTATCGATCCAATCATCATCTTGATATTCATGAGATGTTTCTATTCCTCTTTTATTGAATCTAATTTAAATTTTATTCTCAAAATACTGAACGATGTGTAAAAACAGAGAGAAAAAAATTTACTTTTGATCACTAATTATTCATCGAGAGATGATGAGCCTATTGATTAGGACCTATTCTAATCTCTCATCTATGGAACAGTTAGCTTAAGAAATACGATTCGTTTGAGAACAACGAAACAGAACACTGAAGTCACAATGCATTCCGTGTAAATTAGTAATAATGATGAGAAAAACAAATTTGCTAAGGTCAATTTAATTTTTTGTTAAAAAGTATTCTCAACACAATTTATCATTTTTGATGGTATCCATCGTGTAAATTAAATAAAATTAAAAGCGAGTAAAAAATCTATCGCTTCTTCGTCCAACTAATCGCCATCAATATCGATATCATAAAGTATTTTGTAGAAAATTTTCAAATTAAAAAGTAAAACGTTTGTACTGAAAAAATTGCTTATTGAATAAAGCTTTGAAGAAGAAACATTTACATTTGAAAAGAATGTAATTTTCGGAATTTTCATGCGGAATTGATTTGTAGCTTGACTTTTTCAAGAACTAATTTACGATAATCTTGTTTGCCCCAAAGCTTTGCTGCATGAATGTCTAATGGACTAAGAAGATTAGGTTCGCCAAGTAATGATTGGATTGAGAGCAATATTGTTCGAACATCGTAGAGTGCTGACCAGTTTTCCTTTTCAAACAATTTAAATTCGAAATGAAAAAATATAGAATCATTCGAATTCGAACACTCACCTTGAGAATATCGAGACATATCTCTCCAGTGGGGCTTATGTTTGGATGAAAGCAGTGATTCAAAAACTTAACACTCGGTGCTTGAAATGGATAATGCGAGCTGAAAGTGATTGTCATCTTATAGGATAGTTTATCAAAGACAGTATCTTTTGGACCTTTGATCGTGGCGAACCATCTAAAATATCAAAACAAAAAATGATTTTTATTCAGATAGAATTTAAGCAATCGAAATAATCCACATACTTGAAAAGATTTTCGCCATCAGGAAAAGCCGAGATCGATTTATCACCACTCATCATCAATTCCATCAATTCTTTTTGTAAACGCTTTATCGCCGACGATCGATCAACATTTCCATTTTTTGATTTCGATGTTTGAATATTTTGACTTGTTAAACTCATTATTATGGGCTAAATTTCAAGATACAATAATTGCAATGATGATTTAATTGGTAATCATAAACGAGAATAATTCGAAATCAGTTTCTAGGCCTCCTTAAGACGATACCTTTACCGGCGTTGATTTTAAAAACTCAAATGACAGTTGAAACTATACTAATTAAAATTCAAATCTCCGACCAATGAGGTAGCCAATCGAATCACTCGAACGAAAAGTTCAAAAATAGGACTATAAACAGAGAACGTACACCTAGTGGTGTTGATCTTTTCGAAGTTTTGCTATGTTACGTAATTGATTCGATTTTGAAAAGTTAATCAAAGTAATTTAATTGACGAGATCCATTCGATTTGATCGCGAGAGAATCGCTAATGAATAGAATTTGAAAAAACGCCTCAAAAGTTAGAAAAATTGATTATAAATTATGATTTTAATTATAATTGTGTAATTATATTCACATGCTTTGATTGACTTGACACGTCGACATTGTTGTTCAAATTCATTGAATTTCACTTGATGCTTTTTGTTCTAGAGAAAAAAACAATTATGGCATCGAAAACGTTCAAAATAATTGATACTCTTAGAAAAGTAAATAGTAGTGATGAAAATATCTTCTCAATGAATAACCGGAAATTATTTATTTTGTTCTTCCTAAACAGCGTCTTCATATTGCATCAGCTACGAGCGTACCAAAGAAAGGTGTAATTTTTGGTTACAATCAAATCAAACATGACTGTTGTTACTGTCTTGGAGTTTGTCTCGATAAAAACGAGATTCCTTGTGATAATCAACTAATTGGTGTCTTTATTCTGAATCAAACATATGAAGATGTATCGATAACGGAAACTGTTAAAAAGTTGACCAAAAAATCATCAGGCAAAATATTGATCTATCATAATGATTATAAGCTTGATAAAAAACACAATGAAGTGTTTGTCTTGTTTGATGCTAAAAAAAATAAACTTTCTGAAATCAACTGTGAAGAAGTGTCCTATCAAGAAGCTTTAGAACCCTTGGTTTTGATTGAATTGAATTATCTGTTCCGAATCAAATTCAAACTAATTGATAATATGGATGATGTAATCGCCAAAGAATTCAAAATCGCTAATGAGGATCTTGAAAAGATTGAATTCAAATTGGATCAATCATCATTCAAACTTAATAAAGGAAATAACCAACTTATAGATCTATCCATCGAAAATCTCTATGAACAAATGGACAAGATAGAAGAATTTTCCGATGTTCAAATGCCACCGAAAATTCGTAAAAAAGTCCTGGAAAAGGCACAAAAACAACTTCGATCTACTAAGAGCAAATTGATTTTCTATTCTAACGAAACTGAATTAGATAAATCTTCTTTGAATACGAAATTGATCGATCTCAGCATCAATCAAAATTTTGATTTGAAAATTCCAATTAAATTATTCTTCAACGTCCAGCTGCATGAAAATGTCGAAAATCTTTTCAGATTTTTCTCAAATTCTTTAAAAAATATCCTAGTGAAATTACAAAGCGCTTTCGAAGATTATAAAAATAATGTTAGATCGAAAACAGAGAAACATTCGTTGCCGAAAGTAATCAGCTTCTATCAACCCTCCATCTATACACATTTCATAGCTGCTGTTTTTAGCAAAATTCATCACGATAGAGATTTTCGTAACGAAAGAGAATCGCTCCATACTCAATTCTTGGTGCCATCATCACGTCCCCAATTCCGATTGAACACTGCGTTTGGGGCGAAATTCGAAAGTGAAAGAATTAAAAATGTTCATTTAGGATTGGAAAATGTTTTGAAAAATGGCAAAACCTATCTAGTGAAAGGTTCATATGTTTATTTTCACTACAACCAAGATCATATTAAAGATTCTGGTTGGGGATGTGCATATCGTTCCCTACAAACTATCATCTCTTGGTTCCATCTGCAAGGATATATATACATAAGTTCGGTGCCTAATCATAAATCCATTCAGATGGCTCTGTTTAGTGTCAAAGATAAGCCAAAAGAATTTGTTGGTTCAAGTCAATGGATTGGATCACAAGAAGTTTGTTACGCTCTTGATCATCTCTACCGTATCAAATCAAAGATAATATTTGTCTCATCACCCTCTGAGTTGACCGGTCAGATTCGCATTCTAATCAAACATTTCGAAGAGAACGGATCACCGATCATGATTGGTGGTGGGGTTTTGGCTCACACCATACTCGGTGTCGCTTTTGACGAGAATAATGGCGATTGTCGATTCTTAGTTCTTGATCCACATTATATTGGCGAAGATGATGTTGCTAACATTCAACGAAAGGTGTGTTGAATCATTAAATATCGTCTCTTGATCATGAATTCAATTTGTTTTTTTTTCAAAGGGTGGTTGTTCGTGGCAAACTGTTTCTTTTTGGGATGAAAATTCCTTCTACAATCTGTGTCTACCTCAAGTAGAAGAAGAATTTTGAGATCAGCATTGACCGTGAGGTCTTAAAATCTATCAATGATCAATCTTTCACGAAAATACATTGAAATTGAAACTTTATCAATAGATGGAAGATATTTTTTATATTAAGACTCTATTGCCATACTATCATATCGCATCAATATCCCAGCTGATTCTCGAACGAATTCTCATCAGAATCCGCAGATCAAACATTCTGGAACTATGTGGAAGAATAGAATAATGACATATTTCCTTCAGTCACAACATCACGGTTTCAATCAAATTCTTAAAAATGTATACGTTTTTCGTTTGATTTGAATGAATAAATTTTAATTTAATTAATTAATAATAATAAATATTTTGTTGTGATCTAAACCGTAAAAATCTTAACAACTTTGTTTTTTTCTTTCGATTTTCTTTTAAATTTTTGATTACTTTCTCTCTCTCTCTCTCTCTTTCTTTTATCTCACACCGTTAGGTTCGACTAATCGAGATCGAAAAAGGCCGAATCGTTACGGAAATGAAATTAGAGAGAGATGGATGTAATATCTACGATAATCTACACGGAAGTATGAGTGCATTATTGATTGATGTAATCTCAACATTAGCTTTGCGATCACATTTCGAGGCAGAGGACAATCCGCCACCGAATTCGGTCAGTGTTGAGCTATCTCTATCGTTCCTTGCATCGATACCTCTTGGCAATACCGTACTTCTAGAGACTGATTTATTGAAAATTGGAAAAAATATTGCCTTCTTAAAAGGCAACATATTTGATAAGGAAACAGGAAAACTAGCGTGCACTGGGAAGCATACAAAATTTTTGATGCGATAAATTTATTCATTTTCTAAGATTTGAAATTGTTTTGTAGTTATCTAGACGTTCCATCTATGTCTTTATTGTTTCAAACGACAATTAAAGAAATGTTTACCATTTTGTAAGATCAATGTGATCAATTTCGTTACAATCTAGCCAATTTTGATTATTAGTTAATTCGAATGCGTTCTTCACAATCTTCTCGATTTTGTCGCCATTCAAACAAATTAATTTCGATAGTAAAGTTTTTTTCAATTCTTCCAATTGCTCCTTATTGAAAACGTTTTTGTTCTTTTTTAAACAGACAAAATAGAACAAGAAATAGCTTTACTCGAACCGAGAAATAAAAGGTCTGATTACCAAATAAAAGAATCTATCGCCATCACGAAGCCTCCGGAATTGATTCACTAGCAGACATCTAAATGTAGGGCCAACTTTAGCATCATCATCGCTATCTTCTAGAATACCTCCAACGTAAAGATCGATTCTATCTGGATCACCATAAAGATTTTCTAGCTTCTGACGCAGTTCTTCACTTTTGATCTCATATCTTAGATCTTCGAAGTTGAATGCTTTTTTTAGCCCACAAAATGCCCTCCATTCATTATAACTGGCTAGGCCATGATCTCTTCCCCGCTGAATATTTATCGAAGCTAGATCCAGTGGTTTGTAGCGTGAAAATTTGAATAGTTTCTCAGTTAATTCAGTAGAAATTGCTTGTCGCGGATCGGCCTTTTTCAACGGTGTCATCATTAAACCTAAAAGAACAGAATCTGTAATTTTTGACCGAAACAATAGTTCTGTTCGAAAAAATGTTTGATGTAATTGCATTTTCTTTATCGATTTGGATCGTTTAAATAATTTTTGTATCAAATCTTTATTGACCAACGTATGACCGAATCTCATCGCAGCGCTTGCAAAAACATTCGAAATTGACGGATTAACACTTTCGTTGTAGCCCCGATATTCACCCAGCATTTTCATTCCCTTGAGCAATTCGGATCGAATTGATCAAATGAAATCGATAAAATAATTGAATATTGGGAAATAAATACCTTTGATCCGATAATAATAGGTAGCCAATCACGATAGGTTATGATCTGTAATTGTGCAGCTATTATTTTTCTACATTCACGAAAAATTCTCTTCCCAGACCAATCAAATTTTGATGATCTGAAGGCGAGAAAAAAACAAAATGAAATAACTTTTCTCTTTTCTCAGTAATAACCTTAATTTTCTCGCAAGATAATTGTGATATCTGAGCCAAAGATTATGGAACACAAGCAAACCTAATTGTTCATTGGCACGATGATCGCCGGCTAAAAAGCATTCTGTTTGATGATAAGGGGATAGTTGACAATCAACAGGTAAATTTTGATGATTTATTGGTAGATATTGTCGGCCATCAAACATAGTATGATTCAATTCACCATCTATCTCGACCGAAGAGCTTTGAAGAAATTTCAACAATTCATCTGTACTGCCATAGATCTGTGATCCATCGATGAACGATGTGATCATATTTGTTTGTTCCCGTCTAATTAATCGACCGTGAAAAACCGATGTGAATCCTGTTCCACAATATTCTGCGGAACGTTTGAATTCAATACATTTCTCTGATTCGTTAGTATACGAAATCGAGTAGCATGGCTCAACATTATGCCCACACAACCGCTCACAATCGATTTTATCCTCTTCAAGAAGATTGCGGTTATCGGAAAGGGCTGCAAAAGTTAGATCGTGATCTAAAAACTGACCGAATTGCATCAAAAGATGATTATGACGATCATCATTGGTTACAATCTCTGTACTTAACAACTCTTCTGTGACTTTTCGAGAATTAGGGAGACGAGAATTTATTCGATCAAACCAACCGAGCGGTTTGACAAAACCATCATCGTATTTTGCAGGTATCAACCGATAAAATGGTTCCGTTGAAGCGCCCCAAAATGGATTTATCCGATTATTACAGATTCCACTAGGAGAATAATAATCTTCATAATCCTTGTGTTCACAAGCGTACGCTTCGAACCGTGCACCACCAACACATCCAGTGTAGTTACTCATCACTGCTTGCTGAGCTGGTGTCAACATATTCGATGTTTTCAGCGATGCTGTCTCAAACATCGTCGCATTATCGGAGAACGCCATCAAAAGTCTATACAATCGAACAAATTTCGCAACATCGTTGGTAATTAAATCCCCAATTTCAATGGTTTTGGATGCTTTTGATGCCGAAAGTATTTTGTTCAATAATTCCCTTTGTACTAAATACTTATAATCCAAATCAACACACAATCGAAATCTCGAACAAACCTTTCGTTTTCTAATTCGGAATTCGTTGGAATAGCACCGATCGTAATGATTTTAATCTCTTTAGCTGCTCTTCCCTTGATGTTGCGAGCAACGCACTCATAAATACCTCCATCGTCACCGGTTATATTGTTGATTGTATAGATGGAATCAAAAGAAATAACTCTTCCGAATCTTAACCACTTGATGTTGGTCTCTGGGGTACCTTTCGCCTCGCACCATAACTTTACTCTAGACCCTTGAGGAACACGATAGAGAAATTCCGGAACTGAGGTGAGGATTGGAGCCTCTTCGATCAATCATTCGAAAACATTAATGATTAAGTTGAGGAAAATTCACAAAAAACTTCACTGAAAACCTGGTGAATAATGTTCTTGACTAACTTCGATTGTTTTGTTAGACTCAATCGATATCAAATTGGTGGAAGTTTTTTGCAATCGCTTCTCATCATCGATTCGATTATTAAATGGTTCGTTTGGGATCTCATTCCAGAACGCTGAGCATTCGTTTTTGGAGAGCAATGAGATTGTCCCACTACAAAATGGTATTTCAATCGAGATATTTGAACATCCACAAAGTAATTCCAGATCCGTTTTGGATGAATTGTTCCCGGTGAATATCACTCTGAGCAGAGAAAAAATAAGGCGTAGAAATCTCTTTCAGTAATCTTCAATCTCGATCTAGAATCCATACAAATTTTTCAAATTGAAAAGCTCTTGAAAATAATCAGTTTTGAAATAAACCAATCGATTCGATTGTAGATGTAACTCTTTTAATTCATGCAGATTTCTGAAGCCATATTTTTCAATCGTTTTGATTCGATTGTTATTCAAATATCTTCGAGATAAAACAATTGAAATTAATTAGCGATGAAAATTTTCATCCAACTTCGATTCCTTCAATCTTACAATCGCTTCAAACTGCCTAGTCCGGCGAATACTCTATCTGGTATGATTGAAACCACATTATGGCTAAGATCGCTTTGAGAGTTGAAAATTAATGAGAAGAATGAAAGAATGAGTAAAAAATTTACAGATCAATCAACAATGGCAAATGTGCGAAAGATTTTTGCTCCAAGTCTTGTATCTCATTGTGACTAATATTACTAGATTAAAAAGATTGAAACAGACATATTGATTGAATTAGAAACCATAGATAATGGTCTTCTCTCGTTCGTTATCAAGAATTACAAATGTATCATAAATGGTGAAACCATTGGAACATCGATCAATCCGATTGCGGTGCATATTATCTCCTCATTCGAACAAAAGGAACAGTTTTTTAAACATTTCGATTCCACAGTTATTTGAAAGAAAGAAAATAGAATACAGACCAATATTCTTCCGAAAGATTCGATGTCCATTTCAGACCAACAATATCTAGAAATACCAAATTAATCAATAATAATCGAAATAGCTACACGCCTAATTTATAATAATTGATTGGAAAATCGCAATGATTATCATGGTTTTATTTAGATTGATAATTATTTTGTTTTTGTCTATCTTTCTTCACATCGAGATATGGAAATAAAATCATAAAATTTTCTCCACAATACCAGTGCCGAGTGTTTGATGTTCAGATCGAAATACAAATCTGCCAAATTCTTTTGAGTTTTCGAATGTTTCCAGGCAAACTGGTCGTTCTGTTTTGATCCGAATTATAGCAGCTTTATTTTTATCGATCAAACGAGGATTTTTCTTTATGATCTCATTTCTAGTTTTATCCACTTGTGAGCAAAGTTTTGTGATAAAAGCCATTTCACTCATCATGCACACAGAATAAAGTAGAATCGATGAACCCTTAAAATTTTCAATCCGATACATTAAGAAAGATCACATTATGATTGAACGACAAACCTTAAGTAATGGCACTTCCAATGTTCCAAACGTTACAACTCGTGCTTCAAATTTATCCGAAACTTTACAAGGACACGAAATATCACACAAAACGTTGCCGATAAAAATCTCTGATCCGTCTAATAGTTGCACGTTCAATGAAACTACATCACCAGCAAATGCTTCTGTACGAGTTTCATCTTCTATTAAAATATCTGTTGCACCAAAAATGAATTAGAGTTTTTTACAGAGGAATATAACTTTAAAACAATACTTTTGACAATACAAAATTCATTTTTTGGCATGATCAATAGTTTTCTATTGATTTCGACATAACCATAATCGATTTTACCAGAAACGAAAATACCAGTAGTCTGACCTCTATAGCAATCACTGACTGACATGCGAAAAGGTTTGTCGATTTGCCTCGGAAGTGCTTGAAAATTATCTAGCGAAAAAACCGGTAAAATCGAGTTTTTTGGATTTAGGTTAGGAATATAGAACGAACCTATCACATTGATGAGAGTTGAACCTTTGAACCACTTAAACGCTGCAATATCTGAATGCTTTACCAGATTATCACCATGAATACCAGAACAAGGAACCGTTTGAATCGATTCTTCTTTGAATCCGACCTGTTTCAAAAATTTTTTCAATTTTAAAACAATGTCGTTGAATCTTTCTAGACTGTAATTGACATTATCCATTTTATTGATGACGATCACAATCTGATGGACTCCTAAAGATCGAAGAAGTAAAATATGCTCTTGTGTTTGACCACCGGACTCGAATCCACTTTCGAATTCGCCACTGGTCGCATCTATCACCAATAGAGCAAAATCAGCTTTTGTTGCTCCCGTTATCATGTTCGGAATGAAATCTCGATGGCCTGGGGCATCTAAAACATTCACAATACGTTTTTCAGTTTCAAAACGATATTGTCCAACATCGATCGTCACTCCTCTTTTGCGTTCTTCTTCGGTGACATCAAGGATCCAAGCATACATGAATGAAGCTTTTCCAGCTT
The DNA here is from genome assembly GCA_020844145.1 of Sarcoptes scabiei. NCBI lineage: Eukaryota > Metazoa > Arthropoda > Arachnida > Sarcoptiformes > Sarcoptidae > Sarcoptes > Sarcoptes scabiei. The sequence continues at coordinate 3,824,897 of CP080484.1, forward strand.
TTTTCGCTTCATTTTCGTTTTTATGCATAATTTTTTGCGAGACATTACCGAGCAAAGATAGAAGATGGCCAATTATAGTACTTTTTCCAGCATCGACATGACCAGCGATAATCAAATTCAGATGCAATTTATTTGTTAGACGTTGCTGTTTATAAACTTCTTTAATCTCTTCTAAAGATTTAGATGTATTTTTTTTCGTTGATTTCGCTAAAGGGCTCTCTTGACCTTCTAAATTTTTTTCGGTATTCAATTTTTGAGATGCGGCCTGAGATGGTTGTCTTTTGGTGATTTCAACTTCGATTTTTTTTTCGTCTTTACAATCGTTGTTCGTAGCGCCTGATCGGATTTGAATAGGCTTGGAATCTGAATTCAAATTCGAGATGGATAAAAAAAAATAAATGAGATAATTTCAACAATAAGATAAATGAACCTCGTTTCAATTGATGATTTTTTTGCAACAAATTTATCATGAATTTTTTAATGAAATTTTGTATGTCAAAACGATTGTAATAGATTCTATCCTTGCTATGTTGAAGACTACTTTGAGTCGTCAAGGCTTTGAATAGATTAGATAATGAAACGATTTCAGTGTTGGAAACAGTTTCACGATCTGTATACGAAATCAATCAATTTTCCGCTATCGGAAATTCATTCATTCGGAAATAAAAGAAAATTTACCTGAGTGTGAATCTCGACTGTTTAAAAGCAAATCCACAGCCTTTTCTACATCGTTATCATATTTTTTCAATGCATCTATGATTTCGTTCCTAGATTTACTATTATTGAGCACATCATTGACATAATCTATAGCTGAAGACAATTGAGCGTCTATAAATTAAAATGAATTTAACGAGAGATAGCAACTTATTTAAATTATAATTATTACAAGTAATTTTTTTGTCAGCTTCGGAGGATATTGTGAGTTCAGATGCATCTTCTTTTGGCGAATTTCGGTCGGAATCATAATCGGAATTTTTAACTTTATAATTTAGAAGATAATGCTCGGCTTTATCAAAAAAAAAAAAATAAAATAAATAAATAATGATTTGATGCAATAAATTATTGATTCTTAACTACCTGTTCCAGGAGAAACTGAGAATTTATCCTCAAAAGATTTTCCGTATTGGTCATCATCGAAATCATCAAGATCTGTTTGAAAAAGACGATGAATAATTTGTTCCTCGGAATATCAGACACTTTTTTCACCTTCAGAAAAATCTCGATTACGAAAATTACGATGTCTAGACATAAGTTCAATTAATTATATCTGGAACAAAATGAATTTTTCATTTTAAAATAACATTCGATTGAAGCAGTTTGGTATGTCTTCGCTGTTAGTCTTTTTCACAAGTTGCTGTTGTCGTTTTCGATGTAAAAATTGTAAAAATGTAAATTATTTTTCCGTTTCGAAGCATTCACTCTCAGATAGCAGCACATATTCGATTCAAAAATATCAACAAACCTTCAAAATCTTGTATTTGTTTAGATATGATTTTTTTTTTATTCAAAAATCATTTGCTAACGATAACAAGTGATTTATTCTGTCTTTAAAAAAAATGATTGAAAAAATTTAACATCAAACAGTCTGTTGTTTTAGTCTATAATTAATTCATTCAGATTGAGATCTGTTTGGTTGATGCCAATTATACAATCAATAATGTAGATCGATTATTATCATCAAAACAATCACCGAAATCTATTGTTTTTGATTAGGTTTTCCGGTTTCCAGCTTCTTCAATCTCGATCTGATTTCATTCTCTCCAATGCATTTCGAAGATGAACCTCTACAGAATCTCTTCTTTGCCGATTCAAATCTATTTGAAAAAGAAGGACGATTAAAAATCGAAGATATTATTGTTGGTTCTACGAAATCAAAACCGATCGATTGTTTTGGCCGTTTACGTGCAAATTTATTACTCTTGGCTGAGATTGAGACTAACTCTCTGACCAAAACAAATTTTCATCAAGATGATAACAATAATAATAAAGATGATGAAGATGAAGAAGGTGATGAGATCAATGGGAAAGAAATGTCTAACTTCAAAATCCATCTGCTCATACTGAATAATTTCGAAATCAAAAATATTGATGATGATCAAAATAATCATCGAAACAATCGGTGTTACAAGATTGCAGAGAATGACGATGCTGATGATGATCGTAATGATTTGTGTTTTTATTTAGTTTTGAAACAAAAAATTCGTGCCGAGACGCAAAGAAAATTCCGCTTCGAATGTGAATCAAAAAAAGATCGTGATGAATGGATCGATCGAATCGCATCGAAATCGTTTTGTTTTTTCAAAAATCGAAAGAAATCTCTTTCAAATGACTCTAGAATCTTGAGATACAAACCATTCACCAATGACTGCCAACAAGAAACTCTTGTTGAGTGCTCAGACATTCTAAATGATCGAGATCGTTGTGTGAAATATATATCAATTTGCTGTGATGATATTACAATCTCGATCAACGAACCTAGTTCACTCTTTTTGGTCAAAGTGTTTCAGCGAAACAATCTCCTAAAACAATGGCAATATGTTGGAGCGACTGAACCTGTTCGCTCTCGTAGTCCTCGATTTAGTCAATGTCTTCCTCTCAAAACTATTGATCACTGTGATTTATTTAAATTTGAGCTTTTCAATGTAATCGAACAGCATTTAAAATTTGCTTATTTGATAGCTTTCGCCTATTTAGAAATCGATCATTTGCAAAATGATGATAATCAAATTAAACGTTTTCAAACAGGATTGTGTAGTCTGGATAGCAGTGGTAGCACTAATTTGATTGGGAAATTGAAATTTTCACTAAGTTCTGCCAAAAAATTTATTGAACCAATGTCGTCGCTATCAGTATCTTCATCTTTTTACGAAAAAAAATCCTTCAAATTGTTCGAGCAAGAATCAAATGAATTCTTTAATGAGCCTATTAATCGTAAATTTACATTTTTCATCGATGATAATCATTCAAATTTTACTATTCACGAAAACATGTGTGATACTAAATTGGTTTTTGATGTGCCAATAATTCTATTGTAAGTATTTCTTGCAAGGTTCCACTTGACCTAAAGTCTACTTTATTGTGTTTTCAGAGATCATCTTTTGAAATCCGAAAGTCTAATCGTAAGATTGCTGCAAAATGATTTTCCCACAATATTTGATTGTGAACAGCGTAAAAATCTGCTTTATTTCCATAATAATTGTCTTAAAAGCTGTGAAGAATATCAAACGAAGATTAGAAATTGGTCTGTCTACAATAGTTTTCGATCTTCTAAGTTCAAGGAGCCGAAATTCTTACAATTTGTTCCTATAAATTTACATAAACAAAACTGCCGAATCGAATATGAGCAAAATTATTCATCTCAAATGACTTGTTACTCAGTCGGAGCTTTCACATGCCATCATTTAGGTTTCGATCAAATGGATGATTGGAAATCATTTACTGAGAAAGTGCCTAACAACGCTAATATCACTTGGGCCATGTTTGTAAAATTTACAAAAGTTGCTCATCAAACCGAAAATATCTCCAAATTGCTCAGCGCAATCGATGAACAACGATTGATTGTTGGCAATCATGCTTATACCAAATCAATATATGAGAAAATCCATTCTTATGTCAATGATTTGATTGATATTGTAACCAAAGAAGAAACTGAATCGCTGCTTAGTAATTCTAGTGATCTTGTTATTGAATCTAATTTATTGGAGGAATTCCTCTTAGAACCAGTGGACCTAATTTATTTGAATATGAAAGCTTGTTTTGTCGATATTGAAGTTAAAATCTCGAGAGAAGAATACTCTTTTGAGACACTAGAGCCCAGCCATCGTAAACTTCGCAATGCCATAAATTCTCTTTGTAGAACATTATTTGGTTGCTATCTAAGCAGTTTTGCTCGTATGAGTGCCAAAGAAATCGTTGCTTACGAAAAATTGAAATTCCGACATGAATCATTAGTTGTGCAATCACTAACGGCAATAATTATTTTTATTCTAGACAATCTTAACGACGATTCATTTATAAACACAGTGATTAAAAATAGGAAAATATTGGCAATTTTCAAAGTTCTTCTTAGCTGTGTTTTTGAAGAAGCTCAAATGCTCAAAGATATGCTCTATGCTTTAGATTATCTTGAAGAGTTCGTGAGCATTGTCTTCTCGTTCAAAGCGAATAATTGTCTATCAGAGCAATCAACTTTTAAAATCAACGCTTTTCGAAAGTAATTGATTTGTATTGGATTTATATTATTTTGATCTGTCTCATTTTGAAAATTACAGCGATTTTATTGAGATTGAATTTATCATACCCTCCAAAACATTAGACCGTCCAAACCGTATTGAATGTGAATTGCTTCCTCTAGTTTTCGATGTCGGAATCAATCAACAAGCATCTCTAACTACCAAGTAATTCTACTTTTAAAAGTTTGAATAATACTCATTCTTTCCTCGCTGAATTCCAGTCTATTCGGTCCTAATCTTCAAGATGTTTTAAACAAAAAGAGTTTTGAAAAATTAAATTATTACATCAATCAATCATTGGTTTTCAGCAACGATGAAATCATTCGGAACTCATTGAAGGATCTAGATGAAGAAATTAAAAAAGTCAAAGCAAAAAATATCCGAATTCTAGAATTAGTTGGCAAAGTTACTAAATTAATAAATGGCACAACTATCACTTGTTGCAAAAGTGCCAAAGACCGTACTAGCGTTTCGATCACTCTTGATGAAGTTCGATTCGCATTCGAAACTTTAGGTTTGAATCAAGAAATTCATTCGCATTTATTCCAAACAGCCTTAGACAAACTTAGAACGTAAGTAACTTGCAATATCCTTAATTATTAAATGCCAGATTAAATTTTTCTAATTAAATCTTTGTAGAAACGGAACTAGAATGGAGAATGTATTCAAAAATGTTGGCCAACGTAAATATGCCTTCAATTATTTATTCTTGTTGACGTTTCCAGCTGAAATGCGTCCACCATCAGGATCATTTTGTGATTTAGAGACCTAGCTAGTGTTTGAGTCTTATTTTAATTAATCAGATGAGAAGCGATAGAAGCATACAAGTAAAAGTTTACATAAAAATTTTTTGTCATTTTAACAATTTTTGTTAAAAATTTATTAATTTTGTTTCGAACTCTTCGGTCTAAACTAATTTGTTTTTGTTATTTTTTGTGAGATTTAAAATTAAAATAAATAATTTACGAGACAAAATCATCCGAATACAATCGTGAAATATCGAAAACGATCTAAAAGACAAAAATATTCCTAGTAAAAATCTAAGCGAAACAAATTTAAACGGAAATATTTAATTTTTGTTTGTTAAATGAATCGCTATGCCATAGCGGCGGTGGCCAAATCAACGCACTCATTCACACACAGAGCACACCTGAACACACTTGATCCAATCTCGGAGTATCTCAAGCACAGTAACTCACCCACCGCTAAAGAATTCATTTGATATTGTTAGTGTAGTAGCAGATGCTGTTGTAGATGATGATGATGATGATGATGATGGTGGTGGTGGTGGTGGTGGTGGTGATGACGGTCTTCAATGGCACACCCTGCATTCAGAAAAACTGTGTACTATGATTTTGTACAATCCAATCGGAAAACCAATTTGACGGCCATCATCACCACTATCGTTGCTGATCCTCGTTGTTTCTCATACACTCAAACACACATCGCTCTCCTTTTCTTTTTTTTAAATATTTTTTTTTTTAATCAGCTTATATTACTTCAAATTCACTTTGACATCGAAATTTATTTTCGCTGTTGTTGTTGTTGTTGTTGTGATGGTGTGTGCGTGTGTGTGAGAGAGAGAGAGAGAGTTCTAGTGTGGTTAAAGCTAGCTATGTTTTATGATTCTCTCTCTTTCTCTCTGTCCTGCTTTTTTTACCTTCGATTTGAACTGAATTTGATTCTGCTGTGTATCGATAGGCTAATTCTTTCTAAATAATTCTTGGATTGTATTGCACCATCTTCATCTTTCTCATCGAAAACAACACCTTAAGAAAGCCAGCAAACAGAATCGCAGCAATTTCTTTGATCGTCATCATTATCACCAACAGCAAAACCATAATCATCATTGATTATCAATATCATTATGAATCGTAATTTCCAATTTAATTAGTGGCTGATTATTACAATGATTAATGGATTATTATTAATTCTTTACGGTGTTGTAGATATTAAAAAAAATTAAATTATTAAAATTTTTTGACCTCAAAAAACCCAAGATTCTATCTTCGATTCTATTTAATTTGTATTTGAAAATTTGGGCCTGAATTATCATCATCATCATACTCATCAAAATTAAATCATCTCGATGGTGATGTAATTAGACCGAAAATTAGACTGAAAATGTTCAAATTAAACTGGTGATCGAAGTATTGAAAATTTTATCTGCGAAAATGTTCAATAAGAAATTGATTATGTTTTAACACTTTTGAATTAGTTTTGATCGCGGATTGCATTAAAAAACTCCAATCATTCCATAAATATCTTTGAAAGATGAAATTTTTCCTAGGGAAAAGTTCACACAATTTGGCCATCGATAGGACTCAATTGTATAGAGAATTCTATGAATTCAAAAAGGTATACACTGATCGTTTGATCTCTGCGTTAATTTAAAACAACAAAAAATTTGATCAATTTTTTAGACTGTTTCGCATGGATTTCCATCTAATCCATCCTGTATCGCATATGACAATCATCATAAATTAATAGCTCTCGGCACAAAAAATGGGTCTATTCAAATGTAAATTTTTATGGAGACATTCCGATGTTTAATTAATAATCCAACTATTTTTTTTTTTTTTTTTTTTTTTGACTAAATTTACTCATTTTTTGATAGTTATGGAAAGCCCGGTGTTGAATTTTATTATCAATTTGAAAACGAAGATGAGATTCAAGATATTTTATTCATTCCTAAATTAAAACAGCTGCTATGCTTGCTTTCTGATCATTCCATGTGTTTATTGAAAATTTCATCTGAACCATCGCAAGTGAGCATCACAAAGCTGCATCAAAACAACGACTTTGTTGGTGAAAAACAAGCCGAACTTTTAATAACATCACTAGCTTTGAACTGCGAAGAAAATCTCTTGTTTTTAGGCCTAAGCAATGGCGATATAAGCTGTTTGAATTCTAATGATTTGTCTAAAAACAATGAGAAGGCTATCAAGCAAGAAAAAATACTTAAATCGATTGAAGAGGAACTAAAATTTAAACCTGGATCGGTAGAAATTATTCAAGAGCATCCAAAACATCGCAATAAAATTTTGATTGGCTACGGTCGTTGTTTAATAGTCTTTTGGAACTATGAGACTGATTCTGTAATCAATTATTTTCTAATCGAGCAACAATTGGAACATTTATCATGGAATCCCAATGGTTCTGAATTTATCAGCTGTCACAATGATGGCAGCTTTAATACCTGGTCGATCAATCAAGAACAACATGAATGCAAGAACTCCAAACTGCCTTATGGTCCTTTTCCTTGTAAAGCAATCAAAAAAATATTTTGGCACACTTCAAATGAAGGGTATTATCATATAATATCAATATTTATGAAATCTCAATTCAAATTTCTTTTATCAGAGAATACTATATTTTTAACGGTGGTATGCCAAGAGCATCATACAGCGATAAAGAAACAGTTTCTATTATTTTCACCTATAAAGAGAGCAAAAATGAGAAAAATATAGCTTTAGATTTCTCCTCAAAAATTGTCGATTTTCTTCTCGTCTATTCAGGTCTCTATTTTAGGTTATTTTGACAATAAAATCTCATATTTCCATTTTCAATTAACTTTCTTGTAGACACTGACTGTACCAAACTCAATGCTCTTGTTGTTTTAGCAATAGAAGAAATCGTTGTAATCGATCTTAAGAATCCAGATTGGCCGCAGTTCAAATTGCCCTATCTCGCTTGTCTTCATTCATCACCGATTACTTGTTCGCAGTATTGTTCCGAAGTCAGCTTGGAAATTTATAAAAAAATTGTTGAATGCAGTCAACGAGATTTTAATCATCGATTTAGCTCAAATGAATGGCCAATCGATGGGGGCGTTTCATCAGTTTCAAACGAACACAACGATCAACATAATTTGCTGATTACTGGTCATGAGGATGGTACTGTCAGGTTTTGGGATGCCTCAACAATTGCACTCAGACATCTTCACACTATAAATACATCAAAATTATTTAATTTAAATGATGATGACTTGGCCTTGATTGATGGTGATGACCATGAATTGAGTAATGATGAAGACGAGAATGAATGGCCACCATTCAAAAAAGTTGGTCAATTTGATCCTTATAGCGATGATCCGAGGCAAGCTATCAGGAAGCTATCATTCCAAAGTGAACAAAATATATTGGCAATTGGAGGGACAGCAGGTCAATTGATAGTTATGCAATTCAACGACGATCCAATCGAAATGATTCCGTCTTTCATCAATGTTAAATTGATCGATGAGAAAGATTCATTCGTTTGGAAAGGTCATGGAGCTCTAACACCTCGGAAGTCAACAATCCATTTCCCCATGGGTTTTCAGCCCATCTCATTAGTCCAATTTTTTCCACCGGCAGCTCTAACTGCATTGACGATTTCTTGCAGCTGGAAAGTTATCAGTATTGGTACAGCTCATGGCTTCTCATTGTTCGATTATTCTAGAAATATTGCAGTTATTGCTAAATCTACTTTGAAATCAGCCAATATTTCATCGGTGATGGGCGGTGATGCTTTGATTTCAAGACGAAAATCATTCAAAAAATCTCTTCGAGAATCTTTTAGACGTTTAAGAAGAAGTAGATCTCAGAAAAGTAAACGCAATCTCGATCATAAAAATAGCTCTAAATTACAAGAAGTAAACCGTCAATTCAATAAGTATGATAGTACTGATACCAAACCCGTTGAACGGCCAATCGAGGCGAAATCTCAAGAAGATTTGATGAGTTCAATGATTAGATTTCTTTATTTTTGTACATGCACAATCATAAACAGTAAGTTTGAATAGTATATCTCTTATCAGCACAATTCACTCATTCTTATTTGATAGATCAAGCTTATCCTACATTTTGGGTAGGCACCAATTCCGGAACCTTATACATTTATGTATTAATCAATGAGAAAAATTCACCCAAAACAACTAGCTGGCAGCTAGCCAAAGAAGTGCAACTTAAACATAAAGCTCCGATAATTTTCATCAGATTGGTGGACAGTCATGGCAGACCATTGTCGGAAAATCAGGTTACCGACAATGAAAAAACCAATCCAAGTCGAGTTCTAATCTGTTCCGAAGAGCAATTTAAATTGTTCAGCTTACCTAATTTTAAAACACTGAACAAATTTAAATTGACCGCTAACGAGGGTTCGAGAGTTCGAAGAATGGATATTGCAAAATTCCGAAACAAAAATCATGAGGAACAAATTGAATATTCACTTCTATGTCTAACAAATCTCGGCGATGTCAATATATTCTCATCGATTGATTTTAGGAGAAAATTCCAACATCATTTTATAAAAAAAGAAGACATCAATGGCATATCGAGTCTTGTTTTTACTAATACTGGCGAGGGTTTCTATCTTAAATCATCCAGTGAATATCAAAGATTTTCGTTATCATCTAGGAACATAGGTTTTCTAGAAAGTTTTATTGACTGATCGATTTTATTAACAAACGAAGGGATAATCATTAACAATTGACAACGGAACAATTTTTAAATTGAATTATTTTTCATTTGTTGTTTTTAAAATTTTATTTTGCAATTAGAGACCAAATTACAATTATTTTGTACTAATTATTGATTTCATTTCCTTTTGTTTGTTTATATTTTCTAGACAAAAATAGACAATTTATGCTCAAAACCCGAATCCCTTTTTTCTGGAACCTTACAAAAGATTTGCTTAGACAAAACCATTTAGTAGAAATAGTTTTTGTCTCTTCGATGAAAGCTTATTTTTATTTTTGTTTTTCTATCTGAAACGATTCGGTCCAAATTGTTCAATGATTTCAATTTGAACTAAATTTTTGTTTGATTAAAGAATGGGGAATTTTTGGTCCAATTCTATGGCTCAAGAAAGTCAAGAGAATCAATCGACTAATCATTATTTTTATCCTCCTAAGAATGGTCGTTTTTTCGGTTCTACTTTTATAATGGGTAACGATAAGTTTAATATGACACAACCGGAATCGTACCTATTTGGTGATAATTGTGATCTTAATTATCTTGGCGGCAAACCAAATCCGTTTCCGTATACTGCACCGTTTCCTAATGAACCAATGCAAATGTTGAAGTCATACATAAATATCAGAAAAGAAACTTTAAGGTTGATCAATCCTGAAAGTGATGCATCAGATCAAAATTACACCATTGAATTTGTACTTGATTCCGATGTAGATTGTGCAATTACAGTTTATTTCTTGAGTAAAGAAGAAATCACGACTCAAGGGATCAATTACTTTCCGAAAGAAAATTCATATCAATCTACTGTCTATCATTTCAAAGCTGGAATCGGACAACTCTTCTCAAAAAGCTCTTCAATTTTCAATCCACAAAACTATAATCTCTGTGATCTACTCTATAATGTTCTTGATGATAGAGGAGAATTTAATCATTCTGCTCTATATCCTGTCGTTATTCAGTGTTTAGCTGAAGAAGGAGAGCAGCCAAGACAATCACATTCATTGCTGGCCATCATTGAAAAAGTTTACGACAACATCTATTCTTTGAAAGCTATTAAACAGAAAATATTTATTGATGGATTAACTTATTTACTTCAAGAAATCTATGGAATTGAAAATAAAGTCGAGAAATTAGAAAAAAATGAAGATGAAAATGATAAATCATTTGAATGCGTTATCTGTATGAGTGATTTACGCGATACTTTAATTCTTCCTTGTCGACATCTTTGTCTCTGTAATAACTGTGCGGATTCTTTACGGTACCACGCAAGCAATTGCCCGATTTGCCGGGTGCCATTCAGAGCGTTACTACAAATCAAAGCTGTCAAATGTGTGTCCGATAACTCAAAAACTCAGCTTATTCTAGCGGAAGACAGCTTAAATGATGTTGCGATCGAGATAGCACCAGAATACGAAGCTATTTCATTGATTGAAGCCTTGAATGGTCTCAATCCTAAACCATCGATTTCGGTCGAGAAATTATTGCTTGAGAATATCGAAAACAGCAAAAACAAAACGATTCAAAACAAAACAAAGAGCAAAGAGAGTGATAAGAAAAAAACTGTTCCAGAGAAAAATAATAGCGAAACCTATGATAGAGATGTTGACGATAATGACGAAGACGTCAATAATTTAGCTGATCGAGCAAAAAAGCTATCAAATCCTCAAAAGGATTGTCTGAACGGTGATAAAAATGGAATTGGTGATGATAGCACAAGTGCATCATCTTCAATCTCAAGCAGCAATCAAGAAAACTCTCCTGAAAGAATCCGATTGTTATCGACCGCTTCACCACCAAAACTTCAACCAAAAAATGGAGGTTTTTGATAGTGTTTAAACCAGCACACAGAGCGATATTTTGTTGAATTTCATTATTAATTTTTAGACAGAAAATTATTAGTTATTGTGTACAGAAAAAAGAAAAAATTGTTTTAAATCCTTTTTCATCCTTAAAAATCTTAAACCATTTTCTGATTCGCAAATAAAAGCAATCTTTTGATTAATCTGTTCAGTTCGGGATTCTCTCTGCGATTATTTATTCATTGACTGCATTGCATTGCACTGAGAGATAGAAGTAGAGAGAGAGAGAGAGAGAGAGAGAGAGATTGGATTCCAAACCAGATGATTGCTTCGATGGATTTCAATTTCTAAATTGAATTGTGAAATGTTTTAAAATCGAATCCATAGATTTCCAACAGTTAAGGTTCGATTCAATTAAGGTTACCATAGAATCGTTGTTTCAAATCAATCTTTTAACACAATGGATATTGAGCAACACGTCAACAATGTTTTGGAAAATGTGAGTTTCGATGTTGATGATTGGTTATAATTAGATTGCTTGAAATTTTCAATTCTATTTATTATATCTCTTAGAACTTATCTATATTATATCTATATTAATCTTATTTTTGTTTCAATTTTCAAGATGATTCTTAATAACGATAGCGGTTCACAGAACGAAATGACCACAATCGAATATATCAACAAAATTTTTCCAAACGAACAATCACTTTCGAATATTGATGAATTGTTGAGAATTTTGAAGGATAAAATCAAGTATGCTAGTGTAAGATTAAAATAACCAATAAATTTTCAAATTTTGATCCTTTTATGACCAGTATCCTAGACAATGAGATACGCCAAGATATCTGCTCGCAAAAGATCTCGGAAGAGAATGGCCGTAAAACGTTGGAGAACGCTAGAAATTTGATTCTTAATCTATCGAATGTTATCACTGAGATAAAAAATCAAGCAAAGCAATCGGAAAAAATTGTTAGAATCGATCAAAATCCTTTTATGAGGAGAATCTAATCTTTCAATTCTTATTTTCAATCATTATCGAGATTAATTTTTAATTTTTTGTGGTATTTTCAGGTAAATGAAATAACATGCAACATCAAACAACTAGATAATGCAAAGAGAAATCTAACTTTGTCAATTATTATGCTGAATAATCTGCATATCTTAGTTCAGGGAACAATTATACTCAAGTAAAAATTGAATAATCGAGATAAATTTCATAATTTTTCGTTTATTTTATGTTTGTAATAAGAGAGACGTCAAAAAAACGTCAATATTCTGCAGCCTCGAAAACTCTCCAGGGAATTCTTGATGTTTTAAAGCAATTTGATAGATTCAAACATATTCCTCATATCGCCAAACTGACAACTGATATCGATGAGTGTTGTAAAACATTAGGCGAACAAATTCTGAGCGATTTTCATGAGACTTTCGATGTAAAAAATGTATCGAGAGCGCTGTCACAAAATCAAATTCAATCACTAGCGGAAGGTTGTCTCGTTTTGTCAATCTTGGAGCCGAAATATAAACAGCAATTAATAACTTGGCTGGTAGATATGGAGCTGGCCGAATACAAAGCACTGTTTCGAGAGAATCAAGATATTTCTTGGCTCGATAAAATCGACAACCGCTTTTCTTGGCTCAAAAAACATTTGATGACATTCGAAGAAAAGATGGGGTTCTTATTTCCTCCAAGCTGGGAGATCAGCGAGTGTATCGCGGTCAAATTCTGTGAGATCACTCGTAACGATCTGATCAAAGTGATGAGTAATCGTTTCATCAAACTCGATGTGAATATTTTATTGTCCGCAATATCAAAAGCTACCGCGTTCGAAAAATTACTCTCGCAGCGATTCATAGGATCTACCATACAAGAGAAAAATGAGAAAGACAAAAAGTCTAGTTTCACTGGATTGATAACAGTCTGTTTCGAAAACTATCTGAACATCTATGTCGAAGCGCAAGATAAGAACTTTGAAAAATTGATGAATCAATTCACTGATGATCTTCAAAAATCAACTACTGCAATGGAGAAAGCCGAGATATATGCATCGAGCGGAAAGCTATTCACTCAATATAAAAATTGCTTGATACAATGTATTTCATTAAGTAATCGTCTACCGTTGGTGATGCTATCGAATACGTTCCAAAAATATCTTCGAGAATATGCGAATAGAATTTTACAAAATACCATTCCGAGAATCGGTACAAATATTTCCCTTGTTTCATTATCTGCTACATTGACTAATTCTAGTGCCGGTTCCGGTAGCGTTTTCTCTGCTGCCACTTCCGCTGCTGGTCTAATTCAAACTTTTCTGAAAGATCTCGAAAATAAATCTTATTCGATAGGGGAAATCATACAAATCTGTTGTATTATTCTGACAGCGAACTATTGTAGAGAGACCACACGTCAACTGGAGAAAAAAATTCAAGAAAAAATTGATCAAACTTTGATCGAGAAAATTGATATGTCGAGTGAATGCGACATCTTTCAAGGGTAAGCTTGACATCGGGGAATAGATTAATGTGTTAGTTGAAAATTTTTTCTATTAATTCTAATCATATCCAGGATCATCTCGAATTGTATCCAATTGCTATCGCATTCGATCGAATCTTGTTGTGAGAAACCATTGAGTGTTATGGTTAAGGTACAAATTCTCAGCGATCAGTATTTTTTTTCTTTTAATTTTATAATTTATTAGACTGTTTGGTCAAATATGGGAACACCATCTGGACATAGCCAATACGTTTCATCGTTGATCAATATCTTCCATCAATATTTTCCAGTGATACGAGAGAATTTATTGGATGTACCGGATTTGTTTCACAATTTTTGTTTAAAATTTTCTGACGTTTTCATCAAAAAATTCGTCTCAAATATTTACAAATGTAAGCCTCTTAGTCAAGGTGCAGCAGAACAATTGCTTTTAGATTCGCATACATTGAAAAAGATCTTATTGGATCAGCCAGAATTTAAATCGAAACAGAAGAATACCACACCTGCTGTTTATATCAACTCGGTCACAAGTGGTATGACAAAAGCTGAGATGATACTGAAAATTGTTCTAGTACCAAGCAATCCAGCAGATTTGTTTGTGGACAACTATTTCAAACTCTTCCAAGCCAAAGATTTAGGTGAATTTCAAAAAATAATCGAAATGAAAGGTTTGAAAAAATCAGAGAGCGTTTTGCTTTTCGATCTTTTCAAGAAGAAAATGATCGCGAAGCATTTTGAAGAGAATGAAGTGATCGATAATGACGATCGGAAAGATTCTTGGATCCAAAAATCATCTTCTTTGTCAAATATTGAACAATCGGCAAATACAAACGAAACGAAGATGAATGATACCACCGCCAATCCAATAGATTCGAACAGAATCAAAAAGCTAGAAAAACTAATCAAAAAACGTCTTTGAAAGCGAATGTGGATTTTCTAGAATAGTATTGTGAATTTGTTACCGAGCAATAAACGAGATTCCATAATTTTCTGCGAAATCGATGAGATTTGGTCTGGTTCATTCGATACGAGATAGTGCAATTCGGAAGAGACTGCAATCATTCGAGTTTTCAATCATATTTCTAAATATTCTAGACGAATTCAAAGGTCTAATTGAGATTTTCAATATGAAAACAAGATCAAAAAATAATGCGAACTTTTCACCGCTTCGGGTTTCTAAATCGTAGAACTACGGTATGAAAAATAAGCCGAATAAGCTCAGTAAGCCGGTGGACAGAGAAGATAAAATGTGAATCTAATGAGATTCTTTCATATGATAGAACTAATTGAGAATAATCAAAATTGATGATTTATTTGGCCTATGGAAATGAAATTTTATGATACTATTGTATAATAAAAGAAGCTTATTGACATATCACATTTGGGAAATTTCAATGTTTTAATTGAAAAACAGTAATACAATTGAACTTTTTGCTCTTTGTCAGGAAGTAGTCTCATCTCATTCCGGATCGAAAAGCAACTGGAATAGTTTCATTATAGTAAACCTAGACTCTAGGCCCTAGAAATTGTCGCGAAGAATCTATTACTGATACAATTTCGACAAAATCTAATTTAAGATGAGAAATGAAATCAAAATAATCTAATCAAGCACCTGATACACAACGAATCGAAAACTATTTAATTTCTCTCTAAATCGGAAATTAGATTATGTTAGCATCTAGATTCTCTCTAAATCACCGAAAAATTTCTATCATTTCGAATGCGGATAATAGATGGAATAGGAGAGTTCTCATTCATTCGCTCATAAGAGAGATGACTATTTTTTTTTTTTTTTTGGGAGCATTTTCATTGCGAATCGAGATAATGAAATATTCTAATTATGAAAAAATCAAAGAGATTGCATCTAATTTCTATCTCAGAACTTCGCAAATAGAAGCTAAGATATTCTCTACGAAGAATTGCCTTCTTAAAGACTCGTGATCTTTGTTGATTTTCCTCTTCTAAAGATTCTCCTGGTAACAAAAATTGGGAGATAAGAAAGAAAATATGAGACTTTCTCATCGATCTCTTCTGACCGCTTTACTATTGACAATTTTTTTGATAGTATTGCTTGGTAAAATAGACGGAAAATCTTCTTGGTACCATTTGATTCGAGTTTTTTTCTACAATCATTATTGATTTTTTTTCACAGGAATTGGTTCTCTATATTCGCTCCAATATGGGTCATTGATGTTGTACACTTCGTTCTGCTACGGTACACAAATCAACGATCGGAAATCTCTACCGATGATGATGCCATCGATTCAAAGCGAAAGAACTTGATGATATTATCATTAAAGATGTTGTTTCAGTTGTTGCTATGCATCAAGCTTGAATGGTTCGACTTCATTCCATTGTTTGTCGTGATGATGCCCTTGTGGGCATTTATGATCATTATTTCAATCAATATTCTAAGAGCTCTGATTATCGACTCCGAAGATTAAGATTTGACTAATTATAAAAAGAACTCGGAATATCTTGTGTATTCAGTGCAGAAACTTCTTCAGCGATTCCGCAAAGATTATTTCCGATAGCTATGTGGATGTAGCCATCTATTCCAAAGTTAATATCCCAAGTATTTCGAACCTTGTAGAAAGGAATTGGTCCTGATTGAAATGAAATTAAAATCATCAAAAGAATTACAAACGACGCATGGTATACCTGTCAAATCATATCCAGTTATTTGAACAGCATGATTTCGATCACTGAAGCAATGATATTGAACTATTCCACCAAGATAATTTTGCCAAGTTGAAGCGTCCACAGCTGCTATCAAAGGGCCATGATTGTAAATCAATTCAATCATTTTAGACTCATTCTCAATGAAACTACGAGAAGAAAAGACGCTTAGGAATTTTCTAGAAAAATTTTTCGGACCATTTTGCAATTCTTACTCTTCACAAATCAGATCAGATCGAACGCCGATTCCAGGCTTTTTTGCATTACTGTGACATTCGTCTGCATAATCTCTTTCTGGATAATCATCAGAAGTTTCAATTGTGATATTGTTTTTTGTTATCCATTCCAATGTTGAACAAGTATCTCCTCCTTGACAACCCCGATTTTGATCGACACAATCTATTAATTGCTGGGCACTAAATGAATATAGTTTTTCAGTTTTGATTGCAACCATTGATTCAACCGTTGCAGCAATACTGAAGGCCCAACAAGCGCCACATTTTCCTTGATTTCTTACTGGATTGACTTTATTCTTGTCTCTCCAATCAAATTTCGGTGGAATATTTGCATTTTCAAGCTCTGTTCCGGAAATTATATGCCTCCTTTTTTTGAATCTCTTGTTTGTAGAACTTTTTCTATTGTTTTTCAAAACTAAATTTGCCATGAAAATCTTTATAATTAGTAGAAAATTTAAATTACTTAATTGCCGAAATTCTTCTGGACTTAAATCAGAATATTTGGTCAAGCCAAAATATGCACTTTCATTATGTAGACGAAAACTGTTCAAATATTGAATTCTCATCAAGGATTTCTATAAAATGAATCAAATTGATCAATAAGAAATTTTATGAAAACAAACCTCGAAATTTCGGATTCTTCTCAAGTATTCTATTGGATCATTGAGATAAGGTTTACGAAATTCATTGATAAAGCTTTCAAATTTTATTTGTATTAAATCGGTACTGTGTTTAATTATTAAAAAATCTATTAAAAGACGTAAAAAAAACATTTTCTGATTTTTTGTATTTCTGATTATATCTCGAAATCTGTCTAATCCACTTTTTACCTCACAAATTCAAATTTGACGGTTGAAAAACGGTCAGCAGTGGAAGAGCAGAATCAAAAATTTCAAGTTTGAAATTTGATGAAAGAAGCAATCGATTGTTTGTCGAGACACACACGCAATCCAAAAAGACAGCAATGAATCTTTTTCTTAGATGTATTGAATTAAATCGTAATTAAAAAAATAGATCTTTTGATATCGAGTGATTTCAGGTTATTTATTTGTTTAACAGCTAGCAATCAACGAAAATCTATTCTATTTTATTAAATTTTAGCCCTTAATTATTTACCGATTAAAAGATAGTAAATTTTTAGATTTAAAGAATGAGCCGAAACGTTGTCATTTCTGCTACCGGTAAACAAACAGCATCGGTATTTATTATTCGATTTATTTATAAAATAAATTCCTTAATTTAATGTTTTTTCCTTTTAAAGATCATTTTTCTCCACGGTCTTGGAGACACAGGTAATGGGTGGGCTTCTGTCATCAACTCGATGAAACCAGCTCATGCGAAATTGATTTGTCCGACAGCGTTAGTGATATTTTTGGAAAAAAACACTCTAATCTTGATAAAATCAATATTTGATTTCAAACAGCAATACGATTCCAGTAACTTTGAATAGTGGCTTTCCTATGCCATCATGGTTTGATCTATACTCACTCAGTTCATCTGGTCCAGTTGATGAAGCTGGAATCGAAAAAGCTAAAACGGTAATCCATAAACTCATCGATGATGAAGAGAAAGCTGGCATTCCATCGAATCGAATACTACTGGGAGGATTCTCTCAAGGTGGTGCGTTGGCTCTCTATTCAGGACTTACCTATCCGAAGCCATTGGCAGGCATCATGGCGTTAAGTTGCTGGATTCCTTTGCATGAAAAAATCCAGGTCTCTAGTGCCAATGCTTCGATTCCTACATTCCAATTGCATGGAGATTCTGATCAAATCGTGAGTTGTAATTATAAAATCAATCATTTATCCGATTAAACTTTATGGAATTTAGGTTCCACTCAAATGGGGAGAAATGACCAATTCTTTTTTGCAAAAAACTCTAAGCAAACATCAATTCAAAGTCTATCGTGGTCTTGGACATAGTTCTAGCGATGAGGTTGATTTTTTAATATTTAATTTCAAATAATATCAGATTTTTTAATTGTTTAATAGGAATTGAAAGACATGAAAAAATTCGTCGAAGATAATTTAAATTAAATAATTGTTTCAGGATTGACTAGCTCAATCGTTACCAAATTCAAATGATTATACTGAGACTTTGTCAGGGCGAAAATGGCTGAATATTTTATAGAGTTTGCATCATCTTCAACATACTTGATGGCTTGATTGAATCGAATCAATCTTTCCAAGCCATCTAAAGAGATGATACCGAACGCTCGACATCTTGCGAAATTCATATCAAAACATCCATATTCAACATAACCAATGACGGTATCGTTAGCTTCATTTTTGTCGATGAAATTTTCTAGATTCTCAATCTTCATAAATTTTATAATCGTACTAGATTTTTGTGTATTAGGTAACAAAATCTTATCCATTTTCTTAGGTTTCCCTTTCAAATATTTCAACACTATCTGAACAAAGCTATCTATGGAAGATGATTGAGTTTCATTCACAAATTTTTTGATTGTTAATAAATTATAATTTTGATCGATCAGCTCTTGAATAAATTTTTGATTGCGAACGATGTGAATCTTTTGTCCATTCAACAATGGATAATTTATCAAAGTTGAACGATTGCTTATACAATCCAGATAGCCTATGTTCGGAAAGAATGAAGATGAGAAATTGAGAGTCATTACTTCTAGATCTCGGATTCCTCCAACTAAATGTGCCATATTGAAATTGATCGAATTCCAAACTTTTCGGAGAATTTGTCGTGGAACAATAATAGTCAGCGATTCGATTGAGTTTGAGATTATAATCCTTTTAATTGCTATTGATTCTTCGTTAGGTCTATTAATTTTGGTTAAAAATTCTTCCCAACCGTCTAGTTTGATCTGATTTTTTATATCAAAAAATTGGAATTGATCGAATGATACACCTTCTAATTGAAACTTCGACAACACTTTATTTTTGATTCTTTTCAGCGATTCTTTTCCGAACAATTGAATTTGGCTGCACTCGAGAATTTCGTAGGACATTTGGTGATTTTCATTAAATTTAGAAATTAATTCTTCACAAACTAATATGTGAATCATCAAGAGAAATTTCTTTCCTCGATTCATTTTGATTATACGACAGGGTCCGATCAAACAATCTGGATATTTTCCGGGCTGATGTAAATGTATAGTGAGAATATTTCCATCGGGAATATCGCGTAAGAACTCGTTATCTTCAGCCGAACAAAATTCCGATATATGATCACAAAAATTTGAATTTTCAATAAGGACGAATTTTACAAAAGGCAAATAGAATGCAGTGTATCCTTTAGTAAGATTGCGATAAAGAATACGTTGATTTTTAACATTATTTTTATATGGAACAAACTGATTCCAGCAGAAAACAAGTTTGAAACGTTTCGCAAACCAAACATGAAGATCACTTTTGCGTGGATCTTTACTCCGTTTTTTCCAATGACGTTTACGAATTTTTTTCCGTTTTTTAAGATTTTTTATATCATTCTCTTTGATAAGTTCTTGAATCGATTTAGGCAGACGTTTCGGATTGTTACTGGCAGCCCTTCGTCTCATGTGTCTTGGTATTCGTTGTAAATTTCTTCTACATTGCTTGGTTTTACATTGCTTTTTCAAATGATTGATCTCAACAAGATGACTTTGTATTAAGTTGTAGAGTGAAATCTCTAAGTTTGAGAACAAAAATTAATTTAAATTTTGATAATAAAAATTTTAATGACTACCATTGCTTGAAGATACTTGAGACATAATTTAGTCCAAAAAAAATTAGGATTCTCAGGAAAAGTTTTGAATTTGAGGAAATTCATAACTCTCCGATGCCAGTCTGCGTGATCATTAAGAGCGGCACTATTTGTATCCCAATGAATTGTATTGAAGATTTCGCAGAGATGCAGAAACTCTGCTCATTTGAGTTTTTGAATCGCACGACTCTCAGCGTGCGTGATGACTTGATATAGAAATATTATTATACGGAAAGAATTTAGGGAGGCATAAGTAAGTTGACTATTTCTACAACTTCTAGCACGTTTGAGATATCGAATTTTGTCACAAATTTGATCCGATTCAAGATTGAATTCGAATGTATAGATCAAGCTAACATGTCAATGATCAAAATCATTGATTTGAATCGATTGTCATATTCAAAAGCTTTGTATATTCAGCAGAAGCTATTTAACAGAATTCGACAATCGATTACGATCAAATCTAACCATGGAGCAGAAAATTTTGATGAGCATCCTAATTTTCTTCTGCTCGTTGAGCATCAACCCGTCTATACCATTGGTCTTAGGAGCAGACAATATTTAGACGATGATTTTCGGAACAAAATCTATCAATTAGGTGCTGATTTTGCTGTGACAAATCGTGGTGGACTGATAACATTCCATGGACCTGGTCAGCTGGTTGCATATCCCATTATAAATCTTAAAGATTTTCCTGTTATACAATCGAGCATTAAACGTTTCGTTTATCACCTTGAATCAGTGATCATCAATGTTTGTGAAGATTTTAATATCGAAGCTTCAAGACTTAAAGAATATCCAGGAGTTTGGGTGCAAGCGCAACGTAAAATTGCAGCTTTAGGAATCCATTGTAGCCGATTTGTTACAATGCACGGAGTTGCAATCAATTGTGATGTTGATTTGCAATGGTTTAATCACATTATACCATGTGGTATTCAAGACCAAAACAAATCAGTGACTTCAATATCGCGAGAACTTAATCTTCCGATAAAAATAGATGATGTCAAACCTTTATTTATTGAAAAATTCTGCAAACAATTAGAGTGTACGATAATTAAATAAAATTTTGGTCTAAAAATTTTTTTAATTCTATCGTACAGAGGTAGCGATGAGATATTTTATTTTTATTGATTGAATCCATTTCTGCAAATGTCTGATCGTAACCATTTGGTTGGAAACACGGATCCCAGCCAAAATTTTTATCACCTCTTGGTTCCACAATGGTTCCATTCACGATTCCTTTAAAAATCTGGATAGGACTATGAGGATTTTCCATATAACCCATCAAGCAGATCGCTTGGGCGTTTTTGTCATCCCAATCTTTGATCATTTTGTAAATTCCATTTGGGCCCAACGCATTACTGAAATATTTGATATAAGGTCCAGGTAATCCATGAAGAGCATCCAGACTGGTCAACAAAAATTAATTCAAAGTTATTTTCGAAAATGCAACAATCTAATACCAAAGCGATGTATCTTCGACCAAAACTGGACCATCGATCGATGCTGCTGCACGCTTACATTTTTCTTCAAGAATAAATTCTTTATTTCCTTGATATTCAGGCAGATCTAGTTCTCTATGAACAATCTTCATGCAGAAGCAAAATTGAATTTTAATTAGCAATTCAAAATTTCTTCTGAATTTATCACCTGATATCGATCATTTTTGCCAATTATTTGCGACACTTCTCTTAATTTGTTAACATTTCCAGTAATAAATGTGATCGTGATCATTATTCTAACTTCATTAAGATTGTATAAAATAGAAAAGGAATGAAATCTGAATGTTGATCTGTAAGCAAATCATACAAGACGGTTTGTTGTTGTCTTCTGCCTTAAGGCTTAAGCCATGGCATCTGGCCAGTCAGCTGATCAAAACAATGGCAAAATGAATTGATCACATGTTGAATGTGCAATATAAATGGATCTGAATTCTAATGAATCTTATTCTATTAATTCAAAAATACCCGGAATCGAAACCGGAAATATAGTGAAAAAACGTAGCCCCAAAAATTTCATACGTTTCATGTAAAATCAGTTATGATTGAAAGAGTAACTGTTCTAGACTTGAAAATCCAACCTCTAGAATGATAATAATTTTTAATAATTTGAGCTGATAATTTAAATTCCTTCTGATAATAGTCAAGATTTCATTCAATTAAGTGTTGGCAAGAATCATTGTTAGTTTTTTTCTATCTTCGGAACTATTTAAGTCATATTGATTCTGATCTGAAGTGTTGCTACAACAACAGAAGTGAAACAAACTGTCCATCTATAATGATCATCTACAATAATTTTAAAGGAAAAAATATTCTTTACTATCATAGGCCGTGATCGGGCATCGCAAAAAATTAAATTATTCTTTTGTTGTGAAATAGAATTGTTGAGATTATCCCAAACGAAAATGGGTCGTTTCAATTCGATTTAGTCTTTTTTTTTGATAAAGATTATCATTTGTCGAAATTTTCAAAACACCAAAATTTCATCCTGCACGAGCTTTTAGAATCTCTACTACTAAATCAATGGCTTCAGAAAAAAAAATAATTCATCTGATTGTTTAAAGAAAGATATTTAATTTCGTATTTCGTTTTCCCTTTTTTTGTTAAATTTCATTTGTTCAAATATGGTCATCGCTCTTCAATATTTAATTAGTTTGTTGAATATACATGGAAAACGAAACGAACGCAATGAAACGAGATTGAAGGAAATCTAGTGAGGAAAAGAGGAGAGTGAAACATCACCGGATCGGCTGCAACGATGATGAAATGTGATGAGAAAAAAAGCGACAAAGATGAAACAAAAATTAAACAAAGACTTGTTTCAGTGATGATCTGATGGCCAAATTAGCGACGAATAATAGCAAAGAGAAACGAACAAGAAGAGAGTCGAAACTATTGTCGAGAAACCATATGAAATATGAACGAGAAATCATTTCATCACCAATACGCGCAGAGCGAGACCAACTACATCAAATCCACAAAGAATTTCTAAAAAAGGTAAGATTGAAGCGAAAGATTCATTTGAAAAGGATCTGGAATGAAATTGCCACCTCTTTTCCTTTCTAGTTCTTTCTACTAGTGACTATCAAATTGACACCCTTTTCATTCAATGTCATCATCATCGAACTGTTTGAATATTAATTTTTTTGTCCTGTTTCATCGAGTATCATCAAGTCATCATCAAGAGAAAAATTTCTAATCGCAAAAACTATGAAGCTTTTTTATCAATACGATGACATTGATTTCTAGAATCTAGATTTTTAGATCTTAAATGAATCCAATTCAATGTTTTTAGAATCGAATAGAATTAGATCTAGAATAGAATTGTCCCTATGATTGTTTCAAGGATTTTGAGAATCGTTCGATTGACATAGATTTCATTTTGATGCATCTAACTCATCGCATCTGCTAACCATATCCTTGTTCACATCCACACACACACATGTGTTGCTTTGTTTTAGTCTAGATGATAATGATGACCACTATATCTTCAACAATTGAACTCAATCAGTCAGTCAGCAAGTTGAAGTTTTTCCCAATTATTATTGAATACATACATTAGAAAACATTTAGGCTACAAAGATGGAGATCGATTCGAGCTGTAGGAAATTCGTAGTCCGAACAAATGAACAACTATACCTGTAATCGCCAATGTTAGTGATGATGATGATGATGATGATCACTATTATTATTATTATTATCATCACTATTATTTTGTGATTGCGGCAACTCACCTGTTCTATTTTTTCTAAATTAATAGACAAAAAACTAAAATGGATATGAAAATATTCTCTTTATTGATGGCTTGCCTCTCTCTCTACGATTCTTTACCTTTATTATCTAGCTACCTGTGTGTAGAAAGGTTTGTCCATTCCACTTGATGATTGTTGTGCATACTTCCATTCCTTCTACGAATCCTCATTATCATCGTGTGTGTATGTGTGTGTGTTTTATTTGTATTTCATATGCGTTTGTTTGTATGTTTGGCGGAGAAAAACCGAAACACAGTTAGAAAAAATAGGGAAAGGAAAAGAAGAACGTTTCGGAAATTGGATTCGGCAAAAAGAATTGTATGACGAATACAAACCACTGATTCGAAGAGGGAAGAAGATGATGATCACTTCGGATCCATCATCGAGAGATTCTTAGCATCCGAAATTTTTCTCTTCGTTAAAATTTTGTTTGTAAATGTTTTTGTGAATCTTCATCACTTCTTGATTTCGATGCTAAAATGAAAATTTTCACATTCGATGTTTACATGGAGAGCATTCTTCCTAATTGAGACATTTAGAATATTTTATGAATGTGCAAACGAATCGAACAAGAACAAAACGAAACTCGATCGATCCATTTTGTTGGTTCTCTTAAGAAACAAAAATCCATCCAATTCATTCAAACGTTCCTGCGAAACAAAACGAAACTAAATGAGAGAATTTTATGTTTGATTTTTTTCTCTGAATGAAAACAGCAATACTTCTCTTTGTAAATAATCTCAATTCAAATAATTATTAGTCTGTTTACTATGTCTAAATCTTCTCAACGAGAAACCCATCGATTTAATTTTCAAATCTATTCCATCTTATGATCTAATCCTTTTGTTTTCTTTTTGTTATATTCGATTAATCTTGGAAATTACCCATCGGATCTTCACTAATCTCACCAACCAGTGATTAAATCAATCCAAATAAATCAATTTAAACATCCATTCTGACTGTTAGAGAAATTCAAACCCAGAAATCAAATTGAAAAAAAACCAAATTTTTACCTGTGATGTGAACTCTCATTTTACCGTTTTTTTCATCGATATCTTATTGTTATTATTATTTCTCAAATTTTAATTATTACGACTCCATTGATTGCCATATCTATCAGATTTTATCTTAGTTTCTTCTCATCGAAAAAAATAATCCGCTCCAATCGACGAGAGTCGAATTTCGTTCCTCAAAACAATCGACCGCCCACCACATCGGCAGTAGCTTAGATGCTATCGCAAATCTGATCTAGATCTAGATTGTTCTACTGCCACCACATTTTTCCCAGAGAGAGAGAGAGAGAGAGAGAGAGAGAGAGAGAGAGAGAGAGAAAATGTATAACTTTGTCAAAGGAAATCGACTTTTTGTAAAAGGATCCAGAGAGGATGATGATCCAGACAACATTGCCGATCCGAACGAGAATCAATTGATCAATGATCACTCGCACGAGAAACATCACTATGATTTTCAAACCAAAAATCATCTAGCATCTGCTTCGCAAGAATCTAGAGAGATATTTCGTACCTCACACAACCGCAATGGTCTTAAAACGATCCATACGCAAAAAGTGGCCAGAAAATTGACCACAGTGAATCGTGGCGAACAACGAAAATTGGTAAGTATCATCAAAATTCTAGCCTCTTTCACTTTTTCGATTCATTCGGTTTGCTTTTGATCTTCTCTAATCTATCTCAGTTGTGAGCTTTGTGAAGTTTCTTGTCTAACGACCTTCTAGGCCCAGAAATTATTTACAATTAAAAAAAATTCGATAACCTTTTTTTAAGTAAATCGATAGACTTCCGATTATTTTTTTGATCGAATATTTTTTCGTTTTCTCAAAAATCGAACAAAGAAAGTTTAGCAACAAACATCAGACATTACATTCGGTTTCTCTCTCTCTCTCTCTCTCTCTCTCTCTCTCTCTCTCTCTCGCATAGCAATTTCAGAAATTGAAAGAATGAAAAAAATCAGTGTAGGCTGACATCGAAGGTTACCATTTTTAACGTCGATCGTTGTGAAATTGAACGAATCCAATCGACAATAGTTCATCATCGTTGGTGATGAATTATCTCCATCATTTATCACCGACGATGATGAACCTCATCAATATCCATTTTGGCTCTGAAAATTTCTAAAATTAATTACTTAAAAAGGAGATAGTTGTTTCAAAAAGCTTGCAATACAATGGATGCTTCCACACACACACACACACACACACACACACACACACACACACACACACACACACACACAGCACATCACTTATTGGTTCGAAGATTTCTATCCATTTCTTTTGATTATTTTTCGCTGCAATTGTAATGGGTGAATTCAATGAGTGAAACTGAAATATGGATCCTAAATAAAACTCTCGAATTTTCCATGTATTTCCAGTTTATTTATCAAGTTTGTCAGCAAAATTCTCTCTCTCTCTCTCTCTCTCTGTGGACTGTCCAAAATGGCCGCCTACCTAGAAAGTTTTGCAGAGAAGAATCAGCGTAGGATTCTTTTTTTACTTTCATTTGATTTAATTTTTTCACTTTCTCCTTTCGTTATAATTATGATGGCTATAATGTTTCGAAACATACAAGCTGACCTTGTATCGATTTCCGGTCTATATCAATCATTGAAGAAATGAATTGATTAAAACGAAATTTAGAATCAATCTTTTTAAAAGAATTCTTAATTGTATTATACGATCAATATTATAATAATGTCTTGTGAGATTAGTCCATAAAGATCGAAATTCAAAATATTACTAATAATTAAAACAATTCATGATCGATTCATAAGATAATTTTAATCAATTTAATATTGCGTCTCTTGTAGCCAACCTATTCTATGCTGGAAGGCAACAAGTTGAAAGAAAAATTGATGAAATGGGCTCAAAAAACCACAAGAGGCTATCCAGGTGTCAACATTACAGATTTCACAAATAGCTGGCGTGATGGATTAGCTTACAATGCCATCATTCATAGAAACAGGTAAAGCATTCATCAATTCATAGCCGATATTTTTAATCTAATCGTTTCATTCGTTAATAATTCAATTGATTTGAACCTCACAGACCAGATCTGATTGACTACTTAAAATGTCGGGATCGATCGGACAAAGAAAATTTGCAGACTGCCTTCAATACATTGTCGCACAATTTTGGAATCAATCATACATTGACTCCGGAGGAAATCGTTCGTTCTGAACCTTCGGAAGATGAAATGATTAAATATCTGGAAGCATTGTATGAATTGTTTCCGGATCCGCCTGATCATAATCCATTATGGGATGCGGAGAAGATCCGTCGAATCGACGAATACAAAGATTTAGCTAGTCGTTTGTTAGTCTGGTTACGAGAATCGATACCGAAATTGAATGATCGAAATTTCCCGAACACCGTTCCAGAAATGTTGAATGTGAAACGAGAAAATGATATATTTAAAACCGAACAAATTCCACCGAAGCTTCATGATAAACAGAAACTAGCTAGCACATATGAAGATGTGCTCAATATGGCACGTTCGTTACCAGGAAAACATGTCAAAATCGAAGATGAATATGATATCAGCAATATTGAACGATTATGGAAGAATATGATTACTGCACATCAGAAACGTGAACATGATATTAATGAAGAGATTGCTCGTCTAGAGAAACTAGAGAAGATTGCCGAAAATCTTGTAAAAGAGATCGATATTTGCGATCATAATCTTGAAAGTATAAAAAAACAAATCATCGAGGAAGAGAAGCAAGTCCTGAAGCAAGACCCATTGAAACCAAATTTCAACATTGATAACATTCAAAGAAGTTTAGCTGAAGAGGAAGGACGAATTAAGAACATGTATAATGTAGTGAAATTTCTCACCGAAAACAAGTACCATCATGCTGATCAATTAGCGAATCAAGTTGATTATCTCTACAAGAAATGGAAGCAGTTGAAATTGAATTTCGACAATAATGTTGTCAAAGTATTAAATGAACGAAAAGAGGCAGCTTTACGTAAACCAAAAACCGAAGAAGAATTAATAAATGAGAATGAACATTTCCGGTTCCTACATGAATGCATACAGAAGGTGTTGGAGAAACGAAAATATTTAGAGAGTTTGAGTCTTGGCGATGATGTTCACAGTATTCAACGACGTCTCGAACAATTCAAAGAAGAAGAACGTGAAATCAAATTGTTCCAAAGCAAAGTCGATGAATGTAACAATCGAAAGATTCACATCAAACCCCAAGAGATGCCAATTTATAATAATATGCTGAATCGCTTACATACAGCTTATGATGATTTGAAGTCATTCACACGCCAAAGAATCACCGATCTGAGCTCGTTGTTAGAATTTTTCAAGGCAGCTGAAAAAGAATTAGCTTGGATAGCTAGCAAAGAGGAAATCGAAGTCGCTCGTGATTGGTCATCGAGAAATGTTAATATCGAACAACTGTCTAAATACCACTATAGTCTTGTTAAAGAAATGGAATCTAGAGAGCGTGAATTCAATAGAGTTCAAGATCGGGGTGAGAGTTTGATTAGAGAGAGACATCCTGGAACAAAATTGATTGAGAATATGATGGCCAAAATGCAATACAATTGGTCTTGGTTGTTACAATTAATCAATTGTTTTGAGCAACACCTTAAGCATACTGGTGATTTCATCAATTTCATGGATGATGTCAATGAATCAAAAAAATTAATCAATTCATTCGAGGATAAACTCAACAATCAATATAGTCGTCAGCATATTACTATTGAAGAAGGTGAAAAAATGTTGAAAGAGATGCTATCGTTAAAAGACGATATCAGTAAGATCGGTACCAAAATAAATGATCTAGAGTCGAGAAGTTCGCATATTGTCAATATGAAACAACGAAAACTTCCATTACCTCATCCAATCAAAGTTAAATCATTGTGTATGATCAAAAACGAGAACGCTATCATCAACAAAAACGAAATGGTCACTCTTTATGATAACTCTCAACGAACAAAATGGCGAATCAATACTTCCAACAATACTGAGTTGAATATTCCAAGCGTATGTTTCGTTATACCACCTCCAGATCCAGATGTTATCGATGCTCTCGCTGAGCTCAAGAACAAGCTTGATGCTTTGATCGCGTTGTGGGCACAAAAACACCGTGAGCTTCGACAAAACATGGTATTGGCATCATTGAAATTGGTAAAAGATTGGGATTATCCGACCTATTGTGCAATGGATCCACGTAAACGAGACAATATACTGCGAATGTTGGAAGATGATATTAACAAGCTAGCTAGAGAGGGTCCACCTGATGATCCAAAGATTCGTCATCTACAAGATGAGCTTGATGATATCAAGAAAAAATTCGCTGAATTCGAAGAACGTCGTCGTCGAGAGGAGGAAGAGAAAAAGAATCAAGCAATGATACAGAAATTTATTGATTCTGCTAACGATTTGCTTGAGAAACTACAAGAGAAAGAACGAATTTTGATTCAGCGAGCGCAAAACTCAATCCCAAGAGAGATGAGTGTGTTGGAGAATCTTATTGTCGAGCATAACGAATTCGAGCATGATCTTAGCAAATATGAGAGCAGAATTAGAAACTTAAAAGAGGAATTCTTTAAAATCTCTAATAAATCTCATGCGGCACAATCTAAATATGAGGCAATCATCGAGACTTGGGATCGTGTCTGTAACCTATCGAAACATTACGCTGAACGTCTCAAAGCGTTACAAACAGTTCTGGTAGACATCCAACAAGCTGTTTTGACTTTGAACGAAGTTCAGACTAGACTAGTGCAACAGGAGGAAATCCCAGCGGACGAAATCGATCTTAATCGAATGTTTAATGAATTGAAAGAATTGCAAAATACAATGCAAACGAACAACGGGGCTTATGAGCAGCTATTATCGAATGTAACCAAAGTTCGTCGATTGGTCGAACGAACAAGGCCGAAACAAACATCACATGCCGATTTGAATCGGTTGGAGGAAGATGTTAAATTATTGTATAAGAAATGGAAAAATGCCTCGACTTCAATTATGGAACGATTGTCAGCAATAGAGCTGTGTAGTGATTTGTTGAAGAAATATCGTACTTTGATGAATGTCGAAAAGAATTGGCTTAATCAAACATCGGCCAAAGTTCAAACAATGATGAATCGTAGCGATCTTGATTACGTGACGGTAAGTTGAGCGATTTTGAATTTTCGATGTTTCATTCGTGACAAACAATTTAAAAATTTTTCGCATTAATTTTAAATTAAATTTCTCATTCAAAAATAGAGAATCTATGAAAGCCTTGTTGAACGCAAACCAGCTATTGAGGAGACCACCAATGCTGGCTACCGTTTCATTCAAGAAGCTAAATCATCGATGCAAAAAATTAAATCCTATAAGGAAAGCTTAGAAGATCATGCAGAAATAAGTGCCAAACGTTTACGAAAACATGGCGGTGTTGAGATTGTCGAGCAAGAATTGGAAGCGCTCAACAATGAATATAAATCTCTTTTGGATCAAGTTCTCTCCTATCTCAATCAACTTCAAGATGATGAAAGTCGAATAAAAGAATTCGTTAGTATCTTTTATGATTAATTTTAAACATAAGAGCTAATCGATTCTATTTTCAATTAATAGAATTCCATCGCAAGCAAATTGAAATATTGGCTTGAGCAGAAAGAAAAATTGATTGCTGTTCTGGGTCCGATAGGCTCAGAACCCTACGTTGTACAAAGTCAATTACGACAAATAAACGTGATGAAAGATGAATTCTCTTCGCAGGAACATCTACTTAACAAAATGGATAAGCTTGGAAATTCCATTCTGGAACGAATTGACAGAACTAATCCATATTATACTGAAGTTAGTAGTCAAATGAATGATATCCATAAAACATGGAAACATTTGCTAGCCATTCTGGACGAACGTGAAAAAAATTTGATGTTAGTCAGTGAAGCATCAGCCGATTTCCAAAATAAACTCGCCAAATTGACCAAAAATCTTGATGCCATTTCCGATGAATTTGATAAGATTGTCCATTCTAATCTAGAGAACGATGAACAACTATTGAAATTGACGAATTTGGAAGATAATCTTGAGGGACAGAGACCATTGTTGGCAGAATTAGGAAACTCTTGCAACAATCTTTGCAATCTTTTGACAGATAATGCCTCGAAAAATGAATGCAGAGAAAAATTTAAGAATGTTGAGAACCGTTACAATGATCTTAGTCGTAAGATTAGCAACAAGAAAACAGAGTTGCAATCTACGATCAAAGAAGATAGAGAATTTTTCATGTTATGCGATGAGCTTCAAGATTGGCTTCGAAATATGTTAAATTTACTCTCGAAGGAGATCAAAATCTCTGCGATCTATGAAATTGTGCAAAGACAGATACAAGAATTTGAACCGATTTATCAACAGGTCCGTGATAAAGAGCATGAAGTTCACATGGTAATCAACAAAGGAAACGCACTTTTGAATAAATCTTACAAAAGCGATACATCTAATTGGAGACAAAAACTAGACAACATCAAACGGCAATGGGATCTTGTCAAGAAAGAAGCTTTGGAGAAGAAATCCAAGCTCCACAAATGCTTAGATATTTGTAGAGAATTCAATGCTAATTACAATAGTCTTTATCCGGTTTTAGAACAATACGAGGCCAAATTGCGTGATTTCCAAGATATCCCAATCAATCGCTCCGAATTGGAAAATCGATTGAAAGAGATTCAAGTAATATTTGATTTATTGTAGACTTTTTGAAATAATGATGGGCTTTTTTCTCTTTAAAAGTTTCTAAAAAGTGACATCTCAAAACGCCAACGTGATTTCGATCAGATTCGTAATCTAGCAGATCAATTGCTATCGATCGCGGATACTGATAAAGATCATGTGAAAGACCGTATGAACCAATTGAAAGAATTATGGGATCGTGTTAACAATGAGATTTTGAAAAAGAACCAATTATTCGATTCTGTTCTTCAAAAATTGATTCTTTACAAAGAAAGCCTTAAAGATTTTAATAATGCTTTACAACGGATCGAAGATAAGATGGTCACACATCAATCGTTTAGTGATCAAAAACTTGTTGAAAGAATGCGAAGTTTGCTCGATGAAGCGAAAGATTTACGACATAATCTTGATGCATTGAAAAATCATGCTCATAATTTAATCAATGAGATCCGGAATGAGAAAGCTACTAGGCAGATTGAGAAAGAAGTCGAAGCGGCTGAGAATCGTTACAATGATCTTCTTAACAAATTGGAAGTTAAATGCAAAGACCTAGATGCCCTTGCGAATGATGTGAAAAATTTCACGATGAAATTGAGCGATATTCAAAATGAATTGAATCAAATGGAAAAACAATTGAACAATATGGGACCAATCGCTCGTAATCCTGATGTGTTACGAAACCAATTAGACGAAATCAAAGATTTCCGTAGCAATCTAGAAAAGGTACATAAAAAACTAAAAGATGCTGAACAAATCTACAAGAATATTCTCGATCAAGATCATACCTTCGACAATAATATGTATAGGTATCAATTGGATAATCTCAACAGACAATACGATCGTTTAGATGATCTTAGTAATCAACGCATGAATAATATTTTGAAAATGTTGGATAAAGTCAAAGCATTTTATGATGATTACAAAGATGTAGACAAGAATTTGAATGATGTTTCAAGAGAGATCGATAATTTGAAACCAATCAGTCGTGATATCGATGCAATCAGAGCTCAACAAAATGAATTCCGAAATCTGAATGCCAACGTTATCGAACCATTAGCTCGTAAAGTAGATGATTTGATCCGTAAAGCTAATGCTTTGATTCAATCTGCGTTGCCTGGTGTAGATACTAGTAAATTGGAACAAGATGCTGATAAGATTAATTCAAAATGGAACAATTTGAAGGAAAAAATCAACGATCGTGAACGTAAATTAGATTCCGCAATGTTACAAGCCGGTAGATTTCAGGATGCATTGGATGCATTCGAGAAATGGTTAAATGATACCGAGAATATGTTGGCTAATCAGAAACCTCCAAGTTCAGATCATAAAGTGCTTAAATCACAGATACAAGAGCAACAATTGATCAAGAAAATGATAAACGATCGGGAGTCTAGCTTACATTCGTTAAAGGAGCTTGGTCAAGAGTTTATGAGAAACTTGGATAGCAATGAGAAATTTCATGTCGAAAATCAATTGAATGATCTTACTAAACGATTCAATGTGTTGAAAAATGAATGTGATAAACGACTGAACTTATTGAAAGAGATCTATCCGATCGCCAAAGCTTTCAGTGATAAAGCGTTGCCACTTCAAGAGTGGTTGGATAACACCGAGCGTAAACTAAACAATTTGAAACAATCGATGGCTATGGATTCGGAGAATCTGCGAAACAAAATCAAAGAACATCAAATCTTGCATCAAGACGTTCTTAATCACAAGCCAGATTTTGAACGATTAACTGAGATCGCACAGAATTTGATCAGTTTATTGACCGATGATGAAGCTCAAATCGTTGTCGATAAATACAAAGAACTTACCGATCGTTATGCTAGACTAGTGGAAGATAGCTTGGAGTTCGGTGAAGAGCTTGATGAAGCTAAAAAAATTCTAGACAATTTCAATATGGGCTTCGATGATCTATTCAATTGGATTGATAAGATGGAGAATCGTGTCAATAAGCATAAGTATTGTGCTGTGAGTGTTGAGAAGATTCGAGATCAGCTTGATGACCTTCGTGATATCAATCAAGAGATACAATCTACCGAACCAAAGATCTATGAAATTTTGAATATGTATCAAAATTTTAATCGTGGCGATTCGATCACTATCAAGCAAAAAATCGATCAATTACAATTTCGATTTAATGAATTGAAACGAAAAGCATTGGATTATCAAAAAAATTTAAAAGATGCTCTTGGTATCGCACAGAATTTCTACAACGCCCATGAAAAAGTCAATGCTTGGATGGATGTTGCTGAAAAAAGTCTGAAAAGTTTGGATTCACAAAGTATAAAGCAACAAGAATCAACGATTCGAACTCTGGAAAATCAAATTAATGAGAATAAATCTTTGATTGATATTATTAATAATTTGGCACCACAATTTTGCAACTACACCAATGGTCAAGGAACATCGCATGTAGAGAGTATTGTGATCAAAGATAATCGTCGTTTCAATAATATTTGCGATCAAATTAATCGTCAAGTCGATAAGATTGATGTGCTCAAGCAACGAAACGATGAAGTTGTCAACGATATCGATGAGTTATATGATTGGTTTAAAGATGTTGAAAGACAACTTTTAGAAGCGGAAGGAATACCACATGAACCAAAGAAATTGACAATCTTGTTGAAAGAAACGAAAGCTCTCTATGATGATATTAATGGACAAAAAGGTAGAGTTCGTGACGTCCTCGCGAACGTTAAGAAATTGGTCCGTAACAATAACACTGAAGATATGATTCATATCCGAGAGAAATCGGAAGAATTGAAAGATCTAGCGAATCGTGTCTCACAATTATGCTCAGATCGATTAAGTCTTTTGGAACAAGCTCTACCTCTAGCTGAATATTTCTTCGAAGCCTATCAAGAATTAAATCAATGGTTGGATGAAGCTGAGAATGAAGCACAAAGACTCGGTGGTTCCATCAATGCAATCCGAATCAAACAACAACAAGAGATTATAAACAATCTTTATCGATCGATTAATGAACATAAACCGGTTCTAGAGAAACTAAATAAAACTGGACAATCATTGATTAATATTGTTCAAGAATCTTCAGCAAAACAATTGAAACGGTTGATGGATGATATCAATGAAAGATTTAATAATTTAAAAGTTAAACTTAAAGATCAACAATTGATTTTGGATTCAGCTCTACAAGAAACTTCACAATTTAGTGGTAAAATTGATGGATTACTTCGAACATTGCAAGATTTATTAGATCAACTAAAGAATGCTGAACCGATCTCAGCACACCCACCGAAAATTCAAGAGCAAATCCATGAAAATGATTCCATAATCGATGAATTATCTAAACGTAAAATGGCCTACGATACCATCTGTCAAGTGGCTCAAGATCTGATCAATAAAGCTGGAAAAACT
The DNA here is from genome assembly GCA_020844145.1 of Sarcoptes scabiei. NCBI lineage: Eukaryota > Metazoa > Arthropoda > Arachnida > Sarcoptiformes > Sarcoptidae > Sarcoptes > Sarcoptes scabiei. The sequence goes on from CP080484.1 coordinate 3,860,345, forward strand.
GATGACTCTATCAGAGATATCTACAATCAAAATAATAAACTTAAAGATTGTTGGAATCAGTGCAATGATTTGGCGAACAGACGACGCAACGATTTGAATGACGCTTTTAAGATTGCGACAAAATTCTGGGAGCAATTAGAAGATGCTCTGAAATCGTTGAAAAAAATTGAAAAAGCAATCACTGCGGAAGAGAGTCCAGCTTGTGAACCTAACGCTGTCTTTAAGCAGCAAGAATTTTTGAAAGAGATCAAAAAAGATCTTGATGAAACACGGCAAAAAGTAGATGATTGTAAAATGACCGGTAGAAATTTGATTAAAATTGTTGGCGAGAGTGATAAATATGAGATCAAAAAGAATATTGATGATTTGGAAAACTATTGGAACAATGTTGCCGATCTATTCAGTCAGAGAGAGAAAGATTTAAAGAGTGCTATGGAGAAAGCAATGAAATTTCACGAAGCTCTACAAAATCTTCTAGAATTTTTGGATAATGCCGAGGATACTTTTGCCAACATGGGACCAATCGCAGCAGATTTGAATGCAGTTAAAAAGCAACTTCACGATTTGAATGGTTTTAAAAAGCATGTTGATTCTCATCTTCCAGAATTGGAAAATTTCAATCGGCTAGCGAATCAATTGTTGGAATGTGTCTCATCCTCTCAAGCCAAGAGTATCAGAGAGCCTATGAACGAAGTTAATCATCGTTGGGATGATCTCATCAAAGCTATCGCTAATCGTCAATCAGAACTTGAGAATGCATTGTTGAAACTCGGTCAATTTGAGCAATCTTACAATGATTTTCTTGATTGGTTGAACAAAACTGAAAGAGTTTTGGATGAGATCAAACCCACTTTCAATGATCCGCAAGTGTTAGAGATTGAACTATCGAAATTCAAAGTTTTGGAGAATGATATCTATGCTCATCAAAACACTGTAGACACTTTGAATTCTGCTGGCAAAATGCTAATCGATAATGAGCGTGGAACCGATAATGCTCGTGCCACTCAGAACAAATTAAATCATCTGAATTCGAGATGGCAACAACTTTTGGATAAAACTGAACAACGCAAACGAGAGCTAGAAGAATTACTAAAAGAAGCACATAGTTTCAATCAAGAACTTTTGGACATGATTTCATGGATCAACGATATGGATAATGAGATCAGTGTCTCAAAACCTGTCGGAGGATTGCCTGAAACAGCTCGCGAACAATTGGCACGATTCATGGAGATCTATCAGGAAATCGAATCAAATCGATTCCGTGTCGATTCATTGCTCGATAAAGGTAATGAATTATTGAAAAAATCTCGTGAAGCTCCAACTATACAACACAATATGAAAAGCTTGAAAACAAAATGGGATAATCTTCTTGCGAAAGCCAACGATAAAAAGATCAAGCTGGAGATCGCTCTTGCTGAAGCAATTGATTTCCATAACTCACTAGAAAAATTTGTGGAATGGTTGACTGAAGCGGAAAAATATTTGAACAATTTGCAACCAGTCAGCAAGGTATTGGAACGAATCACCAAGCAGATTGAAGAGCATAAAAATTTCCAAAAAGATTTGGGTGAAAAACGTGAAATGATGATGGAATTAGATAAGAAAGGAACACATTTAAAATATTTCAGCCAAAAACAAGATGTTATTTTGATTAAAAATCTACTGGTCAGTGTTCAACATCGTTGGGAAAAGGTTTTGGCAAGAGCATCAGAACGATCTAGAAATCTTGATTATGGTCTACGTGAGACCAAAGAATTTTATGACGCTTGGAACGATTTGATGAATTGGTTGAACGAAATGGAGAAGAACTTTGATTCAATGCAGCCAATTAGTAATGATTCAGAAGCAATTCGAATTTTGATTCAAAAACATCGAGAATTTCAACGACAACTTGGAGCAAAGCATGCTCAATACGATAATACCATTAAAATGGGCAAAAATTTGAAGGATAAGGCACCGAAAATTGATGTACCAATTCTACAGAATATGATCGATGAATTGAAAAACAAATGGAATTCGATCTGTAACAAATCAGTCGATCGACAAAGAAAACTTGAAGAGGCACTTTTGTTCTCTGGTCAATTTAAAGATGCCATCGATGCACTTTTGGATTGGCTAGATAAAGCTAGAGAACAATTGCTCAGTACACAATCGGTTTACGGTGATCTTGATACCGTGACCGCTTTGGTCGAGCAACATAAAATCTTTTTAGAGGAATTCAAACGTCGAGAAAAGAATTTAAAATCAGTGCATCGCATTTCAAGTGAATTGCTTAAATCATCATCAGGCGAAGATGATTACAATATTCAAGCCGAGATCGCTCAAATCGATGAGAAATGGAAAGAAGTGGAACAATTAAGCAAAGAACGGTCTGTTGAATTGGATAAAGCAATTATTGAAGCTGAAAAACTTCACAAATCTGTGAATATTCTACTGGAATGGCTTTCTGATGCGGAAATGAAATTACGATTTTCCGGACCAATGCCTGAAGATGAGGATGCAACACGCGAGCAAATCGCTGAACACGAAACTTTCCTCGAAGAGATGGCAATACAAGAAAAGAGCAAAGATGACACTGTTAAGATCGCTCAAGATATCTTGGAGAAATGTCATCCAGAAGCTATTACAGTGATCAAACATTGGATCACCATCATTCAGTCTCGATGGGAAGAAGTGAATTCATGGTCGAAACAACGCGAACAACGTCTTCACGATCATCTTGATTCATTGATGAACATAATGGATTCGTTAGAGAAAGCATTAGCTTGGTTGATTGGTACCGAGGCCGCATTGCTAGCGGCTGAAACACAGCCTCTTCCTGATGACAATGTCGAGCTCAATCGATTGATTGATGAACATGATCGATTCATGGAAGATTTAGAACAAAAAGGTTTGGACGTTGATAAAATTGCGAAAACTTTTGCGATCAAAAAACATTCAGCATTGACCGGAACCAAAACGATGGATCGACAATCGAGACGAGGTTATTTGAGATCATCGACACCTATCAAAGTGCAACATGATTTCGATTATGATGTCAAACAACCAAAGGTGAAAGAATTATTAGACAAATGGGGTAAAGTGAATAAATTATCTAACGATCGAAAGAAACGATTACAAGATAAACTTGATTACAATAACGAAGTGGAACGGATCAAACATTTTGATTTCGATGAATGGCGAAGACGTTTTCTCGGATGGATGAACAATAAGAAAGCTAGAATAATCGATTTCTTCAAACGAATTGATTCAAATAATGATGGTAGGGTGACGAAATCAGAATTCGTTGAAGGTTTTGTTCGATCGAAATTCACCACAAGTCGATTGGAAATGGAAAAAGTCGCTGAAATTTTCGATCGAAACAATGATGGCTATGTAGATCATAAAGAATATATCGATACTCTACGTCCGGAACGTGACATTCCTAAAACGGAATCGGAAATTATTCAAGATGAAGTACAAAAACAAGTGGACAAATGTAATTGCTTGGATAAGTACAAAGTTTCTCAAGTTGGTGAATGCAAATATCGATTCGGTGAATCCCAAAAATTGAGATTGGTTCGAATCTTAAGAAGTACAGTGATGGTTAGAGTTGGAGGTGGATGGATTTCACTCGATGATTTCCTGAAAAAATATGATCCATGTCGAGGTGATTACTTTGATTCTTTCTCGCTTTCATTGGATCGTTTCGATTTTTTTTTTGATTGAATACTTTTTTTTTGTAAAAAAACTAGCCAAAGGTCGGACTAATATTGAGCTAAGAGAACAATTGGCCAACGATTTCGATAAGTCAAAATCGTTGTACAATGATGATGGCAGTGTACTTTCGATTGGTCCAATCACAAAGGTTTACCATCACAAGGGTGATATTATATTTGATTCAATGGTTTTTCCTTGTTTATTTCGTTCCAAATAGATCAAAGAGAAAACTGACCGAAGTTTACCAATGAATTCGCTCAATCAAACAAGTGATTATAGTTTCAGTGATCACCATGATAGCTCTGGAACTAAATCAAGACCAAGAAGTAATGAAAACCCCTTGTTTTTATGACTCAAATCGACTAATACACCTTTTTTTCTTCTCTGAAATAGCCGCAAACAGTAGACATTCCAGCCAACCTCCTAGTCGTACCGGCAGTGATCTATCGATTGATAGTCTTGATAATAGCAATCCTAAATTGTCTACATATAAATTTACTCCTAAATCACTGGCTAACAAAAAAATCGATTCACGTCAAGGCTCCTATACTAATATTCGCTAGAATCGCTACGATAGAATCAATTGAAACAAAAAAACAGACCACAGACAATATAAGTGATGAACTCTTTCGAAACGGAAGGAATTTTAACGCAAATAAGAGAATCAACTCTTCTTATCTTTTCAAATTTAAATGGATGTAAATAACGTCACTTGATGCATTCAAGATAGATTTGATTAACCAAAAAAGAAAATTTACTTAATAAAATCTTTGGGTTTCATATGAAAATATCTCAAATTTTCAATTCAGAAAAATTTCAATTCTATAGGCTTGCATTTCGGATCGATCCATTCAATACCGTAGATATAATGAACAACTTTTGAATGGAAAAAGAGATTCAATTGATTGCCAATGATTAGACAATAATTATAATGTAATTGATGGATCTTCCTGAATATTTTTTCCAGTTTTTTTCTAGATATTCTAGTCATTCACAAAAATTAAAACGAAAGAAGCTAAGCGGAAAAGAATCGAGTTTTTCCGTTGCTCCTAATTCTGCTTGGTCCCTAGTTTTTGTTTTCTGTAAAATTTCCAAATGGAACATTCAGTAGTTTGCCTAACAATCACTGCCTCTTCTTTCTTTCTCTTTCACATAAATCATCTTATCACCATCATCATCATCATCGGACTTTCGTACATCTAATTCGATTTTGGATTTCATTTCTGGAACAGAATGGATCCGGTCCTGAACTTTGTGGGCAAACGATATAAAAAGGCGGTTCTTAGCAATCGAATTTTCAGTAAAATTCGCAAAGGGAATGTCATCTGCGTTCATTGTAAAACGAGTCGAATAAAAATTTCTCTCCCTTTCTCGACTCTCCCTCTTGGTTGTTCAGCCATCGCTGTTTTTCTTTTCCTCACTCTTTTCCGATCTCTCTCTCTCTCTCTCTCTCTCTCTCTCTCTCTCTCTGTTGTCATTGCACTCACTCGTTGCCTCATTCGCTCATCTACTCATCTCAGCTCGTCTCATCTTCATCATTCTCGCATCTTCCATTGCATACACAGACCAACCTAATACAGTCATTGAGAGTTCCGAATGAACAAATCATTATTATTATTATTATTCTTCATCTAGCTAATCAGCATCATCATCCAAATCGTATTCTTAATTTGGTCATCAGGATTAAATTTCAAAACTATTGATTTATTTTTTTGCTTTATTCTTTCATTCTTCTCTTCTCTCTTCTTTGAGGACAATCACGTTTGTTTTTTCAAACTCGATTCCGATTCGGCCATTATCAATATTTCAATATTATTATAATTTACCCGTTCGTTTTCTGATATCTAACTAGAATCCGAAAAAAAGATGTCTACCGACAAGAAAGCAGTGGTGAAAAATGCCGACATGAGTGAAGAAATGCAAGATGATGCAATCAATACGGCTCTACAAGCGTTGGACAAATACAACATCGAGAAGGACATCGCTGCGTTCATCAAGAAAGAATTCGATAAGAAATATAATCCAACTTGGCATTGTATTGTTGGTCGAAATTTCGGCAGCTATGTGACGCACGAAACCAAACATTTTGTTTATTTTTATCTCGGACAAGTGGCAATTTTGTTGTTCAAATCCGGATAGAAAAGAATGATAATAGAAGCATTCTTAGCCATTTTTTCTTGATTTTTTTTCTTTGATCCTACCTTATTGAATCGTTTCTCATCATTTTTTTTGCATTCATTCATAATGCTACCATCATCAATCTCATTTGATCTATGCTGTCTCTACGCTTGTTGTAATCCATCATCATTCAAGTTCGAGATGTGTTTCTTATTGCAACACCAACAAAATTCCATTTTTTTATTTCGTATTTATTTTAATTATTTACTACATTAATTATCTGTAAAACCAAAAAGCCATTGTTTTATCTCACCATTAGAGATTATTTGAAAACTAACATCTGAATTCTGAATGAAATTCTTAATTTTAAGATGGCTTGTAACCGTAGTGAATCGATGTCATCCCACTTAGATAATTATCATAATAAACCAATTTGAAATCATTCATTTCTATCATTTGCTTGAACGTTTCTTGATCGGGAAATTTTCGTATACTCTCCACTAGATATTGATATGAATTCCATTGAGCTGTGACAAGTTCACCGATCACCGGTATGATTTCGAACGAATACCAATCATAGAATCTAGAATAGACATTGAACGCTGATTAATGTTGCGACTGAGAGATAACTTTGGACTGAATTACATTTTGATTAAAGGATTATTAATTTGGCTGGAAAATTCTAGACATAAAAACATTCCGCCAGGCTTCAGTACTCGATGTGCTTCAGCAAGAACTTGGTTGATATCGACAGCATTACGAATTCCAAACGAAATCGTATAGGCATCAAAAACATTGGATTCAAAAGGTAAATTCATAGCATCCCCAGCTATCCATTGACAGTCGCTCTCTTTGATACCTAAACTTTTAGCTCGCCTACGACCTAATTGGAGCATTTTTTCATTCACATCACAGACTGTCACCGAACAATCAGGTATCCCATTCTCTTTGGCATACTGTAGAAATTCGAAGGCAATATCACCAGTTCCGCCAGCGACATCAATCAGTTTAGTGCCAGCATATGGCCTTAATTTTTGAATGAATTCGCTTTTCCAATATCGATGTATGCCGAAGCTCATGAAATCATTCATTAGATCATAATTTTTGGCAACACTATCAAAAACTTCATAGACTTCAACATCATAGAATTGAATCATTTAAATTAAAGTCTGGACCAAAAAAAAAAAAAATAATAAAGTTTGAAAATACCTTTATCAAATTTTTCTTGATCACTGACTGCTTGGAAACCGAAATGATTCGTTTTGTCGTTAGCTAAGCATCGAATTTGTTCCTGGCATGAAACTCGAGTTCTGATCAAATTCGGTGCTCGTCTGATTGATTGAGATATTCGCACAAACATTTTGAGAATGATGATTAAGATAATGGCTCTCTCCAAATCAATGAAGCTAGCTAAGCCAAGCTATGAAGAGAATTATTACACCCATCATACAATTGGCTGTCTGTGTGCGTATGTCAGCAATCACTGAGTTTGTGGAACTAAAATTACTAATAAAAATTTTACTTTTTTATTTTAAATAAGATTTTTAATTGATAATTTGACGTTTTTTAACTGCAACGATTTGAAAATTTTGAAATATTTAATTTGATTTTTCTTTTTCAAGTATTATTAGTATTGTTTGCATTTCGTTTCATTTTACAATAAATTTTTGGAGCAACACCAACGAATAATTTCGTAACAGTTCCTATTGCTTTGGTTCGACCCTCACGGAATATCAATTTCGTTCCGACTGTTAAATACTCAGGATTTTTTATGAAACGAAAATGCACTTTAGCTTTGTCACCAGTTCTTAAACAATTTTGATTCATCGATAATATCTGAGCTGTTTGACGAATGCCGCCGCAATGAACTATTTCAATTTTTGGAGATCTAATTAATGGAAAATTTTTACAATTTAAATATAATACCCATAGCTTGATATCTAGCAGTGATAGTAGTCGGATGATGTAGCACCAAAATTTCTCCCTCGAATTCCCAAAAAGATTTAGGATTTAAACTTGGACATAGCATCATCATGCCTTTACGAACTTCATTTTTTTTCACCTGGAATGATGAATCAAATTTGTTTAAATGGTCTGAATTAGGTCAAATAATTCGAGAACTTTTTTTAGAGCGAATGATGCTGTTTGACCGCTTCTGACTTCTTTGACTGCTAGTCTTTTCCGGTGAATTGATTTTATTGCAACATTGTGATAATTTCCCAAAGAATCAGGTCCTAATAGAAGTATATCGTTAGCTTTGATGACACCTTTGATGGACAATCCAGACACCACTGTTCCAACACCCTGAAACAAAAAAAAACAATTCTGATTAGGTAGATAAATCATTCTGCAAACAAATAATATACAGGAACAGAATAGATTTCATCGATTTGAAATTCTGCTGGACTGTTGTCGAAATTATGAGCTCTGGAGCAAAGAAGGTTTAAAAATTTTTTTAAATAATCTAGATTTGTTCCTTCAACATTCGAAACTTGAAAAATTGGACAGAGTCTTTCAGAAACAAAATTGGTTGCTGATATAACAACATCTTCATCGCTTTCTACAAGTATCGGAATTTTCCTGCATCCAGGCGATTTTAAAATTTTTTTCAAACTAGAAATAGTACTTTGTAAAATATTTGCTGGACACATATCGATTTTAGTAATGACGACAAACACAGGAATATTTAGGGCGAGAGTTACTCCTAAATGCTATGAAAAAAGAAATCGAATCATTATAACATAACAAATTTGATCATTCAATCAACTTCTTTGGTCATTCCAATTATTCCTGCATTGGCACCAATCATCAATAGAGCGTAGTCTGGCGAATGACTTGTCATGCCTGACAAAAGAAGGGATCAATCTTGGTCATCATTGCTACAAATCAAATACAAACCGAAAATAGTTGTCTTAAGGTATTTTTCGTGACCGGCCAAATCGATAAATGTAATAACTTTTGAAGATTCTTCACAAATTTTGGACCATTGTTGAGCATTTCCATGAGTGGTTGGTTTATTGACTATTTTACCAGAACTATCGAAACCCAGAATATCATTACCGATACTTGAAGTTCGACCTTTAAGAAATTTGGATTAAACATTTTTTTAATTTTTTTGTTTGAATTTACCTGTTTCTATTTCATGTTTATGACGGAATAATTTTTGTCGTGCTAGTCCTCTCCCATTATCGAGTTCACAATGAGTCAATACTCCTAGAAGAGTACTTTTACCAGAATCAACATTACCGACGACAGCGATTCTGACTTCTTGAAAATCATCATCTTTAGATTTTCTTCTAACTAAACATTCATAGACATAAAAATTTGATGAATGATCAATTTGTTTGCGACATAACAAAATTAAATTGGCTCCGAGTGAAGCTGTAATTTCATTTAGATTCTCGAAACAAGTATCCAATTCATTTATTGTCATTCCGATTTGGTTATTGTGGAATTTACCGATATCAATCATGAATTCAGTGCTCTCATTTAATTTTGTTTGAATACGATCTGAAAACAATCCAATCCATTCGGGATCGGGTTTCAATAATTCTTTCTATAAATCGATAAAAATGAATTATTGGCAAATGGTAATAAGATGAGAAACAGATAAAAAAACTAACTTTTTGATTAAGTAAAGAATTGATATTCAAATCTAATTTTAATGAATTATGATTGAGATGATTCTCACTGGAATCATTACAAACATTTGTAAACATTATCGACGGATATTCACATCGAGATGATTTTCATAACCAAATACTGGATTTCCGCAAGAGGTATCGAAAATTTTGAACGAAAAATTCAACTAGATTGAAAATTTCATGGGAATTTTTAAAAGACAAAAAAATCAAAACATTAAAATTAGTGTTTGTATGGAAATTGTTCGAATATTACTGCCAACATCATCGATAATAGGATCGATGTGCCGAACGTATGGCGTCCGCACAGAAACGAGGTATGCCAGGATTTTGGTTCTTAAAAACTTGAAAAACTCAAATGTTATAGCAAAGTGGTTTTTTTTTGTAATTTATGAATTTTTCTTTCTGAAACCGAAGAATTTGCGAATTTATTTACAAATCATAAATAATCGTTCTGTTTTCTTGTAAGCAATTGATTTCGAAAATTGAAAAAGAAATAGATACAAATTTTTCCGAATAAAAAAACAAAAAATAATCATTCAGCTTGTTTTTTTTTCTAAAACGCAATGATGTTCCAAGAACAATATCAACACAGAGAGGGAAGATTTGGCAATTAGTTGATATCATATGTTTCTCGATCGAGTTTAGATATCGCAGCCGTTTCTGACAATTTTTGATGGCGACAATTGAAGAAACAAAATTTCTTTGGCTCATCCAAGAAGAGAGTCATTGATACAAAAAGTAAAAGACATCGTGCATCATAAACTAGACAGAAAACTGGGATTTTCAGTATGCGACAAAGAAAAAAAGAAAATATAAAAAATTTCGAGAGTGTAAATAGAGAAATCGATAGCGTAGTAGAGAATTTTCAAATAGCATTATCAATTTTTTTTTCAATTCAGGCATTGGCATTGATATTTCGCAAAGCATTTGAGCCATCATTAGTGGAACTATTGGCGACGGACTCAATGGTTTTACCATTGACAGAGATTTTAGATGATTTACTACTAATTAATGATGTTGATGAAGCATTGGAATTTGGCGTTATATTTCGGCATGATGCTAACTTAGATTCTAAAGCTCCAACCTTTCTTAAAAGATCACTGACTATGTTTAGAGCTGAAATTCTCGATGATGCCGATAGCAATGGTAACTGATTAGAATTTTTCATTGTGGTGTTATTCAATTGATTGAGGCTTGGGGGAGAAATCACAGAAGTTGCGTTAGAATCATGATTGTGATTGCCTAGAGTTTGATCGACATCCAGGTGATTACGAGATTGATAATTTTCATTATTAGAAACTTGGTGATTGAAATTGAAATTCCGGTTGAAACGTTTGTTTGGAATAGAATTAGTTGGTGTATTGATCGGAGTAGGAGATTCTTCCGAATCTGATGTGATGGATGAACTTTTTTTATTAATGCTCACATTATTATTTTTAACATTCTGTTGTATCATAAGTTCTAATCGTAAATCTTTTGCTTCGTCTTTGAGCCTTTGTATCACCATTTGTAGCTGTTCTTTTTCGCCGATTTCACTTTCTAGCAATTCATTGCGTTCGATTTGTTCATTCAATTTGGCATCGAAATCTGCTAGCGTAGCATCCAGATGTCTTTTCGCTCTTTCAAGGTCATCGTTTGATTGCTCCAATTCTCTTATGTGATTAGTTAATTGCTCGTTAACTGAGGAAATTTCATCCAATCGTTCTTGTAGGGTTGTGCTCTGTTCATAGTTCTCGATGGTCATTTTTTCAATTTTGCTTCTCAAGATTTCATTTTCGTTGATTAGATGCAAATTTTTCGCTTCAAGTTCACCGATCTTCTTCTCATAATGAGTCAGCTGTGTTTCAAGTTCAGTCTCCAGTTCTCTACTGCTGAATTGAAACTCTTCAAATTCAGCTTGTAACTCATCATATCTTTCATTGAAATGGGTCAGTTTCAGGATAAGGAAATAATAGGAACAAATGACGTAAATAGTTTAAATCATATAGCTTTATCAGATTGTGACGATTGTTTTTTACCGTTTCTTATAAAAGAATGATTTAGAATCCGGAGCAGCATCATCAATGTTTTGATTATCATCATAAAACGTATTGGTAATCGGTTGAGCCATCTTGGTACTACACCGGAAAAAAGGACTCTACCAAACGAGAAAAATCGTCACCGAAATGAGATAGAGATTTTCGATGGACTTTTCTCGAAAAATTTGAAGGCGAACACAATCAATTTTTTAATTGAATTCTCATCAATAATAACAATCTAACAACTAGCTTTCTTAATCCAAAAACGGATTGTAACGAAAAATCGCCAACAATAAGAAATTGGAAAACGAGAGATTGAAAAACAGTCGAGAGCTGTTCCACAGAAACAAAATAAAACAAAGTTGGCGTTAACCTACAGATGCGCTTCTTCTTTCGATTCGGAAAAAATACTAAGCACTGAGACACACAAAAACAACAATGTTCGGATTTCGATGTGAGAGCAGCAGCAACAACAACAGCTCCACAACACCTACAACGTACAACGAACGGCAACAAAAAATTGCTATAACAGTTTTCTGCTTTCTTTTTCTTTAGAAATTCTCAATAATCAAAAAGTACTCTCTGTTATCGATGCGAATTCAATCAATACAGCTAAGAGAGAGAGAGAGAGAGAGAGAGCTATCAAGCTTTAATCTGCAATGAATTAACTATTCGTTTCCGACATAAATCTGGTCGACAGAAACATACAAGGTTATTGATGATTCTTATTCAGAACAATTTTCTTCATTGCTATTTTTCGGCTGAATTCGACGAGAAAACGATCATTTAGTAAACTCTTTTCGTTTTGCTGATTATGCCAATCATATTGCGTTGGATATCATCAAATTTTTCGAATCAAATTCTCAAACGAGAAAAATCGAAATCGATTGATCTATGATGACGATAATAAAATTCCATATATTTACATTTTAACAATCTATACAAATATTGACAAACATTGCAGATGAATTGAAAACAATACACAAAAGCAAACAATCGGAATACAATGCATTCTTTCTCTTGCTGGTTCATTGACTAATTTGTTGTTGCTTTGAACTTTGATCTAAAACAAATTGTTCTTGAAATTCTTGGTCTGATTCAATGATTGTCAGCAATCGAACTATGTCTAATGTTTCTCCTGGTGGAATGCCATACCCTTTTGAGAGTCCTAATGCGTTCGAAGGTGTTTTGCAATCATCTTTAGCATCTTTTCGCAAACATTTATCGATTTCGATTGAACTGAAAAAAGCAACTGAGGCAGGCAGATCATCGAGTTTCAATATCGCCGTAAAATATGATCTCGCCAATAGATTCGAGAATTGCAAAGCTAAGGCAGCTCTATATTTATGATCATTTTCGATGATATATCGTATCTCATCGTGAATTGAGATCGAAAAACGACCCTTGATCTTGAAACATTCCATCATCCATTTCATGCAGACTAGGAGAATGTGTAAAAAATCGACTGCAGAACTTTGAACTACCCAGTTAATTCGACTTGTGATATAATCGTTGCCAACAGCCATCGGCTCTAAAGCTCTACTGATTCTACCTTTGAGAAACGGTGTCCTTGGATTGCTCGCTGTGGCGATTCGTTCTAACTTGTTGAACATATGCGACTCAGTTCCGCCGACCCATTCTCGCTCAATTACCGTTTCATCACCAGTTTGTTTGATGACCTTTTGACGGTATCCTTTGGTCTGACAGAACATTTTCTTAGCTTTTAATTTAGCTTCTTCGTCAGATAGATTGGGATTAGATCGTTTGAGAAAACGTGATGCAAACTCTTGGCCAGAACCATAGACTCGTGCATAATTCAAAACTTTAGCTTCATCTCTAGTGATATTAATTGTTTTAGCTGTAACACTATGTACATCAGTTTGCTTTGATTTTTCTCCTTTCAAATTCATCCACCCTAAACCAGTCGAGCCTTGAACACCACAGAAATGAGCATCACCGATCAACGAGGCAATCCATAATTCTTGTGAGTCGACATCAGCTCCAACATAAGAATATCCTGCAGGACATTGAATAATGCCTTTAAGCTCACTTCCTAGTCTATCTGGATAGGAGTTACTTGCAGTCAACCAAGTAGGCTCAACAGCTCTCCTTGTGACTGTTCCACAAACGACAACACGAGGTAAAATAGATCCATCGCCATTTTGGTCATAGCTGAGTACCATTTGTGATAAAATTCTTTTCGATGAATTGATCCAATAAGAGATTTTATTCTGTGTTCGCACTAAATCATCCATTGAACTAGTATAAGGTTGCAATGTTCCGTCCGAAATTTTCTCCATGAAATCCTGAAACAAAAATTCAATCAAAAATCTATCCTAAAAAAGAAAAAAAAACTATTCCTGTTTTACCTTAGACAAAGGATTACCAACTCTTTTGTTTGGTCCATTCTTATGAGGCAATTTGAAAAATAAACACCCTGGAACAATATTATGCAATCCAGTAGCAATATCTTTTTCTTCTAGAGTGCGATCTAAACAAATAGATCGAATAGTACGCAGTGTTTCAAAAGATTTATCACAGTTTTCTGAGGTCGGTAATGGAACAAGATATCCCCAACCATTAGTTTGATCGAAATACAATGGATAACCCATCCACATCAATCTCAATAATTTTGGAATAGTTCGCATTTTGGTAGTTATATTGAATTGATCAAAATCGAAAACTTCATTGAAATCAATGCTATCAAATTTGTTGAGGAATTTAGAGTTTGAACACAACTCAACAAACCATTGCGGATACCCAGGAAGATTCGGTTGATTCTTTTTCAAATGTTTCGATGTTTCCATTAGGCTTGAAACGAGATCATTTTTGTTTAAATTTTCATAAGATATTTCTCGAAAAGATTTTTTGTATCCTAGTGATCTTGTTTTCCAATCAAGATCCCATAGCCATGGATCGCTTTTATAAATTTCTCCGTTCAATGCGGAACAAGCATCGCAAGCAATCTCTTTGAGAGTTTTATTGATTTCATTCTTGTATTGATTGAATATCGAATGAGACTCATTGAGATATCGCTTCCAAACATTTTGATTCACAGGCAAATACATTATGGACATTTCTAACATTCCAGCCAAAGTGACTGGATTAGGAAATCTTTCGACGAATTGAGGAAACAGAGACCGGAAAACATCAAAAGTCGCTCGAACATCGTTGGCGCAATAGTTCATTAAATTATTGAAATCTTTACGAACATCTTGTAAAGTTCCTTTAAGAAATATGTTTCGAGGATCTTTGGAAAGCCCATGTTCTGATTTACAATATAGTTTATAAACATCACTCAAATTATTTAATGATGAAATCTCTTCCCAAGGATTTCTGTTCCTCATTGCTAGAATTTTTTGTTCTTGGTTTAATCCAGCAACACAGATATGCAAACTCATGGTGTCCAAGAAACGAGTACGATCGTTTTCGATAAGATATTGTTCTTTTATGAACGATCTATCGAAGCTCACATTATGACCAACAATCAATCGTACTTGATCCCCAAAATGACCCATAGAAATCATATCTTGAAGGGTATTTTCGCGAACGTATTCAAAACCAGAATTTAGAACAGTTTCATTTTTCACTTCTGCTAGTGATTCACTACACCAAGAATACCAAGCTTCAGGTGATAATGCAACAGCTAGTGTCGGTCTATTATTATTTGATTTCTCCATCAAAACTTCTACATCGAATACCAAGCTATCTTCTATCGGATATTCAACTTTGTCGAAAAGATTATTTTCCACTTGATAACGTGTCCAGCCTGGACTTAAATTCCATTTTTTGGGTCGAGATTTCAAAATTTCCTCTGGGATTGATAGAAGCTTATCGACACTATTCAAATAAGGTTCACTATAACATTGTCCGAGATAATTGATATGATCGACGACATCATGATTGAGCAGATCTGGTAAATATTTTACAGCGGACTCCCATGGATGATTGATCAAACTTTGTGACAAATCTTTCGAATTCAATTCAATATTGCCGATAGATTTCTTCAGCTGCTTCACCACCATATTCAAATCGACATTGTTCTTAAAATTCGTTGTCCTACGAGCAAATAACTTTCGATGCAAGAATTCTGGAATCATTTGGATCCCGAGTTGATTCAGTCTACAAAATATTAAGGATAGAAAAATTAATTTAGTGAAATCAATTTCAATTTTCAACAGATATAAATCGAATAAAGAAATTACCTAAAATTTTTCATGATTCATCTCATATTTTGATTTTTTAAAATCACGCATTTTAGAAAAAATGTGTCAAAAATCTACTACCCCTGTGTTTCTGCTTTTCCTTTGCAGAGCTACGTATTCGTCTTATCTAATAGATGGCAGGCTAAACTAAATAAGGCTCTTTAAATGAAAATTGAGACTAAGTTTGGTATTTATGCAGGGAAGTAAACTAAATTGAAAGGATTTTCGTTAAGTCGTTTTGTATATCGGATATCCGATATATCCGAAAAAGTATCTTAGATCGATCGAATTCGGTATCGAATTTTGACAATATTATGTGCTGTGAAATAGCTACCAATCGAATATAATCTTCTTTCAAAAGTTAGTGAAAACTTTTATTAAATTTTAAATTTTTTAAAATTTTATTTAGAAAATACAGTTCCGCATTTCGAATTATTAGCAGCGATTGATTAGCTGTAAATCCTTAGATTTTTTTTCAAATTTTGATATTTGTAAAACAGAGAGACAAAAATCTTACAAAAAGATTTCTTTCGATTGTTCTGTTGTATCAATTTGATTGTTGAATAGCAAAGATTGTTGTTGTATTGTTGGATTGGATAATAATTGCGTTCTCAATAAACTTTGATGTAGTTTTCCACAGCTTGAATCTGATCGAATGAGAATGTCTCAATAAGTGAATCATCTTCTTCAATCAATTCGTCGGTTTCCTCAAAAATTCGGAAAATTTTCGACCAATTTCTGAGCGTTTTTAGCATATTTAATGTGCAAGCTGTCAAATAATATTTGAGCGTAGGCATTTTGAAACCATTGAAATTGCTTCCGGCCGAGAGAGTGTAGGCACCCATTTCCGGAAAAACAATCCATTCGCCGATTTCCATTTGTGGAAGAATACAATCTCGGACCACGCAATCCATGCTATCACAAGTCGGGCCCCAAATTGTTGAAAGAGAATATTCTCGGTCTTTGATAGAGCCGTTCAATGGGAATGGGTTGGGATAAACTTGAACATGGTCAAAAATGATGCAATTGAATGATCCGTAAACGCCATCGTTGATGTAGTACATGATTTCTTGTTTACCATTCTGATTTAGAACAGAACGCTTTGCAATTATATTGGTTACCAAAGTAAAAGCCGAAGCGACCTAGGTCAAGAAAATTGATTACTCAATTAAATCCGAAAGGATTTCGAAAAATTATAAACTCACATAATATCTTCCAGGTTCTGCAATGATTTTGATTTTGGATTTGAGTCCATTACTATCGAATTCAGGGAAATAAACATCTAATGATTCATTGATCACTTGAACGAACTCATCAAATGAGACTGGTGCGTTCCGGACACCAGGAAATCCTCCACCAATGTCGAGAATGTGCATATTGAAACCAAATTGAAGACCGATATCGAACACTTGTTTGGCATTCGAAATCGCCTGTCTATATGCACTTGAATCTTCGCATCCGCTTCCAACATGAAAGCTACATCCAACGACATTCACACCGATTTTTTTCGCAATCTGTAGCAAAAATGGTACTTTTTCGAGTTCGGCACCGAATTTTGCACTGAAACGACAAACTGAATGGCTATCGTCAACTTTGATTCTCAAAATCATCTTGGCATTAGGGTTAAGTTGACGAATTTTGTATAATTCCATTTCATTATCGAACGTCATACAATCGACGCCCATCGAGGCAGCATGTGTAATGAATGATTTGGTTTTGCATGGATTGGCATAGATGATGTCTTCGGGCGGAACGCCAAGATCCAAAACAGTATCGATTTCGGTCTTTGAAGCGCAATCAAAACCGATTCCAACAGAAGAAAGAACTTGCAACACGATCGGGGCTGAATTACATTTGACAGCATAGTATGGACGTACTCTTGGCAATTTTAAGAGCCAATTTTTATGCTTACAAAGAATATCGTTCACATCGCAAACATAGAATGCCTCTTCATTTTTACGTTTCGCAATAGTCTCACCAATGATATCATCCACCGATGGATTTTGTTCGAAAAGCTTCTCCAAGATTGTAATTTTCATTTCAAATTAATTATTCAGCAACGAGAATCAATCAATCTACTCTTATAGTTTTTCTTTCTATATTTAGCGAGCTCGGACAAACTTGGTCTGTTCGTAAACGAATTGGATATTTAGAACAATCAAAATCAACTCGAAACTGGAACTGATGCAATTTAACGAATGCGAATGGCAGCGAAAAAAAGCCTAGAATCCAAAGTTTAGCAAACAACCAAATTGTCAAGCTCAAATCTCAATCCAAGGTGGATCGCCTTCGCAATGTTTTATTTCAAACACGTATTGATTGACCAATACTGCGGGACTAATCTTAAGCAGCCCCTTTGCAGGAATAAATAATGAATCGATATAAAACGTATTTTTGATAATAATCATTGCATCATCATCTTACCTGATGGATATATGTCCACCCGAGAATTTTTGTTTGATTTATTGACGGAATTGTGGAAAAATTTTATTCGGACAGATCCGAAAACGGAAATTTAAAGCGATGTTTTTTGATGACGACGACGTTTTGAATTTGTTTACGTGTTCACAATTCGTTTCGATAGCAGTTGATGATTTTTTTTTAATTTCGATCGAACAAATGAATTGAATTTAGGAACAAGCCGAATCGTTCAACGATTACTTTCAATCCAACAGGATCCAATCCAATACAATCAATCAACAGTAATGAAAATGTAATCGTGAAATTTACAAACTATCTCGATGACTTTAATGGTAGGAAAGAAAATTAATCATACGCTTTTATTCTCTAGAGACGATGATGATCTCATTCTATATATAGTGATCGAAATCACCTCGGATTCTAATCAAAACTACCGCCACTATTCAATATGATCATCATCATCATCATCGAGAGAATGAGATTAAAAAATTTCATTTCTCTATGAGAAGAAAGAGCCAGGAGAAGGAGAAGAAGAAATTTTTGAGTATTACCGAACATCGAGATTCTCTCTCTCTCTCTCTCTCAACAAAATTTAACACCGAAATCAAATTGATAGAGGTATTTTGATCATAGCAAGGATCCCTATTTAATGGTTGCATCAGTTGGTCGTTATGATAAGATGCGATTGTTCTATATCCTTTGATTACTACACAAACGCTAGAGTAATGATAATGGCCACCATTCTATATAGAGCAGATGAAACTTAATGACTCTTTCTAGGCTCTTTACGAAGTCCAATGTTTTTTGGAAACCAAGTAGTAACAGTTAAGAATCGAGAGATTTTTTCTATTTGAAATTTGTTGCTTTTTAAGACTTCGATCGAAGTCTGAAAGTATGAAATCGAAACTCTCTTTGATCGTTCGGAAAAAATCTCATCATTTGATTTTGTTGTGAGTTTTTGGTTATAAGATTGCTACAAGGAAGATATAAGATCCAATAGGCTATCAAGCAGAGTGAAGTTTGTTTATTAGATTAATCATTTTCGACGTAGTCAATTCGATAGATTAGAGCGAAAGAGAAATCGTTTGTGACAGAATCGAAATGATAAGCAAGATTCGCACAGTTGCGATAGCTGTTTTTGTTAGAAATCTTACAACTAACAATATTGAAGTTGTTTTTTTACGAATATAGATTTAAATTTTGAAATCCTAAAACAAAAATTAAGTTTTGTTTAAGTCGGTTGGCAGTTGAGGATGGGGCCGGTTCGATTCGGTTCCATCGAGGCTAGCATTGGTTGGTCGAAAAAGCAGTTCTGATTGATTGCATTATAAAATTTGAACCCAATACAGCAAAGACAAGAAGATAGAGAAAGTCAAGTATTTAATAATTTGATTTGTTTCCCGCCGATGATGCTATTGCGTTGATTTATTCTTGAAGCAAATCAGAAATTCTTCTTTTTTACAACTACTACTTGTCTAAGAGAAAATCTTTGGACAATGAATTGATTTGATGTTACGACTACAACTTGTTTGGTTTTGATAATCGATAGCCTTTTGCATCTGATCGTTTTCAGAAATTGAATTCCGCAATTTAAATTGAATTTCATCATCATCGTTATCTACAATCATGCAAGCATAAATTTACTGATTCCAATGATCGTTGAACTTCAAACATTGAACCTAAATCTTTCTGTATTCTGTCTCTCATCGATTTGGAATCTCGAAATTTCTTAATAATGAGAATAGAAACAATTGATTCTGATTCCTTTGTCGAGAACTCTTGATGATGGTGGTAGTTTCTCTCTAGTTCTATTCAACATATCTAAATCTGAGTGATTGATTGAATCAAAGATAGAAATTTTAATTCCGTATCGATCCAGTTCAGACCAGATTGAATGAAGATCGTCCATCGTAATGCTCATCATTAAATAAACATTTTGATTTATTTGAAATTTAAAAATCCAATTTATCTCTTCTATGTGTGTGTGTGTGTGTGTGTGTGTCTCACACTTTTCTTGTCAAAAGAGAATTCTTAGAATACAATTTTTTAAAATTAACAATCAAATTGAGCTTTTAAAACCACAATAGTATTCAAAATTGATTCTTATTCAATCGAGAGAAGAAAGTCGAATCCGAAAATATGGTCAAAAAAAAATAAATGAAAAAATCTGATTCTTAGATTTTGATCGAGTCCGATTGATTTCTTTTCAGCAAAAATCAATAATCAGTCGAAATACCAAGTCTGAATTGGAGACAAGCGAAGAGAAAAATCGATAGATAAATTCTTTTTTCATAGAGTCAAGAGAAGAGTATAAAAAAACAGAAATTATTAATTTTCCTCTAGTCAGACCGTTTCTATATTTTTCCATTCTTCAATCTTAGTGTTTCGATTTATGTGATTTCTTTTCCAAATATTTTCATCCAATCGCTTAATCGCCAACCTTATTCTTCACATTAGTATCGGTGTGACAACCTTTGGACAACAAAGACCAATTCGAGTGTGTTTTTTTTTTATTTTTGAATCTGAAAAAAAGCATCCAATTTTGAGCTGAAATCAAAGTCTCACTCTTTTTGTTGCATCAAAGGAAATTTTAATGATTTCGTTAGATTTTAGATCGATCACAAGACTTCTTTTAGCTGAACTTTGAATTTTTTCCTCATCTTTGCATGCCGAAAATAATGATGATTTTTGATCGAAGCATAGAGATTGAAGTTGAATCATCAAAGATATCTGAACGTATTAGAATTTAGAATTGAAAAAATTAGATTGTTCCAGAGTCTAAAAATGAAATGTTTATGCTTTGCGTAGAGTAACGAAACTAAGAACTTACTTCGCTGACCAATCAGTGGTTCCGAAGGGATTATTTGTTCCAAAAAGTTTTCTTCCACTATTATTGCTATTGGTTGAACTCTTCGAAGGTATCGTGGTCTTTTTGATTACTTTTTCATTAGAATAATTATCATTACTATTCGATTTGGCGGGATAATTCATAAACGAGCCAATGATCGAATAAGCTTTGTCTATGATCAATAATGCGGAGAAAAAATGTTAGATTTTTTCACCCAAATCAAAACTTGAGCAGACCAAATTTACCATTATTCTTGTAGACATTCTTTGTATTTTGTCCTGCGATATACCTAGAATTGGATAAATATTGTTCCTTTACAGAATATTCCCGTTTGTTACTTGTGATGCTATTAATGCTGGTGTTCGCTATCGATTTAGTATCATAGACAGCAGCATTTAGCGAGGAAGTATGACTTTCATTATCGAAATCATTCTTATGTTGGCCTTTGTTGTTGCCCATCATCGATGATTGCTGCAGACTATCAGTGTCCGGAGTAGGCGATCCAGGATAGCCTGAAACTGTTTTGGAATTCGATTTGTATATATTCGAAATCTTACGGAACTCAGAAATTGTTGGTGCAGTTTTGATGTTAGCTTTATCCACAAGAGAAGAATTGATATTCGATTGAAGCCTTCCAGAATCGATATCATCAAAATAGCTGTGCTTCAATGCTTGAGCAGCTGTCGGTCGTTTTGCAGGATTCCATTGTAAAGTAAATTTAAGTAATTGAAGACCCATCGAGGATAGGTTGCCTACGATCGTTTCGATTGGTATCGATGTGAATTGTGGAAAGCGGAAATTCATTGCGTTAGCCAGAAGATAGGCATCTGGCCAATCATTTTTGTCTGGAGTGCCAAGTACTGAAGTGACTCGGAATATTTGATCAATTTCACTTCTACCTGGAAACAGTGGCTGTAAAGTGTAAAGTTCAGCCATAATGCATCCCACTGCCCAGATGTCTATAGGAGAATTGTATTTTGTGGATCTAAGTAGGACTTCGGGTGCGCGATACCATCGCGTTGAAACGTAATCGGTGTATGGTGGCCGAGATCGTATTTCACGTGCTAGACCGAAATCGGCGATTTTGATCAAATCTGGCCCCATACAAAGAAGATTCTCTGGTTTGATATCACGATGAAAAAATCCATGCTTATGCATGAATGTTAGACCTTGTAAAATTTGATAAAGAATTAGGCGATTGGTTCGATCTGGTAAAGGTTTATCACTTTCGATGCGGTACAAAAATGGACAATTTTGAGATATGGAACAAATCCAATCAGAATCAATCAAATAAATCGAGGTTATTACAATTAATTTGTTCCATCAACTTACCGATCTTTGATCAATTGGTAAAGATTCTCTTTCATATATTCGAAAACAAAATATAATATGTTGTCCTCACGGATTACCTCCTTCAATTTGATCAGATTTGGATGACTTAATTTCTTTAAAGACTTTTAAGTTTTAAAATTTATTAATTTCAAACGCTTTTAATGATTGAACATCTAACTAGATGATAGTTACTTTGACCTCACGAAGATTCATACATTCTTCCCAGGAGAAATATTTGCGTTTCATTCTTGACGATCGCAGATCAAAACCGAGCAGAAAAAGCCGAAGAGAAATAAAGTAAAATCAGAATGAAATAATTAGATCGGTCTAATTATCGCTCTTGGTGGCTGTACGAAATCATCGAGATTTTTATTCAAATTCGATGTGATAGTTTATGATAATTAAACATTGCAGCATTGATGATAATATTTTCAAATTACTTTTTTATGGCGACACGTTCACCTGTATCGATTTTTTGTCCCAAAAAAACTGATCCATAGGTACCATCGCCTAGTTGGCTAAGTGTCACATATCTATTCATATTTCGCAACGATGACCGATCTGATTGAGGTGAGATGAGTGCTTTTCTTTCTCAATTTAATCACCAGCGTTCCATGATAATTTTCTTATGAGAATCAATTGCATTTTCATTCTATTTCTCAGTCTTGAATCAATTAATGTCAATTACATTTGGGAAATAGACTGTTTTTGTGGAATTGGTCCTCGTCGTTATGTAATCAGGAAAAAGAGAGAGAGAGAGAGAGAGAGAAAGAAAGAATACCTAATATTTCATTGCAAAGTACTATGGAATGAATGACGCCTTCTGAAAAAACCCAAAGTTATGCTTGTCTCAAGGAGCCAAACTTTCTCTACATCGCTCTCTCTCTCTTCAGCCCCTCTTCCTCTAGATTCTCAAAAACATAGTCTCAGCCATTGTAACAATTTTAAAAATCATTAATTTTCATACAAACAACGACCGAATGTTTGGGTATGCATTTGAGCCGACCGGAGCGAGGTGTTTTTGCTTCTACGGTTACCAAAGTGACCAAAATGTCGAATATCAAACACGCATCTCAAAACAAACAACAACAACATATTGGTTATAAGTTGGTATTATTTTACTACTAATTTTCCTAGATTTATTGTTAAGATTGGATCATTTTGTATAATCTTATCTAGACGTTGTCATGGATGATGAAATCTATTTTCTTCTACTTCATTTTCAATTATTTCATCATTTACATAATCTAGAATGAGATATGTTTCGAGAAAAACATCAGTGCTACTCGATTTTATGTTTAAATAAAGATTACCAAGGAGATTTAGTTTTTCCTATTTATCAAGAAACATCTTGGCCTTAAAAATTTACCGAAATTCGCAATTCTAATGAAGAATTTCCAACTATTTTAATCTCACTATAAAAATAGCCCTAGCATTATGAAATTTTGTCGGCCAATGATGACATGCTTTGAATGTTTCTTAGGTCCATTTTGAAGTATGGAATTCAAACAGCGACATTCTTTCACAAGAACTCACACTCGACACATCAAATACACAATACACAAAACACAAAATCTAATCATTTTTTCTCCCTAAAAACTCTAGGTATCTATCAGAACACTACATATTTTGATCTTATTTGATCAATCCTTGTAAAGGATCGAAATGATAAGAAAACGATAATGTTGATCGTGATTTCGAAATGATCATTACAAAAATAATATGACAAAACTGTCATATTGTTTTCTAATAAACAGATCAAAATATCGGAGATGATGATCGAATAGATATCCGAAATTCGCATTCATTGTTTTGTTTTTTCCTAATAATTCAGGAAAACAGAACATTTTGAATCGATTTGTGGAAACAGCGATCCTGATCCGTTAAAATCAATATCACTTTTTAAGCTAATAAATTTTCTTAGAATTTTAATTTTGCAATGACCTTTTCGGATAACTCTTTGAAAAGTATTGAGACTGGATGATTTGAAGATTTAATTATGATAGGGCAACCTTCATCGGAACATTTCAAAATATCTTTATCGAACGGTATCTCTGCTAGAATAGGCAGATCTAACTTTTCTTCCAATTTCAGTTTGTCTGAATCGAACAAATATTGTCGTTGTGAACAATTATGGCATACGAAATGATTCATATTGCTTATGCAACCGATTATTTGTACATTCATCTTTCTAAACATATTCGCCCCTCGGATAGCATCAATTAGGCAAATTTTTTGTGGTGTTGCTACAATCACTACTCCATCGATAGGAATACTCTGGATTATTGAGAGTTGTGTATCTCCGGTGCCTGGAGGCATATCGATGACTAGCAAATCTAATTCTCCCCAGCTAATATTCCGAAGTAGTCGATTGATTGCCGACATAACCATTAAACCACGCCAAACGATTGGATTCTCTTCGTCGACCAGGAACCCCATGGACATACATTTAACTCCGTAATTGACTAATGGAAGGATCAAATTCTCTAATATAGAATGTGTAAAAGAATATTTTTATATGATGTTAATAATAATTTCACATTACGTTTATTAAAAGCTGGTTTTTTTCCTGCCAAACCAACCATAGTCGGTAGAGATGGTCCAAAAACATCTGCATCCAATATTCCAACTTGAATTTTCTATAGGAATTTCTATTTAATAGAAAAGATCTCATTTGACTAATTCATCTTACCTCATTGATAGCTTTGATAGAGTATGCAAGATTCACACTGACCATTGACTTACCAACGCCTCCTTTGCTTGAAGAGACTAGGATGACATTTTTCACTCCAGCGATTGGAAATTTAGCTTGTTTTTGATTAGGTAATGTCGTCTTAAAATTAATCTAATATTATTGATCAAAGTGAGATTAGAAAGATGGAAAGACTAATTAATATCCATTACCTGATTTTTTAAAAGCTTTGACAACCTTAGGGTCCGTTTGAACATTTTATCAACTGAATCGTTAGATTTGATTCAAAAACGCTTTGGCTGACATCTGTAGCAACACAGCTGATTATCTAGTACTTCGAAGTTTGTGGTCAGACGATAAAACAGCCGCCGAGAATAATGCGTTCAAATTTTCTGCTCAAGAATCTAATGAATCTAAGTAGAACGAATCCGATTGAAAAAGTTTATCATATTCCAGTGTTGGCATCAAAAATATTGGAAATTTTCGCTCCTAATGATGGCCAAATATTTCTAGATATGACATTTGGTGGTGGTGGCCACACAAAAGCCCTATTGTCGACGGGTAGAAAAATTACCGTACTAGCTTTAGATCGTGATCCCGAAGCTTTTGAAAGAGCTTTGGTCTTATCGAGAAAGGTTTCTGCCCAAAACAATGGACAAAAAGTGATACCTCTATTATGTCGTTTCAGTCAGATAGAAATGCTTTTTGAGCGTTTGAAATTTCCTCGAAATTTTCTTGACGGTGTCGTTATGGATCTTGGTGCCTCAACTTTTCAATACGAAAACGGTGATCGAGGTTTCTCATTAAGCAAAAACGGACCGCTAAATATGCGTATGGATGGTAATCTTAATCCACAAATGCCTACAGCAGCCGATGTTATCAACACACTAGATGCCAACGAACTTGCATTGATTTTCAAGGCCTACGGTGAAGAGAAGCATGCGATGAAAATCGCCCAAGCAATCATTGATTCTCGATTTATGATGAAACGAATAAACACCAGTAAAGAGCTGGCCGAAATGATTAGATCGACACTGATCAATTGTCAATCAACAACTGATAAGATTGGACGTTCCATTCATCCGGCAACGAAAATTTTCCAAGCGATTCGGATATTTGTCAATAATGAACTGAATGAATTATACAGTGCCTGTTTGTCTTTGAGCAGATTACTTAAATCTCAACCAAAATCTGGTCTTAATTTTATCGATTCTAATCAAATGATTGTTGAGAATAGGACCGTTGGTGGATTGTTAGCAATCATCTCGTTTCATTCGTTAGAGGATAGAATTGTTAAAAATTTTTTCTCCTCATTCGATTCAAATGTGAAAAATTCTAGGGCAAATAACTATGATCCTTTTCCCTCGATCTCATCTTCTTCGATGAGAACAATATCTTTCTTACGAGAGAAAGAGAGTCTCTATAGATTTTATCAAACTAAACTGATCGTACCTAGTGATGAAGAGATTCTAATGAATCCAAAATCTAGATCTGCAAAACTCAGAATTGGTTTAAGGTTACAGTGAAACAATTAAACAACAATTGATCAATCAATCAATCAATCATGTGATCATTTCTAAATCAATCAATTCTATTTTTTCGGTCATTGTTTTAACCAAAAAACAATCGAGATTGTATCCTAAATTTATTATTTAGATTTTAATTTTTGTTAGTCTATTTCTAATGAGATGTCGAGTGAATTCAATAAAAAAATTGTTTTAAAAATTTAAACAAATTTTCTCTCTCTCTCTCTCTAATCTGAAACTATAGTTAAGCATAGTGGAACTTATAAAGAAGAAAAAAAAAGAAGAATCAAATTTGATTACGATCGAATTCAGATCGACTGATCAAATTTGATTTTGATTTCCCTCTCGAATAATCATCAATACCATTTTTTTTTTTTTGTTTCGATAAGATAAATGAAAGATTTGATTAATAATCGATAAATTCATTGAGCTTAAAAAGAGAGAGCTATGGAAGAAATGAAGACGATATTTTTTTCTCATTCCATAGCAAAATTAGTTACGAAGGAAGAACAGACCTACGGAATGGCAAGAATTATAGTTTCGGTTTGTTTTCTTAATTGTAAGTCTGAATCAAGATCTTGGTGGAATGCTCTAGAATCCGCATCGATGCATTTGATTTGTTTTCTTTTTGTTTCATTTAGTATTGATAATTTCGTTCGCGAGTGCTGAACGACCAGTATTCAGTGATGTCTATGATATCAAAGGACGAATTCTCTTGCCTTATGCTGAGCTTGATGAACCATTCAATGCGTACTTCGATGCCAAAGCAAACAAAAGTCGAATCGATTACTATGGAGAACTTCAATTAACAATACAAAGACCAGATACGAATCAATTTTTTAAGATCGCCTATATGGTCAATAAACATGGCCATACGGAGCAAGTATGTTTCAGTATGGATGGATCTCTATTGGCTCCAGTTAACATTCAAAGCGTGCTACCTGATTTAAGCAGTTTTCAATTCTCTAAACGTGATTTGTGTCAAAATTTCTTTAGTCGTTTAACTGCTGAAGCACAGTGTGAATCGTGGACCTATAGCTATCAATTTGGTAACAGAGTGAGTAAATACCTTTTCCTTCTACGCTATAATAGCGATGGAATAGCAATACCAGTCTACTATATGATGATGGGCTTCGACACTCTTCTTGGATCACATTTCGATAAATACGAGATTGTCTACGAGTCATATTCGACTAAACCTATCAACGAGACTATTTTCGATGTCGCCGATAAATTTGAATGTCGAGATTTTCCAGGAGAAACTGGAAAACAAGGTTTAGCGTTGATGAATCCGATCAGAGAGTTCGTACACAATGTTTACGATCATGTTGATGAACATTTCGATAAGTTTACGGCGAAACATGATCGTAACTATACCGATGAATCGGAAGAGATGTTGCGAAGAAAAGTATTTCTACACAACTATCGATTTATAATGTCTCAGAATCGTAAAAATACTCATTATCAATTAGCCATCAATCATTTAGCGGATAGAACAGATGAAGAAATCAGTAAAATCCGTGGAAGATTAATACGAACTAATTCAGATTTCAATGGTGGCTTGTTATTCAACAAATTAGATTACGATATTGAACAGATACCTGATCAATGGGATTGGCGTTTGATTGGTGCGGTCACTCCTGTCAAAGATCAAGCGATTTGTGGTAGTTGCTGGTCATTCGGTTCGTTTTCCAAACAGAGCCCAGAATCGATGTGTTTAATTTTTTATTTGGAATCACAGGAGCTACTGGCACTATGGAGGGAATATATTTTGTAAAAACCGGAAAATTATTGAAATTATCGCAACAACAATTGGTCGATTGCAGTTGGCCAGAAGATAACAACGGATGTGATGGTGGTCTAGACTTTCAAACCTACAAGTATATCATGAAATCGGGTGGTCTCGCAACCGAAGAAGATTATGGACATTATCTTGGCGTCGATGGAATATGTCACGATTCAAGTGTGAAAAAAGCAGTCAAAATCAAAGGATTTTACAACGTCACTGTTGGTGATCCGGAAGCGATGAAAGCAGCGATATACTACCATGGGCCAGTTTCCATCGCAGTTGATGCATCACAGAAAACGTTCTCATTCTATTCGCATGGAGTTTATTATGATCCAAAATGTGATCCAAAAAATCTAGACCATCAAGTTCTAGCTGTGGGCTACGGAGTGCTTTATGGTCAAAAGTATTGGCTAGTGAAGAACTCTTGGTCGACCTATTGGGGCAATGACGGCTACATTTTAATCAATCAGAAACACAACGATTGTGGTGTGCTCAGTGATGCCACATTCCCATTGATTGAATAGGTTTCCGGATCTATTTACTCTTCAATTACTTACTTTTTCTCTGTTTTCGAAATAAAATATCTCAATCGATTGAATTTGATTGAAGTAATTGAAGAACTTAATTCGTCAAGCTATTTTTTATTTCATCTTTTTGAATGGAAAAATTGTTTTTTGTTTTCTCCTTTCCCATAGCATAAAATGAAAATTCCTAATGTGATATGTTTTATTAATGTTTTCTCTCCGATCAATTGGTCAGTACATGCAAAATAGAATTGTGGATTGAGATTAAATTTGGATCAAAATGAGGAAATAATTTTTTTCGTGGATAAAAAAGAATTTGAGAACAAATTTAACAAACTTTGAAAAAAATGTAAAAAAGGTAGATTCAAGACTAAGTTTGTTTGTGATAGTTTTAAAAGTCTGCGTGTTATCATCTTTTAGATTCTCCTTCCGGTGATAAACAAACAAATGACTAGTTTGAACAACTGAAGATAGAATATGAATGCATTTCAAGACAAAAAAGGAAAAAATATACAATCATAATAGTAGGGAAAAATATTTTTTTGAATCTCGTTTAGGATCGTATTGAAAAAACATCAATATATTCATCAGAATTCCACGCGAGAAAAAATTCGCCTAATCATTAATTTCAATTCAAGAATTTGATGATCATTGAATATGGTAAAAAATCTCTAAAACATGGTAAGGACCCTAAAAATGTGCATAAAAATTTTAACAAACGCTAACAAGGTCAAGACTGAAATCAATATAATCGACGACAAATTTAATGACGATCATTATTGTATAAGATGATTATGTTGAGGTGGTAAATAAGTCGGTGTCTGTTTGGGTTTGAATTTTCTTCGAGGTTTGAAATTTTACCTCTTTTCTTCAATTAATTATGAAAAAGAGGTAGAATCAAATATGCAGAGTCAAGAGAGTAAATTATCTAAAGAATTCCAAGCTGAAAATCCTATCCCAAAATCAAGTCTCAACAGAAAAACGGATAGGTGTTGGATCATTACTGTTTGTCGTAGCTGCTCTTAGTTGGTCATTGCTTATCCGTTCGACAGCTGCAGATGCCAAAAGATAGAGATAATTAAAGGAATCTTCGTTTTCTGATAATGATGATGAAATCGGCGATGAAAGCGAATGATTATCAATGGTCATCATTGATGAAAGATCTGAAGATGAGGATGATGGAGAAGACGATGAGAAAGCAGATGGAACACTTGCATAGTCATCAGAAAGATGAATTACTGAAGAAGTCGATGTTTGATTAAGCCAATTGACGATTGAATTGGTGGTAGCATTTGAGCAAGTATCTGCGAATGGCAAATCCAAGATATTAGGCCTTCTATTCATTATATTCTGTTGATCATTATCAAAATTATAATTATTGGCTTTTTGCATTTGTTCTTCTTCGTGATTCTTTCGCCATCGTTGAGTCAACTTGACTGGCGAATCTATGAATTAAAAAAAGAGTTAGGAAAAAGCGAAAAGGAGACGAGAAAAATTTTTAAGATGAATCTTACCAATGAATGAAGAACCACTTAATGTTTGACTAAATCCACTAACAGTAGAATTGGCAGTACTAGTTGAACTTCCGCTATCATCGGAATCGGCATCAAGTTCGCTATCATTGAAGCTTAAATCATCCTCATTATCGCACCTGATTGCAAAATTATCATAATAAATTTTTTTATATTCGAATTTGATAAAATAGAGAGTAACCTTTGATTTTCGATCAAGCAATTGAAACCAAAATGAGAGACTGGATGAGTTGATAAATTTGGGCCGTTTTCTGAATTAGTCCTTTTGTTTGAACTTTTTCTTGTTATAGTAAATTTCAGAGGATCGTTACCCTCTTTTCGGATGATATCTGGCAATATTCTTCTCCGAGCATTGATAAACCAATTGCAAACCTGAGATAAAGATTCAATCATAATTAATAAATCTACATTTTCAAAGAAATCACCTGCAGAACACTTAAATTGGCCATTTGAGAAAGACATTGCTTCTCTTGATCAGAAGGATAGGCATTGTAACGATGTTCATAAAGCCACATTCTCAAAATTTTAACCGATTCTTTTGGCAGATTCCCACGACGTTTTCTACTGGAAGTCATTGCTGATTTTATATTTGGATCCAATCCTAGACCATAAATAAGAAAAAACAAAATTTATAGACTGCATAATTTTTGCAATTTTCTTCAAGCTGAATTCGAAATCGAGGATTATGAATACAATCTTGATCGAAAACTGTCCAACATATTACATGAGATTTTTAATGATGATGAACTCTATATTTGAATTTGAATTCGACTAAGAGATGAATAGAATGTCCTTAAATGAATCAAAGAAAATCGAATAAAGCTAACGATAGAGAACAAGACAAAATGGAACAGATTAAAGCTTAACATTGAAATATTAATTTATTCGTTCACTAGCCCACATGGACACAGATGGATAAGCCAATGAATGGTCACATTGTCAAATGAATGCCAAGTTTATGCTCATGAATGATAATGAGAACGAAATAAAAAATTATGGTAGAAAAGCGGGAAAAACAATTCAAATAGAGCCGGAAAAAAGCATAAAGACGGAACGAAAAAGGTGAATTTTGGTATAAAATCGCAACAAGTGTTCAAATCAATTCAAAATTACCACTACATCACAACAGCTAGATTGAATTTTGATAGACATTGGCATTCGAAAGAAAGAAATTATATGAACTGATGCGTTTGTGATCGAATATTGAAATCTAGAAAATACATCAGAAATGTTGATTAACCGGTGGAGAAAAAAATTGCTATTATGAAAACAAGTATTGGCACAATGATGTCATTGTGACAATGAAGATTCCAATCAATATCTCAAAAAATCTACAAAAATTCAAAAAAATCGCAAAGTCAAATCATTTTTCTATAGAAAGAATAGTCTTTTCTCAAATAGAATTCAGAAATGATATCGAAAGAATGAAAAAGTTGAGACTAATGAAAAACATGTATCATTGAAACTCTTTTTGCTGTATTTGTTTGACTATTTCGATGTTCAATCAAATTTAATTTGGATTGATTATTCATCTGTGAGGCTTTAATGAAACGTGGAGAGACTGCAATCGTCACCTCAATTTATTCTAAAACTTTGCAGGGAAAACCAAATATGGATTGTTGTTGAATGAATATTTCTTTTATAGAATTGAAAGAGAGAGATTTTAAAAAGACATCTTAGACAGACAAAATATTTAATTCTAGACTATTTATTCGTTTGGGTTATTTAAGAATAGCATCTTCATCGTCATGACGATGTTCAGAATAGAAAATCTCTAACGAAATGCTTTCTGTCTCTCTAGCTCTGCTTCAGGAAGTTCTTAGGATAATTATAGAAATCAGATTGTGATGTTATTTTCATTATTTTTGTTAGGAAGACAATTAAGATGATGATTCTCTTTTGGGAAAACTTCTTCGCCAATACCACTCCGATCCTTAAATATTCAGTGTGATTTATTAAACAATTTTGTGAGAAGACCATTCTGTTCACTTAGAGAGAGACAAATCTAGTCGATCGAAACTACCCGACTAATGGGGAATACGTCGAAATGTGTGACAGAATGTTGAAGATTTTCATTTTTTTTAATTCCTCAAAGATAACTTTCCACATGTTCAATTTGGAATCTCCATAATATTTAAACGATGAATGTTTGGCTATGAAAATATTATCACGTACGAAATTAATCCATTCTCCAATTCTCATCTTACCGCGTTCCATTCAAATAATATTCGGTTTCAAACCTCTTTTAAATAATGAAAAAACTGCTTGAGATCAAAGCAACGTCTTTTCATAAAAAAATCCGATAAAACTTTTGATTCTTGAAATTTTTCATTTTTTTCTAATCTATCGATAGCAATCGGTTTCAATGTACCTAAAGCTTTGCCAATCCGAAATAATAATCGATCACCGCGATATAAATATAATTGGATACAAAAAGAATCTAATTGATTGATAATATGATTTAAATGTATGTCGCCGTTAATGACAGAAATTGAAAGGTAGAGACAGATATGATTTCAGTGCCCATAGCGCTTAGACCACCATTGCATCAATGATTATGGATATGGTGTGTTTGAAGCATGTGACAATCATCATCATCATCATTATTCAAACATTCGATTTTTTTTGAATCCAAACCATCTTTCAGTATTTTCTTTAAGATATTTATCATTGATCACCATCAAAATACAGATATAAACTAATGAATGAAAATGGGAAAAAATTGCTTGATTGAAAAAAATAAAGAGATTATTGAGGAACCGAAATTAATTGAGAAAGAATCGAAATAATTACATATTGAAAGGACTGGCATAAGTCGTAGAGACAAAACAATCATTCTCACCGATCTTGATTAGATTTTCTTCCTTGAGATTTCGAAGGAGCTATGTGATGAAAAAACTGTTGAACAACGCAAATTAGTATTCGAGTTTTCTAATCGTTGCTATTTTTTAAGCGATCAAAATCAATGGATTCTTTTTATGAAAGATATCGTTTGGCGCCAACGTCAGCAAATCTTCCGTCAAAGAAAGAAAGAGAGAGAGAGAGAGAGAGAGAGAGAGAGAGAGAGAGAGAGAGAGAGAGAGAGAGAGAGATGTGAAGCAAAGTAACCAAGAAATTTTGTGGAAGCAATGAATATTTGGAATTATTGATTCGACTTCTATTTGAGACTTGCTACTATCATTAAGAAGATTGCATCAAAAATTCACTCACATAAATATCACACATTTGCAAAGACCTTGTCCATACTTCTAGAAAAGTTTAGCAACAAAATAATATGCAAATGTCGAAACACAAACAGCAATTGAGAATCTGAAAGATGGCAAGTATAGAGATGATGATGTGGATGGGTTACGAATAGATACACCGATTCCACATAAAATTTTCTACAGCTAACCACTAATCTATGATTTGCATTTTTCTACATCACTTAATCGGATATTAATGAGCCAATACTATGATTCAATCTATTCATATCAATATCTATTGATAGCGAGAATCTGCATTTTATTTTGATCTGTTTTAGCTTCAATTGGATTGATGCTGTTTTATTCCATTCCTGTTTGGTTGATGACGATGATGATAAAAATCGTCATCACAAGCACCAAATTTGACAATACATTATTGAATCTGTGCTATTATGACAATTTTTCCGCATTGATGTCATCATCAAAAACAAGAAAGCGAAAAGAAATGTCAAAAAATGACATGTGGCAATAATGGAAGGAATATCATTTATATTCAGTATATTTAAAATAAAATTAGATATCCTATAGCACACAAGCTATAGACAAAAGCAAAACGCCAGATATATTCAACGATAAACTGATTTATTGAAGATTAATTAGAATCCTTAAAAGTCTTTATTGAAACAACTATTCGGAAGCACACCATCGTTCAATGATAGAAAACGGTTGAAATGTATAGCTACGAGGTTGAGCTGGAGCGAAAAAATGCTTTGATCATCATGATCAAAAGTCTTCAAATA
The DNA here is from genome assembly GCA_020844145.1 of Sarcoptes scabiei. NCBI lineage: Eukaryota > Metazoa > Arthropoda > Arachnida > Sarcoptiformes > Sarcoptidae > Sarcoptes > Sarcoptes scabiei. The sequence continues at coordinate 3,894,678 of CP080484.1, forward strand.
CAACCAAACACAAAACGCCTTTTTGGCATCTGTAACAGTATTTCTTTTGTCCATAAAGGGGTGTCGTTTACTCATCATGGGGTGAATTAGCCCAAGATTGAGAAACTTTTATCATAATCATCACATCAATTTTATCCATTCACTAAAAAAATAGATCGAATGACAGATGTTTTAAAATTCACTGTAAAATCCCTGATCGATGGTTCTTAACATCTATATTATCATCCAGCTAGAAACCGAAACAAAAATTCAAAATGAAAGATACATAAATTGATAAATAAGAAATGATCAATGCAATCAATCGTTGGTAATTTGATTTTTAACAAGATTCCGAGTGATAATAATCGCTGTATAAGCATTCAATCATCATCGCTCTCTCTCTCTCTCCTAAACAATCCGAATGCAACGTGTTGGATGAATCTATCGAATAATCATTGGCGATAAATTATCTTCATCCGAAAGAAGATTCGTTCGACAGATTGATTTGAAAAAAATATTATCTCATATGAATATTATTTTGATGAATTTCAATGATTTTTCAGTTTATTGAACGAACGAATTAATAAATTTGACCAAAAAGGCACATCTCAATCGATGAAATTCCAAATATACTAGAAACATTAATTTTATTTAATTTAAATCTATTGATAGAAATGAGTTAAGTTAAAATTTTTAATGCGCTACTGTTAAATGTGACATTAATCATCCGACAAATTTACGCGAATTCAATTTAGGTCATAATTTTATAGTATCGTCAATAGGTTTAAAGATTGTGAGATGATGAAACATACGAGTATCAAATGAAATTATCGATGATCGAATCAAGCAGATCATATTCATTTGGTATGACTTTCATAAATTTTCCCTAGTTGATAATGTTATCCTCATGAATGATAGCGTGGAACAAAAGGATTGTTCTTGGCAGCCAACACTAAAAGTCTTAATTTTAAAATCGTAAAGCATATTTTTTCGTATCAAACCATTTTTTCATATACTTGATTTAGAATTATTTAGCTCTGTCATTAGTATTAATACTGTTTTTGATTCTTTTCTAAATTTATAACTGTCATTTCGAATGCAAAAAGAACTAGAAAGCTAATAGTTTTAAGATTGCTTGAGAATCTATAAAAATGTTATTATCGGTATCAGAAAAAGTGTTCCGTTAGCAGAAACTATTTATGCATGGGAAAATGTAACGCTTAGATGCCGAATAAGTTTATTTCATCATTGCTGTTGATGATTCAAGAATCAAGAAAAAAATGTGTAAAGATTCTTTTGTTAAGAATGCACGTAAAAATATTCACTAACATTTCTTTCTAGGAAATGACTAGATTCTTCTCCTTGGGATAATATAATATTGATCGTGTAGGTCGAATAAGAATTCAATTCATTGATTTCATTGATTATTTAAACAATAAGAATGAAGAAATGTGAGTGTACCAGCAATTAGAGCAGAGCAGAGAGAGAGAGAGAGAGAGAGAGAGAGAAAGAGAGAGAGAGAGAGAGAGAGAGAGAACTCACCACGTTTGAATTTCATTTCAATTTCTGTTGAAGACGAGTTCGGAGATAAAAAGCGAAGAACAGGAAGACAAGTTTCGATAAATACAACTAATGAGGATGCTTTACTTTTCAGTTATCTATCCAAGATTTATTATCTGATCTAGATTGATAGAACGTAAATGATCGAATAAGATCATAAAGAGATTTCGATTGATGGATATTCAATGAACAGAAACATATTAGTAACAGTTTTAGATTTAGAACTAGCAATAAATCAATTGAATGTTTTGCGATTAGCGCAATGGGTTAAAAAAAAGAAATATTCGAATTTTGACAAAATCGAATTGATTTTGGAGATTATCGAAAAAAATCGTTGGTAAAATTCTCTAAGAATTGATAAAAAGAGACGGAGGATCCGATTCAGATTCACGAAGTTCATAGAGAGAAAAATGTGGATTCTAATTCAGGCATACACACCACACATGAAAACCACATGAAATGTGCAATCAAGCCCTTTTGATATGGTTTTGATGATTGTATGAATGACACAAGAGGAAAAGCTCATGAAAGATGAGAGAGCGACTCTTCAATTATCAAGACGAGAATATTGGTTAGAATTTTGCTTATTTAATACAAATTTTAAACAAATTAAAATTACACATTTCATCTTTCTCTTATGCGAGAACAAAATCAAAATCGAAGTAAATTGCGGTACAGAAAGAAGAGAGAGAGAGAGAGAGAGAGAGTGAGAGAAACAGATAGCAGAACACACCGTAAGATAATTGAAGATAAATTAGATAGATTCATTGATTGATAATCATAAATCAATAGATAGAAAAAATGGCGATATCATAAAGAGAGAGAGAGAGAGAGAGAGTGGATAGGAAGAGATGATGCTAGAAAGAAATAGATAAGTAAAAGAGAAAGAAGTTTTTTGCATTTGATTTCGAAGGAAAAAAATAAGTGTAAATATAGATGAATAAGAACGACTTAATGCAATGGATTTAAGATGATGATGAAGACAGCATCAAAAACTATAGGTGGTGTAGTAGTAATGTTGAATCTCAGCGAAAAGGAAGCGAAATTGATTCTTAAAATAAATGCTAATCAAAATAAGAACATCGCAAGTGTTGTCGATTAAGAGATTGAGGGAGAGAGAGAGAGAGAGAGAGAGAGTAAATCTTAGGATTATGAAGATCCCATTCAGAACTGTAAAGATGCTTCTTACGAAATTGAAATGGAATAGAGAGGAGAGGAAGAAAAAAAAAATATCACAAGACACTTGTCATCTACACCGTCATCGAAGGCACGCGATATTTGTTTCGATAGGGAACGAGAGAATAGAATCAGAATCAATATTCGCAAGAAATTCACAGGAAGAACTGTTTTGGGAGAAAAATAAATGCATGCAAAAAAAAAGAACTTTATTTGGAATTCAATTCTGCAATGTTCAAAACGGAAAAATTCTTAAAATTTGAAAATAAATCAAACTTTTTGCGAATCGATCGCGAATGCTGAAGTGAGAAGAAGAGGGGAGATAAAAGAATAGTGAAGAATAGTGGAGAAAAATCGTTCGATTTTCAATCCGTTCGAATTAGAAAATTTTCTTCCGACAAACGAATCATCTTCAATCTGTTTGAGCAATAAATGCACGGCACAATTACTAGAATACAGAAGAATACAGAAGTCACAAGCATTTGACCCATTCAAATATGATCATTTCATTCTACAAGAATATTGAGAATGAGAAATTAGTGATTGACTTGGAAAAAAAACGATGAAACACAATAAACCAGTACCAAAGAGTGAAAAATCACGTTGCTTTAAGTTGGGTCGCATGTTTCTTCGAGATCAAATACACCATCATCATCTGCACTAAACAGACAGATTCTCTACCTTTTCAATGTGCAAAAGGCAAGTTTCTGTTAACGAAAGCACGTGCTGCCTGGCCAACATTGCAAGCACTCTGTATTTTTTTCCATTTTGTCGACATTCGGATATCCATCCTACTCTGAGACTATCTCTCTTCTGTAGGCAATGACTCTTTTATAAAAATTTCGCTTTTGGTATCTACAAATTAGATACAAATTTATTGCGTAATACTGATCAAATGGATATTGATGCAGTTTTCGAATAAAAACGAATACAAATACAAAAAAAGGTTCCCTGAGAATCGATGAAATTTATATGAGCGACAAAACTTAATGAGCGAAAAGGGAAAATGTGTTCAAGATGCTTATTAAATTGTCTTACTCTCTCTCTCTCTCCCAAATTATTCAAGAATCGATCATATTTTAGTATAGAAATTTATTTTTGAACACATACTTTGACAAAATTGATGGAAAAACCAATCAATGACCAAATTGGTTTTTGATTAATTAATCGAAAAGAATATATCACGAATCAATCACAAATGTTTATCGAATCTAAATTCAAATTAATTTTATTACGAATTCGTTCCAGGTTATCAATTTGATTGTTTAGAGCGATTTTGATCCGTTCATTTGACAACATAGAGCTATCGTTCTCTTTGATTACGTAATTCGATGATATTTTGTGATGATTAACAACTGTTTCGAATGATAGTGATGACTCATTACATTCACGATGATGATTTTCAATGTTTGAATTTTTATTCTCATTCAAGTTTTTCGGTGAACTCATTTGGTGAATTTTATCATTTTTTAAATCAGATTTTCCATCTCTCGAACCGTTTAATTGTGTGATTGAGATCATTAATCCTTCAAATAGTTGTTGTAATTTCTTTTCATCTGGAAAAGTTCTGAAAATTTTTCCTATTAAAATTTCATTTATTTTCATACAATTTGGGCAATTAGAAGAGATTTTTTGAATCGGAATAGCAAATTTTTTGTAAAAATTCGGAATTTTATCATCTTTCACATTCACAGATTTCTCAGGCGATTGTCTTTGTTTTAATTTGATATTTTCACTATCCTTCAAAAGCAAAGATTTTTTGAGATTAAGAATTTCTTCATTTTTACGATCAAATTCTTCGATTATCTTTCGCTTAAATTCTAAATTATTATCAAAATTAGCAAAATTTAAAAATTAATGATTGTAAAAAACCTGATCCATCGGAGAAGTTATCGTTGCTCTCGAGAAGATAAAGTTTCATTTTGAGATCAAAATTTTCCTCTCGAAGTCTTTGAATTTTATCATTTAGTTCCTTTAGAAAATAATCTCTTCCATGTTGTCCCTCATCTGAACGTTTCAAGTCATTCGCTTGAGAATTTTTATGATCATCGAACGATAGAGATGGTAGGGTTTCGCATTGCGAATTCTCATATAAAGTTGTATCATTATAATCCAATGCTATCGATCGATTTTGTTGTAATTGTTGCTCTAGTTGACTCATTATCTCAAACATTCAATCTGATTCGATTTTTGGGAATTAAATTGAATGTTTCTCAACGGTTATGCAATCAACAAGCGAAGAAATTGACCCAAGTGGTCCAGAGTCCCAACAGAAAAAAACTTTGTGTGAAGGTTTATATAGCCTAACGGAAGAAATTTAAATTTATTTGCAAATAAATTTATCAAATTGAAATTTTGATATAAATCCTATTTTTATTGTTATTGAAAATTATGAATGAAAAAAACATCATTTGACAAATGGGATACTTTCTGAATATTTCTTTGGCATATATTTACGTAAAGGCTCAGGTATGATGATTCCTTCCGAGGTTTGATAAACCTCCAAGATGACACATATAGCTCTAGTGATCGCACACATCGTTCCATTCAACATGTGAACATATTCCACTGGTCCCATCATTTTTTTTGTTTGACCAAACCGTATCTGTAATCGTCTCGATTGATAATCGGTACAATTGGACACGGACACTAGTTCGCGGAATGCCTTCGATCCAGGAAACCATGCTTCAAGATCGTATTTCATTGCAGCGGAATTGTTTAGTGCGCCCGAAACGATAGCAACCACTCGATAGGGTATTCCTAAAGATTGATAAAACTTTTCTGAATTATTGATCATCTCATGAAAATGATCCCAAGATTTGTTCGGTGCGCAGACAATAAATTGTTCGACTTTTTCGAATTGATGAACTCGAAATATTCCGCGAGTGTCTCGACCGTGGGATCCCGCTTCTTGACGAAAACAAGTAGAGAATCCAGCATATTTGATTGGCAGAGACTGTGGATTGATCCATTCGTTTCGATGGATAGCGCACAACGGTTGCTCGGAGGTCGCAATCAAATATCTTTCTTCATTATCTTCATTTTTGTTGGAGCTAATTTTGTAAAGCTCCTCATCAAATTGATTTAATTGGGCTACTTGTGACATTAAACTTTTCTTCATCCAAAACGGCGTATACAGAGGAATGAAGTCTTGATCAGCAAGAAAATTTAAAGCGTATTGAATCAGTGCTTGTTGCAAAAAGACACCAGGGCCTCGAAGAAAATATCCCCTTGAGCCAGCAATATCAGCACCACAATCACCGTCCATACCGTCTATCTTATGGATCAAATCAATATGAGAGAGCTCTTTGTTTACGAACTCTCCAAAAGTTCGAATGATCGCGTTCTCATCTTCATCGTTTGAGATAGGAACATCTTGGTGGAGAAAATTTCCGATTTCTCTTAGAATCGCGTTCCGGTTCGATTCGAATTCGATTAGCTCTTCATTAACAGCGGCCATATTATTCTCAGTTTGTTTTCGTAGCATTTTAAGCTGTTCCAATGTTATTTTGGAATCGATTTCGCCGACCGCTGCCATCAGATCATCGAAATTAAATACTTTATCCGGAGCCTCCTCTGTTTGATCAGTGTTTGAAGGAGCATCTTGACTCGATGAACGCTGTTGTTTCATTTTATTACCATATTCTTTAGATATTTTATTCTTTGCCTTATTCAATTGATCTAGATTGTGTCTTGATTGTCGCCATTTTCGATCTAATTCGATCACTTGATCAACAGCATTCACATCATCGAATCGTTTACGAGCATTATCACGAATTTTTTCAGGATCTCCACCTTTCTCTTCTCTGAACAGATCCAAATCGAGAACCATTTTGATTCACAATGATTAAAATCTCAGGAAAAAACACGAATTTCGTATGATTCCACGTAGTATCTTTCTCTGCATTGCAATCGCTTTATTCACAGAATTTTTGGATACGAAGTATTTGAACGAGTCACGTGTGATGATGCTGTTAACATTGGACATTTCCCATTCCTTTTGAAGGTGCGTCTCTATGCTCAACTTTGTTTCGATTTGGTCAAACTAATTATTCGCCCTAAAAATTAAATTTTTCTTCTAAAACTCAATATGGCTCATCAAAACATTTGGTTCTCTCATCAAAGAAAATTCGGCCCTGGATCTAGACATTGGTATGGATCATAAATTTAATAATTACGATTGCTTTTATCTAATTTGTTTAATTTTTGACTATAGCCGTGTATGCAGCAACCATCATGGTTTGATCCGAAAATATGGCCTGAATATTTGTCGGCGATGTTTCCGACAGTACGCAAATCAGATTGGATTCAAAAAACTTGATTAGAATATCATTTATTTTTTCATTCTTTTCATTTTCTCAAATAAATGGTTTCAAACTGATCATATTTGTAGTTCACTAATTCTCATTAATCACAGAGATCTTAATTATCTTAAGGTGTCTATCTATCCATGTTATTAAGTTTCATTTATATTCGTGACAATCAGAATTATTATTCGCTAAAATTAAATAATTTTCCTTAAAATCTGATTAACTTTAAGATTCCAAGACTACGAAGATGGAATGCAGGATAGAATTCACATATGAAGTATTTCGATTATATAGCAACGTGATTTGTTTTGGTCGATTTTATTCCATTATTTTATCTTTTTTTTTTTTGTTTGTTTCTAAATTCAATCTTTTGAATCACCGGGAAAATGAACGAGCGTGCAAAATGTAGTGCAATTCTTGTCGGTGATGAAATCGGTCAATTGAAACGAATCGAATGGCAAACAAAGCAATCATCAGTAATCAGTTTGATCGATGATGGTCCGTTGCATCCATCGAAAAGTATAGTGTCAATAAATCAGCTCAGAGATTCAATATCAGATCAATATTTTCTTGTTGCGAGAAAAGATCATGAAATTTTCGTCTACAATTCAGCCAATGGTGAAGTCTGGCCAATCAAATACATCAATAAGAATAAAAGTCATTTAGTCGGTGCTAGGTGTGTTGATGATCAAAATATTGTCATCGGGTTCCAAGATGGTCTGATTCAACGTATCAATGTTGAGAATGATCTATGTTACGCTCGATACAAGCCAAATTCAAAGGCAGTAAATATGCTTGGGATTAACAATTCAGATAATTTTACACCGTCTAATGAATCGCCAAGAAAACGAAGACGGATTGAAAAAAATAATTTGACCAAAAATTCTAGAACAGCTAATGAAATATCGAACGAAAGACAAAATATAATGACGCTTCAAAATCCTAATTGGAATATTTCAAATACATATCTGACATGTTTCGAGGTTTCTGGAACAAAACTAGCGATTGGAGGGTTCAATTGTGATCTTAAAGTTTTCGATCTACATAACGGCCAATCGATTTTCAATGCCAAATCTAATAATGTGGATTGGTTGGGGATACGCCACAATATTTGGTTGAGTGGACTGGAATGGATAGATTCTGATAGTGCCGATCCTCACCTAATCGCTACCTGTTCTCGTTCACAACCATTTGTCCTAATCTATGATATCAAACAAAATTACCGTAAGCCAGCTATGACGATCAATTTGAAAAGTCTGAATGAAGAATCAAAAGTTCTCTCCTTCACTAAGCTTTGTTCGCTCTCAAGTTTATCACATTACGGCCAATCATCATCATCGATGATTGTTGGAACAACATTAGGCCGTATGATAGCGATCGATTTGCGTTTTAAAGGATCGACATCGAAAATTCTTGGATCTTTCAAAGGTTTCAATGGAGGCTCTATACGTGATATCAAATACGTTCAAGAGAGCCAATTGGCACATAAAATTTTCTCTTGTTCAATGGATCGATTCGTTCGGATACATACGATGACGAAAACAACAAGGACACTGAACACTAAAATCTATGTGAAAACTCGACCAACATGTCTTTATCCAATCAAAACCTATGGAGATATGAACAATTGTTTGAAAAAAAGCTCCGGAAATGACTCTTCTAACGATGACGATGATGATGATGATGAAAATGACCAGAAAATCGATAATTGCGTTGGATATTGATTCCAATTAATATTTAATAAAAGAAAAAATAATAATCTTGTAGAAAATCCATCGATTGATCATCATAATTATTGTGAGCCATTTTTTAGTGTAAAATAATTAGAATCTCAGGCTTCTCTTTTTAATGTAACATTTCAAAAAGAAATTTGTTGACTTCAACACTTCGGTTTGTGTGTTTTTGTTGGTGTAGTGTTTACAAATTAGAAACAAAAAAAAACAATATGATCGTTTTATTTGCTATAAATAAAACTTTTACAAACTTTCTCCTTAGAATAATTCAAAAATTAGTGATCGTAGTTGGCACATAGGAAAAACCTTGGAAGACGTTCTCTCCTAGACCAGGCGTACCAATGCCTTGTGATTTAATTACGGAATTCGGTATCGCTTCTCGAACGAAATCTGGATCAATATTTCTAAGATCGTAATGATCTTTCTGCAGGACGAATTCGAGATTGAGTTGATTCATAAACAATAAGAGTTTTATCGATCTTAACACTTACAACATTCGGATTAAATGGCGGCGATATTTTTTTCGCTTCAAGATCGGCCCAATTTATCGGCCTGAAAAAATCATGCCTGCGAACTTCTTCGGCATCTTCGATCGCTCCCAAACGTTTTCGTTTATCTTTATGCAATAACTGTTGATGTTAAAATAATTAGAAAAAGTTGAAATTAAATTTGTAAGTATAACGAACGGTGTCTGTTCAATGTTCAAATATTTCATATTACAATGGAAAGATTGTTTTGAGCTACCACTTACCATTTCTAATATATTTCGAGCAGCAACAGAAATATTTGCCCTCAACCTAACTGGTTTATGTAGAATGCTATCATACATTTCATTATTATCTCGACTATAGAAAGGAGGCTAAAGAATTTGGGTATGAAATATGAAACAAACAAAAAAAAAATAATTGGAATGAGGATCAATGCATAATAGACCAAAGTGATTGGACTGACCAATCCCATAAGCATCTCGTAGAGAACAGCACCAAGACACCACCAATCAACACATCTATCGTAGGCTTCTTTTTTCAAAACTTCTGGTGCTAAATACTCAGGAGTACCGCAAAAAGTATTGGTTGTATCTCTCTCACGTAAACCTTCTTTGCAGAGACCGAAATCGGTCAGAACAACATGACCGTCAGAATCTAGAAGAATATTTTCTGGCTTCAAATCACGATAGATGATGCCCTGTGAATGCAGATAACCGATTGCGCTTGTGATTTCAGCCGCATAGAATCTAGCTCTCGATTCGTTGAAAACTCGTTCTTTGGAAAGATGGAAAAAAAGCTATAGAAATGAAAAAGAAATGGAAAATTAAAGTCTAATGATTTAATCTAGGGGAGCTAGATGTTTACCTCGCCACCATTGACATAATCTAAAACGAAATAAAGTTTATCTTTCGTCTGGAACGAATAGTAAAGTCCAACAAGAAATGGATGATTCAGATTTTTGAGCAAAACGTTACGTTCGCTCATGATATGATTCTTTTCATTTCGTTTGATGATCATTTTTTTATTCAAAACTTTCACAGCATAGATACGATCTTCTTTGATGTGTCGAGCGGAATAAACTTTACCAAAACTTCCTTTGCCAATCGTTCGAAGAAATTCAAAATCACTTGGCTTTACGTATTGCTTTTCTGATGGTCCGAGATTGACCATTTTCTCATTCATATTGCTATTTGATGTTTGACTCTGATCATCATTGATTTCTGGCTCTTCGTCTTCGATACTGTTCTTTAAGCTACGATCCAATTGAAAAAATGATCGCACATCGGCACTATAGGCGGGTAAGAATAGATAATTGATTGAAGCTATCAAATTAATGGTCTCAAACTGAACTGATCAAGAAGTTGTGTCTCTGAAACGATCCGTTGTACTAGATTATCTAATCCTTGACGACGATTTTTGATAAAATCCGAGCTAAAATTATTGCCAAACAATTTTTTTCCAGGCAGTTTTAGATGTAGAAAAGAATATTTTTTCTTTAACTGAAAACAATCAGAATTAATTTATAAATTGTTAGATAAAGATAAATTCATATAGTAAGAAGGGAAATTACCGTATCACAAAGTTTACTGAACTCATTATAACGTTTATAGATGACCCAGCTTTGGTGATCATATTGTACCACAATTTTGTAGACGGTATATTTCTTCTGCTCTTCCCAAACTTCAGAGCTGACCACATTGGCAGTGATGGCCATTTGATAATGAAAATTTCAAATTACTGATACCAAAAAGTTTTAAACAACACAGATACGATTGGAAGATCAAATAAAAAATTATGGCCTTGTTTGATGAAGATTCAATCTAGATAGAAGATAGAAACAAACGTAAGATAAGATTTCGTTAGACTCAAATTCATCAAGATTTAAAATTTTATGGGGTTCTCATATATCATTGGCTGAGATCTATCTCTCACTCAATCGTTAGATGCTGATGATTAGAGCAATAACGCTGGAAGAAATCTGTTTTGGTTCGCTACGTTTCCTTCTGATCTATGTCAATGTAAAGAGTTTGATTACGATTGTGATGATCATCACTACCAATCTTTATCACCAACATCGTCATCATCATCGGTGACAACACCAACATCATCATAATATTAATCATTAATTTATTGGAGAAATAAAACAAATAGAGGATAAAATTTATTGAAACATAAGGCTTATAGAGAAAAAGTACTGTACCAAGCAGCGAAAGGAGAGGTTGGCGGTGAAAAAATAAATCAAATTTGTTATCTGCTATCAATTTCTATTTTTCTCTGTCTCAATTCATAATTTGATTTTACATCTATCTCTCTCCACCGAAGATTGACTTAGTTATGAATTGATTTTATTGAATTTATAACTTCGTTTGTAATTTATAACTTCATTTCTTCTTCTCTATTTGGGTTTATAATACGAAACGAACAACACACACACACACCATCGACCAATTTGTGACTAGAACAATACAGCTCTTGACGAAAAATGGGCAAACAATATAACTGTTGATGGCCACTGATGGTATGTATAATAGGAAAGCAAACAAACAAATAAAAGAAAAAAAAACTAAGCGAATTGACAATCACACTAATCGAATCTTAGGTCAACGAGACCAGATTCGGATTTGATAGAAAAACCAAATCAAACCACATACAGTTTAAGGCCAATGATAGTTCAGTTACTGGGAAGAGGGAACATTTCAAATATCGTCTCTGACAACAAATTTGTAAATGAGAGATCTATGATCGAAAATTCAACCATCATCACCACTATCACATTTGATAATCAAAAAGAAAAAAATAGTATCCAAACCAGCACAAATAGCAACGCCGCGCGATGGTATTTTTTTTTTGATGAAGCATCACAAATTTTTTTCCAGCATATAAAATATTATCAGGTTAGGTGATTACTATCACCAACATCGCCGCTGCCATCATCACCACCCAAATCTGGATCATCAAATACCATATTTAATAAAAAAAAAAACTTTAGCGATATCTTATCAGTTGTTTTGAAAGTTTTTAAAAGTCTAAATCTATAGAATTGGAATTTTTTTTTGATTTTATCACTCTCGAGAGATGGTTGATTCAAAGGTTTCGATTTTGGAAAGATTTTGAGACTCGAATTTAATTTTTGCGTAAAAAAATTTCAGTTTTGAATCTCTAAATTCTTGGATTCATCGGCTATTATAGCTTCATATAGCTTGAATCAATAGAGTTGAATCTTTTTCTTTCTGAGCTTTAGGAATTGGCGACTATCTCACTTATTTTTCTTCTCTCTCTCTCTCTCTGCAAAGATTACAATGATGATGCATAGAATGAATTCATCAAACTTACAGAAAAATTCAATTGATGATTGTAGAGAAGTCGAAAAAAAAACGTAAGATGTTTTTTAATGTGATTGTGAAGAGGGAGTGAGATTACTTAGTGTTGTAGGATTGAATAATTAAGACTATTAAGTAATCACTCAATCGAAAATCAATATTCTTGAGCGAAAAAGCAATTAATTGGATATGCAAGCAAGCATCAAATGGACAATGTAAAAAGTTAAGCTCGTAATTTCAGACTAATTCAACTACTAAAAAGCTTAGAAGAAAAGCTATAGATGATGAAGATGGTTTGGGTTTTGAGGAGGATTCAAGCAATTTAGACATTAAAGAAGAAAGGAATTTAAAGAACGGAATCGAATATCAAATCAACGGATTAAAGCCATACTTTATGTTTATTCTCTTAAGTCAATCAAATTTAATTAGTTTTGTCGATTAAGTTGACAATAATAATCCTTATTTATATTATCAACACTGATACTAATAATGGAGATGAGAATGAAGAAGATAAGCAATTAAAGCTGTTTGTAATGATTAGCTAGCTATTTAGTTTGTCTATTACATTTATAAATTGAATGATCTAATCTATGGAAAGTTTCAAATTGAAATATTCAAAACAAATATATGAGGATTATCATCTTTTGTAGGAGCAGTAGATCACCATCGAAGATGATAATCAGCAATCAAAAAATCAAAGAAAAGGAAAAAAATGTGACACCATTCTTTGATTTATCACTCCCTCACTCTCTCTCTCTCTCTTTATGGCTCAAAGTCAATCATTCCTCTTCTCACCCCTTTGAGGTCTAATTAAATCTTTGTTTTCTCATAGTCAAGTTATTGGTTATCTACAATTTTTTAATAATCTAATTAATGAAAATCCTTAATTAGATTATTGGATAATGAATCAACAGGTGTCTTACTTGTTTGTTTCGTAATTATCATAATCGAAATCGATCTAGAGCGAAAAAATATGGTTAGACTTAGAATTGAAAACAACAACAAAAAAAAACAAACCTTTTGACATTGATATTTGATTGGTTTGAGTGCAAAGAAAAGTGCAAAGAGATTCGGATGCGAATCCAAATGCCTAAGAATAGCTTAGATTAAGAATTTGATTCCTGTTTCCAAAAGATATCAAAAGAAAAACAAAATAAATTCTTAACAAACTCTAATAAATATAAACAATTGATTTTGTGATAAAATTATCGAACAACTAACCTAACAGGAATTCGGATTCGGGCCGGATAGATTCTAGAGATAGCAAAACTAGCAACACACAATTTGATAAAACTAAAAATGACAAAAAAAAATTGGCTAATACTGATTGATGGAGATGATTGATGACGCAAAAGGAGAAAATTAGATTATTTTCAAGATTTCGATGATAATTTGATTAGGTAATCTTGAGATCTTGATTTTATTTGAAAAATTTTGTCTGTTATTGTTGACTAATGACGTCTATTAAAGTTGATTATGATTGTTGTTGTTTCCATAGGTTCGATCTTTGTATCGCGTTGCTTTAGTCTCCGTTATTATGGTGGTCTTAATTGTGGATTAAAGTACTTGAAAAATTTAACTTCTAATATAAACAGATTCTAATTAATAGATGATTTTCATTGGATTCGACGAACTAAAATCAAATTTATATTGAGTACAGTTGTTTTTTTTCAATTCAATCACAAATACAAGAGCGATATTTTCCTACGTTTTATTTTGCTGTTTTTTTGGACTTTCAAACTGATCAAGAAAGATTGATAATCTCTAGATAATAAGCAATATTGTGATTAGAAAAAAAATAACGAAGACTACAACAACAATAAATCTTGTATTGTCATAAATTGAATTTAAGATACCAGCTTATCGTTTTCGAAGACGAGATATCGTTTTTTCGTTAGGAAATCAATAGTGGATATAAAAAAAAAGAAAAAATAACCGAATTTTCGGTCCGAAATCAAATAACAGAATAAAACTAATCGTAATCTTTTTGATAGAATATTATTAATTGTTATTCAGGTATCTAAGCAATAATTCTTCGATGCTTTGCTACTCAAACGAAATGAAACTATTGCGTTGAAGTTGATGATGATGTTCGAGGAGATTGATAATGAATTATCACAGTAAAAAACGAAAACGAAATTATTAAAAAATAATTTCGATGATGTTTTGATAGAGATTCAATGAAAGCATCGATCAAGATTTTGATGAGAATCGAAGTTTCAACATTTGCACTTTGTCATACATCTGTTTATGTCTCTCTCCCTCTCTCCGTTGGATTGGAAAAACTTGCGAACTGCAACTCTTGTTTCGCTGTCAAAAAGAGAGAGAGAGAGAGAGAGAGAGAGAGAGAGAGAGAGAGAGAGAGAGAGAGAGAGAGAGAGAGAGAGAGAGAGAGAGAGAGAGAGAGAGAGAGAGAGAGAGAGAGAGAGGAAAATTTCGATGTTATGAAGGCTTGCAGAACAGAGTTTATAACGTTTATATCTCCTCCCCTCTATTTTTATCTCTTCCAGAAGTAATTCTTTGGTGCGTTCAACAATTGTCTGTCTTTAGTCTTTTGCTTTTCGAAAACTGTTGCTATCTGCCAACACTTGCCCACAGTCAGCTCGGTGATATCACTTCACCAGTGCGTTGTGTTCGAAATTGATCTAGCTTAATTAGCAATGAATTATGTGGAAGATTGAATTGATTCAGATGTATTGTGATAAAATGAGAAGGAAAATAAGAAATCCATAGAAGTCAAACTATATTGCTTGCGAAAGTTGTAAGACAAACTTTTAAAAATAAACAAACGAGATCAATTGAATCATAGCTTCCGCTTTCGATTCAAAAAAAAAAAAAAATAAAATAAAATAAAAAAATACAAAAAACATCGTATTTGAAACTAGATTTTATTTACAGAAATTTCTATTTTTTTTTTTTCGCGGAATGATTAATTTAAGTTTTAAAGTTTGCAAACAATACTATTGATCAATGTAATTACGTTGAAATCTATCAAATGTCTTTTAATTTGAAGATCGGTTTTATTTCGGATCGATTAGAATTACCTTCATCACCGTCTTGTTCGACGATATGGTGATGCATGTAGATGAGAAAAGTTTCTGATTGTAAATAGCATTTAGCGAACTCTTTTCCAATGGTTGTTGGATCGGAAAATGCAAGTAGATTTTTAGCAATCGATTTATTCGGAAAGAAAATCAACCGTAAAGTATCGACGAGACGTGTGGCAATTTTTTGTCGACGAAAATTATGATGGACCCAGATACGAGAAATGCCGCATAGTGCTGGTGATTCATCCATACTAGCCATCAGAGGATTTTCCGACAGAATTTTATTCGCCGAACGAATCCGTTCAGCTGAAAGAAACCCAGTGATACGTTTCGATGGTAATGAAATAAAAATTAGAAACATTGATGTTGATTTCATCGATGATTGTAGATCCATATTGATTCCTAGTTCGATATCAGCAATCTCGAATAATTCATCCAATTTTCTATGCATATAATGAGGAGATGTTGGTAGCACTTGAACGATTCTTCCATCATGAAAACTTTTCACAACGGTTTCATTTTTCCAATCTCGATATTTGAGACTATTAACAAACTTATCATGGTATTCTTCATGTGTTTTCTCATCCACTATCTCTCCAACAGTGTACAACATGTTGCATATCTTACAACGCTGGGCATCGAAATTTTTTTGTCCAAAATCGAGAACATATTGATTAGAAGAATCGAATAATTTTTTTCTAGAGTACGGCTTCGATCTATTCGATTTAGTGGAATTTGATATTTTCTTTCGATTGCTCTGATTGCTATCATTGTTTGATGTTTTAAATTTCATCGAGGTAGACCAACGTTTATCAAAGATTGGATAATATTTGAGGCTTGGCAATTCCTCCGGAGTTTTAACTGGACTTTCGAACAGGAAAGACATTGCTGTCTGATTGCTTCCTTCCTGGCATCAAGAATGTGGAGTGATTGAGAAAAAATTGAGAAAAATTTTAATCAATTTCGCAAAAAATCATCAAGATCGAAAAGTTTGACAGCTTCTGGAATAATTTTTGTAAAATAGCGCTCAATTAGCGATGAACACACAGCACGCGCGATCATTGCAACAGACTAAATTTTGAAGTCGAAATAGTTTGTAAAGTTTGTACGATGATTGCATCATCATATTTTTCAATCATCGAAATGCTAGAATTTATTTTGCTAAATCTTTTTTTCTCCAAGGATTGACAAAGATCAATTGAGAGAAAGTAATGTGAATTAATTGGTCTAGACTTATTGAAGATGGTCCTTTACTTCTCATCAAATGGTTATACTGTGATTTTTAAGTAAAACTGATAAATTAATTTAGAATTTTTTCTTTGTTTTCTTATGATAGTGGTCTCACCGCCATACATAATCTACATGGGCAATGATAAATATGAGAGTAATCTTAGATTATAAAATAATTTAAAAATTAATCACATCGTAATTGATTATAATAGATGAAGAATTGATTAAATATGCGTGGCCCGAGGATGTTTGGTTCCATGTCGATAACGAATCTTCTGCTCATGTTTATCTTCGTTTGAAAACAGGAGAAACACTAGATGATATACCATCTAGTGTTCTTGACGATTGTGCACAATTAGTGAAAGCTAATAGCATCAAGGGAAATAAGATGTCGAATCTAAGTATCGTCTATACCTTTTCATCTAATTTGAAAAAAACTGATTCGATGGAAGTCGGTCAAGTAGGATTTCATGATCCAAAAATGATTCGCTCTCTTGTGGTACCAAAAAGAATCAATGAGATTGTGAATAGATTAAATAAGACCAAGGTGTGAAATTCGTAACAATTTCTTTTCATGGTAATCAATTAATTTTAAATTCTATCAAATCGGAAGATTATCAAGACTGATGTTGATTTTCGCAAGGCGAGAGAAGAGAGAGATAAAAAAGAACTCATAAAGCAGAAAGAAATAAAAAGAGAAATCAAGCTTAAAGAAAAAGAAGAAGCTAAGAAAAAGGAGGAAGCTGCAAAATTAAGAAGCTATGATTATGTGATGAAGACGGAAAATATGAAAACTAATGAGGTAAAACAAATCCAATACTCCCGAATAATTTTCATTAACAAATAATGAATAAATTTCGTCTTTATTTGTCAAATACAGGATGGATATGATTCAGATGATTTCATGTAAAATTATTTTCGATGAGCGCCCAGACAACATTCAATGACTGAATACTTTTTTTCTGAAAATAAAATTTGACATTGAAGAAAATTCAATTTTCAAACTCAATTTTCATGCAAAGCTTAATTTTTTTTCTGTTGTGCTTCTTGCATTCTCCTCATGATATATTCTTCATAGTCGTCGGTCGCAACAGTTGGAAGAGCTTCTTCAATTGGTTCAGCTCTAATTGGTTTTCTTTTTTCTTTATCTGATGTATCGCTATCATCATCATTATTATCTTCATAATTGTTGTTATTGTAATTTCGGCCAGTGTTAACATTTAAGATTTCAAATTCGAAATTTTCTGGACAGTTTATTGCGATTTTTTTCAATGATTCATACTTCTCATATTCTAGAAGAGCAGACTTCTTTTTGGTAACAATCGACAATATGGGACCAAATTTCGAGAATTGTTTGCGAATAAGATCATCGGTTAATTCGAGATCGGCAGCCTTTCGATTTCGTTTCAGTTTGACTTTGATTGTATTTGATAATGACAACGATGATTTCATTTTTTTGTTGTTCCCGGAACGTTGAGAATCTAGTTTTTTCTTGAGAAGACGATTCTCTTCTTCAAGCTGTTTCGATCTGTTTTGAGAAAATTAGAGAATAGAGAATGATTATGTAAATATCAGAATTTTACCCTGCTTTTCGGATTCGATCAATCTCTTGTTTAAGTTTTTCTTCTTCCTCAAGAATTGAGATCTCTTGATTGAGTTTTTCTCGACTTTCAAGCTCATCTTTTAACTTTTTGCGTTTGGCATTTAATTTTCTATCTCTTATTTCTTTCTCTTTTTGTACTCTTAAAATTTTATCATACGATGATCGTGCTTTTTCGTCAGTCAAAATTTCTAAAGCTTTCGAAAGTTTTTGGAAAATTTCCTTTGCTTTTTCATTATCTGGATTTTTATCAGGATGATACAGTAACGCTTTTTTACGAAAGGCTTTTTTGATTTCAGCCTCCGTAGAATCCGATCCCACATCAAATAGATCATACAGATTAGTTTTTTTCAAGTCGAAAGAATCCATCTTTGGATCAAGTCAATACAACTGAAGAAATTAGAAGAGAGAAAATACTTAGGCTTCGTTCTAGTCATTAATTAATGGCTAATATCTAGATTATTAAATGGAAAACGAAAATCATAAAAATCTGACAGCAAAGATGTCAAGTTTTTTTTCTGTTTTTCCGAATTTTTCAAAAAGGCTTCTGTTTTTCTATGTCAAAGAAGCCATGAAAACATGTGTGTTTAGATTACTTACAACGTATGAATTCTTTGCGAAAAAAACACCAAACTTCTACGATTTCAATTTGTATTTTTTGATATTTTTCCATCTAATCTAATTGAATTTTTGCATCACTAGAATGATTGAACATCATTTAATCATGTGAATCTCTAAAAATCGATAGAATGCAATATTCTAGTGATAAAAATTTTAATAAAAATCGATATCAATCACCGCATTTCAGAAATGTTATTGACGATTCATTTTCTAAAATGGACCAAAAACAAATTCGTCTGGACGTTCGTGGTGGGAGAGCGATGGTACAAAAGCGTTCCAATAAACCGAATAGCAACAAGATCGATGATGATGTTGAATCTCTTTTGCTTGATGATCCTTTAGCTGATGAATATTGTAGCCAAGTTTTAGAAGCTTATGATACCGATCCGAATTCAATTAAACCTTCGAATCAAAAGCGATCATCAGATTTTTATATCAAGTCTTCTAGAGTTACTCTTTCCAATTCTAAGAATGCTTGTGATCTACCCGAAAAGAAGCTCAGACTTAGTTACCAAAGCCCCGTTATGCCTACAAGAGATGGCCACAGAGCTATGAGAGAAAAAAATCAAGCAAATCTCAGTAAAAGCACTATCGCAATCGATTCTCGGATGGAATACTCTGAATTTATTTCACAAGTTTCGGAAACAACGTTTCCTACTCAAACATCGAGCAGGTCTCTGGTGAACCTACAATCATCTCAGCAAATGCTTCAAGCTTCAAGACGCAAGCATAATCTAGAGATCTTTCGGCGTAAGTTGAACGAAATCAAAACCGAAATCGATGAGAATCAATCCAAATGGAAAACATTCGAATCTAAAGAAGTATCCATCGGACATTTATATAGACTTCAGCAAAAACTACTGCCTAACCTTTTGCCAATCAATCAACGTATCAAAAATGTCGAAGAGAGACTTAGTCAATTGAAACATCATTTGAAAGTGTATGAAGAAAATGAGACTTAAATCGATGAACGTTTCCTTTTGTGATAAACAATTAAGATTAGTGTTATAAAATCATCAAAATTTCATTATTCTAATCTTTCTCATCAAATTTGCATAAAAATTTTCCCTTTATCTTTGCGATTATTATGGAACTAAAACTAAACAGCGCATCTACCTTCAATGAGAGTTCTAAACAGAAAAGAACAACACAGAGGCGACTGTGTGTGTGTGTGTGTGTGTGTGTGTGTGACGAGAGATCGACAATAGATGCAACGCAAAAAGAGACGTATGTTTTCGAAAAGAAAAGAGAAAATTAACATCTAGCGAACATCTGATTAGATTCGATCTTTGAGTCTCATTGTTTGGTGTATTAATAATCGAATTTAATTCAATCAAAATCTTATTTTCTTCTAAAATTTTGCTGATTTATAAATCGCTTTTTGAAATCTTTTGGAATAAAATGGGGAGAGTGTTTTTGAAACATATCGGTGGCCAACGATTATATGTTTGCGCTAGCTGTGAAACGCCATTGACCAATCGAAGTCAATTGCTGAGCACCAGATTCACTGGTGCAACTGGTCGTGCATTCTTGTTCAATAATGTTGTCAATCTAAGTTATAGGTTCGTGTTTTTAAATGATTTAATCCTATTCATTATCATTTTACGATAATCATTTAATAAAGTGAGGTTCAAGATAGAGTTATGCTTACTGGTCGTCATATGGTACGCGATGTTTCTTGTAAAAATTGCGATACCAAATTGGGTTGGATATATGAATTTGCGACCGAAGAAAATCAACGATACAAAGAGGGTAAAGTGATTCTGGAACGAGCGTTAGTGAACGAGACTGAAGGATTCAGTGAGAGCACTCATAATGAATAAATTTCGCTTAGATCAAATCGCACCGCCATCAATCATTATAATCATACAATCATTACGCTTTACAAATTAATCATTCTTTTTACTTAATTTATCGATACCGAATTTGTTCATTCTTTATCAAGATGATCTTCATATACGAGCGAGTATTTTACTGTAATTTTTAAATGATTCTCTTATTACCTAATTTACAACTATCCAATCAGATTAAAAAAGTAATTTTATTTTCATCAAACCCCATAGAATCTCATCAATCATTATTGATTTTTTTGTACTGAATTATTTTACTGACAGCCGCATAGAGAATGCTTTTACAAATTTGTTCTTGATTAATCGGTGTTTGATTTATCTCTTCTAGTGGCCGATGATCAAATTTCAATCCCATTATCATTCCACTCTCTCGAATGAAATATTCAATATCGGTATTATTGCATTTATTGGCCAGTTTCGTTAGTTTACTTTGTATCGAAGCAAATTCATTGTCAAGATCAAATAGTTCTAGTTCCGGTTTGGAATGTGCACGAAACACTGGCAAATACACGGCAGGTTGTAGACGTGGAAGTGGTGTCTCAAAATGGGGTTTGATCACCTGCAACGATTGTTTTTCGATCTGCATCTCTTCAAATGCCTCATTGATTTTGGTCAGATGTCTATTGGAAATTTTTTTGATTTTCTTCGAAAACAGCTTTGAATAGTCCATTGGTAGCTCTTCACTTTCCTCTAAATACATTATGGGATTATTGCAAAGAATATTTAAATCTGGTACACAATGATAATCATTGATTTCCGGATTGAGAGAATCGATTTGATTGGGTTTGAATTGAGGATCACAAAGAAAATCCAACAACAAATTGAACAGAATCGAGTTATCTTCTTTATTGAGAAATCGATCTGTAAATGAATGTCCTGAACCAAAAACAATCAATCGGCCATGTTGTTTATCGTGTTCGTAGAATGAACAAGTTGGACGACAAGCTGGCAGACATATTTTACCGGTCGACATAATCGGAATCGATGGTTTCATTACGTTCAACGTTGCACCGGAAACAAAAAGATACGACAATGTCTTCGATGTGGTTTGTTCCCAAAGATTTTTTTGAACTGCTTGATTGATCACTGAGCGATTTATGATGCCATCTTGAATCAAAGCTTCTTTTGGATCATAATATTTATAGAAGGAACTACGAATAACTTTGTCTTCATCAAACAATCAAAACGAGACAATAAAGGCGATGAGTGAAATAAAAATTTAGAACAATTTCGAGTCACCATTATTCACAGAAATTCCATATTCCTCGATGAAATAGTTTACGTTATGATTCGATTTACGTTCTCCACCATCTTCCAGAAGTATAAGAATTTTTCCTCCATTTTCCAAAAATGATTTTAAGCTCTTGAACTGAAATCGATTTGCCAATTGAAATCATTCGTTTTTTCGATCTAATTGATTAGCTAATAAATCAATAATCACCTCAACATCGCTGTATTTAGATTTTGGCATCACCAACATCAAAATCTTGAATCGTTTCAGAAGATCTTCACTTAAACTGTCTGTGTTTCTTTGGGTAGGAGAGAGACAAAAAAAAAAATGATTAGTTTAAAGTTCTCAAAGAGAATCGGATTCAATCATTGGTCTACATTGTTATTCTCCATTCTTTAAGTTTTAGAATTTTCAAAATGAATTTCATCTCATTTTGAATTATATCAGATCGTTTTGAAAGATCGATCAATAGAAGGTTTGATGAATTGTCTGATTTTTGATTAGTCATTTGTCGGATTGATTCTACTTATCGATGGTCCAGGCGAATATGAATTAATTCATTTTCAGAGTTCTTTCTGTTTGCAATGATTTGCGAATGAGGATTTCCGATCGAAACTATAAAAGCCAACTATCACCATGGTGACCTTGCAACAATGGATCGCGAACGTAAATGTTCTGAAGCACTCTCAAACGGTGTTCATATAATCAGATTCATCAATCATAGAATTCAATTTAATGATTCCGAATCGTTAAAAATCATTGCATTGATTGAGTGCAAAATTATTGTTCAAATCAATTCAATCAAATAAATTAATCTTTAAATGTTGATTAAAATAATGAAATAATTAATTCCTAAAAGAGCGGAGATTTCAATGCAAATCATCTTGCTGATTTATATTACATAAGGGAAGAAATGTGAGAATCGCTTAGAACAAAACGTGAATATTAAAAAAACTAAAAAAAAATTGATTTTTTCAAAAAGAAGATTGCTGAAGTTTCGGGCGATTGAAAACATCGTGGATGAATAAGCTAAATTTCGAGGATTAATAGATTCGAAAAAATCACCAAAAATTAAAAGTGTTATCAATGTTTGTTGAAGCAGCGGTGGCTGCGTTTCCTGACTGCTTATTACTGTCATCGGTAGGTTGTTGGAGCCCAAAAAGACTAGTACTAAGATTTGTTGTTCCAGCAGTGTTGGTTGCTGTGAGTTGACGATCCATGAATGGATTAGCCATCAGCGCTGGTTGTCCAACATTGGTTAGTGGCATAGTAGGTAATCCACCATCCGAAAATAGATTTGATTTTGGATTGGTAAGAGCACCACCGCCAAATGACAACGGATTCGATTGCAGCTGTAACGAAGAGATACCCTGAGAAGAAATGAATTGTTAATAAAAAAAAATAATTCAATTCTAAATCAAATTTACTTGAATCAGTGATTGTTGATTATTTGGAATCAAATTATTGCAGCTATTTGCCAAGAATGGATTTGTTGGATTCGATGAAATCATAGTCTAATCAAAAAATTTAAATCAAAATAGAAACGAAACCTGATTGAATATATTAAACGAACCTGATGCGTTGGGTTATAAAGAGGATTCAAATTATTGAATTGCGAAGCTGTCGATAAATTCGATGGTAGTGCTGATTGGAAGCCGTTTAGAACAGCGGAAGGCACTGGATTCATCGACTTTGAATAAAGTGATAGAATTGATTCTGTTGTCAATTTTTTCTCATCCTTAGTTTCGGATGTTATTTGATTGAAAAAATCTTTTTCTTGTTGATCTAAAGAATTCTCAATAACATTTTTCACACTAGGCTCTAGATTATTCTCGGTCGATGATGTAGTATCAGCTGAAGTGAAAAAACCAAAAGGTTCATTGTCACTCAGTGATGTTGCAGTTGTTGCCGGCGGCCCCAAATCGAGATCTAAGAGATCAGCCGATGAGGATTCGATTTTTTGATTTTCTTGAGTTTTTTCCAATTTACTATTAACGTTAGGAACCGGACGAGGAATAGGATTTGACTGAATTAAAGAAATTAAAAGATTAGTTCAATAGAAAAGAAAAAATTCTGCGATTACTTGGATTGCAATCGGTGCATTTATCGGAGCTATTGGTTTGATTTTGCTCTTCTTTTTTTCTTTCTCTTTTTTCAATTCAGCCTCAACATCGAACTATACAGAGGACATCAGTCGGTTTTGAAAATGAATACAAAAAAATTTGTTCAAAATAAAATTTCTTTTGCATAAAATTTTGACGAACTCCTACCGCTGGTTTAGGAGGCATTTCAACCCATTCTTTCGCAATGTATTTCTTATGCTCGTATTTTGCACGAATAAACGATTCAAGAGCTGAATCGGCCTGCGGCCGTGAAAAATTATCTGGCAGATTTGCCTCATAAACAGCTCTAGCTTTACTATTGCCCATATTTTGAATCGATCCAACTTGTTCCGGAGTCCATGAGTCGAGATTAACCGATTTCACTTTAGTTATATGAACGCCTAAATTTCGATGTATACCAGCGCAACGTATGCAGAGAAATATCCCTAAATTCCACGAAGCCCATCTTGGTCCTGTGAAAAATTTTGTATGAAACAAAGAGTTCTTAATAAATTTTGTTAACCTTTAGAATCACAATCGACACAGTATTTGTTATCTTCATCTCTCAACAATTCTTGAAGAATTTGTTGGCATTTATCTTGGATTAATTTTTGCTTATCGCGTTCTAATTTATTCAAAGACATTTTTGGAACATAAAAACTCAAATAAAAAGCCTAACTGTATTCAGAGAAATAGGTGATTGCTTATTTGGAAGAGAGAAATTTTCACTAAAAAAATATCTAACAAAAAACACAAGAGAAAAAATAAAGAGAGAGAGAGAGAGAAACACCACCAAACAAAAAAAAACAGCAATAGAATGGAAAAATTGATGAGATCGATGAGTTGAGGTGGATTTTTAACAGCTGTCTGTTTCTCTAGTGAATTTATCAATAATTTTTATTTTCTAGTGAATTAATCATTCATTGACAAAAACATCCATAAACAGAAGATGAATGTTTAGATAAATGGATCCAAAAACCTCCAACCAATCTCTGAATTCAGCATAATGACGCGAGAAGACGAAACAAAATATAAAGCTAACAGACAGAATCACTTCGATCTTTGATTGGAAGCTTAGCTTACAGCTAGCCAACACTGAACATAGCTACGATCACAAAACAAAAACAAAAAAAATTCCACAATTCGATCTATTTAAACTGTAACGTATCTGTTAGAGAAATTAAGACGGATCGCTTCGAAATTCGAACAAATGAAATAAGTTTAGTAATTTTTCTGGACCAAATTTAAAGAAATTCAGAAAGGAAAATAACGGCCAAACTTAAAAAAATTTTAATCATTCAAAAGAATCAATTTATCAAAAACTTTTAGCCGCGATCTTGAGTGAAACATCACAACGGAATATACTTGATAGATTTTTACGCGATTCATTTACGATTTTCGAAATATTCGATCCTTTCGGACCGATTAATAGAGGTAGAAATTTTTTCTTTATAAAAACATCGATCACCAGATAGATATTTCCGATCTCATCGATATCCCACATCACAATTTGAAAACGTAGATCATAGGGTATTTCTTGTTTGAAAGTTTCTAAACACACCTCTCTAATAGCATCAATTATCAAGGATTTTGGATTTTGTGATGTGACCGTTCTTGCATCATAGATCCATGAGTTCAACTGGGCTTTTTCTACGAAAAATTTACGAAGATCATCGATTCCATCATTGTAAAGTGATGATATCATAAAACATTTGGAAAATTTTGGCCAAACATTTCTCATCAATTCATCTTCAAGTGTCATATCACGGTCTCTATAATTGAGATATTTCTCTGTTTTTTTAAATAATTTCTCAAATTTTCCTTTTTTAATCTCAAATTTTGTCTGACTCTCGTTTTCATGATTATCGGATATTTTCTGTCCATCAACAAAGCCGCCAGTAAGATTCGATACAATTTCAATCAGACTTCTTTTCTCTTTTATCGCATCGATTTTGTTGAGAATTAAAATTGACTCTTTATCTGGATAATATCGTAGTAACTCCAGAATCCCTGGATTCAATTTAGATCTTTCACGGTGATTGGAAGCATCTATAAGGACTGCTATGATATCTGAATTTTGAGTCGAGAATTTAAGGTCATTCATGAAAGAAATTTCAAGATTATGTCGGACTAAATGTGCTTTGCTTATCAAGCCTGGTGTGTCGAAAAATTTGATCTGAGTTTCATTTTCGCAATATACTCCAACGATATTACGCCTGGTGGTGTGCACCTTCGACGAAACGGCGCTAATTTTCCATTTGACCAATTGATTCAAAAGAGTCGATTTACCGGCATTAGGACAGCCAGCAATCGTCACTTTTAGCATACGAGCGTTTTCAGGTTGTTCAATAGGATGTCGAGGAAATTTTCCAAAATCATCCAACGTTTTTGGGATGCTACGTTCCAAGCTTTCGATCGATTCACAATGAAACAATCGACAATAATTGGAAAAGATCAAGCGAAGACTATGACGTCGAAAGCAATCCATATTAGTATGTGAATATTTGTTGGAATTCAGATAATTTCAAATCATTTTTGTCTCTCAAAATGATTCGATTTCCCAAAATAAGTCGTCGCAATCTAACTTCAAAAGTAAACTAGCAGTGTATAAATTTGAAACTGATTGAGAAATTTCTCTCCCCTATTTGGTTGTTTTGCGAATAGAATACGGATAGGATCCTTCCGAATCAATCTTCTTACACGTTGTCTGCATTGCATCAACAAATCGAATGATTTGGTATTCATTGTAGATTCTACAATTTTGTGAGACAATCTTTATCGATTCTACAAAATGCCAATCTCTTGTCGGTTTTATCGATCGAAATTCCCAGAAGTTGAAGATGTCGTCATGGTCAATGTTCGATCGATCGGTGAAATGGGTGCCTATGTACATCTTCTCGAATACAACAATATTGAAGGTTAGAGATTTTCAAATTTTTCAAAAAGAATTCTTCTGATTTCTGCTAACCATAGGGATGATTCTTCTATCGGAATTATCTCGGAGGCGTATACGTTCCATTAACAAATTAA
The DNA here is from genome assembly GCA_020844145.1 of Sarcoptes scabiei. Lineage (NCBI taxonomy): Eukaryota > Metazoa > Arthropoda > Arachnida > Sarcoptiformes > Sarcoptidae > Sarcoptes > Sarcoptes scabiei. Next base: position 3,921,955 of record CP080484.1, read on the forward strand.
TCCGTGTTGGTCGTAACGAATGTGTTGTGGTCATCCGAGTCGACAAAGAAAAAGGTTATATTGATTTATCAAAACGTCGAGTCTCACCTGAAGATATCATTAGATGTGAAGAAAAATTCGCCAAAGCCAAAGCTGTACGTCTTGATTAAATCGAACAAACCAATTCAATTGTCAAGTTTTAAATACTCTTTAAAAGGTTTACAGCATTCTAAGACATGTTGCGGAAATTCTTGCATATAACAATCAGCAACTTGAGGAGTTATATGAGAAGACAGCATGGCATTTTGATGAGAAAAAACCCGGATCATCATTCGAGATATTCAAACTAGCTGTGAAGTATTAGAATATACTGATTTTGATTAAAAAAAAGACCCCTAAATCCTATTTGTTTTCTCTATTTCTCCACAAATAGCGATCCATCAATTCTGGATGAATGTGGTCTGGATGAGAAAGTGAGAGACTTACTCATAGTCCATATCAAACGTAGGTTGATGCCACAAGCAGTCAAAGTTCGGTCTGATATCGAAGTAGGATGTTACGCCTATGAAGGTGTTGATGCAGTCAAAAATGCACTTCGAGCCGGTATTGCATGTGGCACCGAAGATATGCCGATAAAAATCAATCTCATTGCACCACCTCGATATGTGGTCACCACAAGTACCTTGGATAAAGAAAAAGGTGTGGAATTACTAAAAGATTCTCTTGCTAAAATCGAAGAATCAATCAAAGCATCTGGCGGGATATTCACTGTTACGATTCCGGTAAATGAATTTTTTGATAATTGACATTTTACTGCCTTCAATCATTCCCTAATTTTAATCATTATTTTAATTGATTCAATTTGCAACAATTTGTTGCATCAAAAAAGCCTAAGGTCGTGACAGATTTTGATGAAGCACAATATGCTAGAATGTTGGAACAAGCAGAAAAAGAGAACATCGAAGTCTCTGGAGATGATGATGATGAGTTCGATGAAGATGGAGACAATGAAGATCTCTCTTAATGAAAAGAGCATTGAATTTGATGTTTTTCACTCTGTCCTTTTTTCTTTTGTACTCTATCCATCAAATCATAATTAAAAGCAGGAATTCAAACAACTGCTAAAAAGACAAAATGCTTTTGTTCAAGAAAAAAAATTGAAATCAGAATTTCTTTGCCGAAACAACAATGATCATCACGAAGAGTAATCATCATAATTGTTTCGATTGTCCTCCTCATCACCTTTCACCATCACACCTTAACATTATCTTCATAATTACTATCCAATCGTCAATCGCCTTGATTTATTCAACACGGAATTTTCACCAACAAGCGACAACAGAAACGATTTCTTTTTCTCATTCAAACAAAACAAAACGTTTTGAATGAATTTATTGAGCATGCATTGATTTTCGAATGCAAAAACAATAATTTGAAATACAATACAAATTCAATTGGAATAAACATTCACACAAAGAGAAAAAGAGAGTGAAAGAGAAATTGAAGAAAATGGCTTGGATAAATGAAAAAAAAAATTTCAAGTGCTTTGTATTTTCTTCTTTTTAAATCACAAATTGTAATTGGTCAGTTTATTATTTCTACGATTATTATAATAATTTTGATTTTATTTCTATTTCTAGATTGCTATTGTTTCTTGATATTTCTTTTTTGTCTCTCAGATTTTCTTCAAACTTTTTAAATTTCTACTTTTTTTTCTTGTGTTCGACTGCCTTTCGTGAAAGTTTTAGGAAAATCTCTCGTTGATTTTCTTTCTTTCTAACCAATTTTTGTTTTTTGTAAATTGAAATAGTTTTTCTTTTGTCGATTTCTCTCGGTTAATCTTTTGGTTGATGATGGTAGGGTAGAGGAGGTGGTGCTTCGAAAGATGAAGTTAATGTTAAGTTGATGAAGTGCGATCGCAAAACAAAATCAGAAAAGATGTCCCCTCGCCGTGTTTCCGTTTTTCGGTTTCCGCATATTTTTTTTCCTCAAATTTTAAATTTTCATTAGTTATATGATTACGTTCAATGATTGCCTAGACATAGCTGAGGACTAGAGTTTTCTAGAAATATTCATTGAATTCAATCAAAGAACTGATCTCTAGATGCTCGTTCGAAACCGAAACATTTCATCAATTTAGCACTTTGTTCTCTCTCTCTCTCTCTCTCTCTCCGGTTCTTCTCAATAATAATTAATCGATTTCGATTAAAACTATTATTCTATATTTAGATTAAATTTATTAATGATTGAGTGAGGATTTGACTTGAATCTAGCTTGAAATAGGATGGAAGAGATTTCTAACTTTAGATTATTATTATTATTATCCATTTTTTTTGTAGGTTTCGTTTTTAGTTTAATTATGTTCCGATGTTATTTCGATAAAATCTATTGATCGTCGGAGAGTGTTCATCATCATAATCGTCACTACCACACCACCACCACCACCACCATCATACTCACATATCATTGTATGTGTTCCATCCAATATAATCAAATCTCTTTTGTAATCTCTCTCTCTCTCTCTCTCTCTCTCTCTCTCTCTTTTCTTTCTATCTGATTAGAAAATCAATCACGATCTTAGAATCAAACTGACCGATTGAGAGACCAGGTTGACTGATGGAATGGATGGATTATCTCCACTCACTCTCTTCACTACATACAATCGAACTTTTTTTTGATTAGATCTTTTTGTTTTCGTTCGGTTTTTCCTCTCTTCGATGTCGAAAAGAAACAAAAGCAAACATTATGATTGCTGAAATGATGGAGAGGAAATCTTTGTCCATTATCATAAACATCTCTAATCTCCAAGAGAGATCCTAGTGAATCTAGTGAATCTATAAAAATTACTACTACAAACAAATAATTACACATTGATTCGATTGAAATGGAACTATTTTCCAAAAAAAAAAAAAAAAAAAAAATTCTATATTTTCTCTCACTCTGTCTCAACGAGAAGAATTCTTCACAATCAAAAAGGGAATCTCTAAAAATGTCTTCTAGTGAATGAGAATGATAAAAATAAATATTAGTTATTATAATAATAATAACAATAACAATAGCTATCGAATAGGATTGAATGGAATTAAATTTCAGGTAAATATCTAGTCTAAACTTAGGTGAGTGAAGATAGAGAGAGAGAGAGAGAGAGAGAGAGAGAGAGAGAGAGAGAAGAAGGTTAAATTTGAGAAAAAAAAATATAAAATCAACAGTTAGTTCTAGTTTCTCTCTCGCTCGAAAAATGGAATGGATGAAATCGATGTATGAAACAAATGAGAGAAAAAAAAATGAAATGAAATGAAATTACAATAATTGCATTGCATACCTAACCTTTTACCTCTTTTTTCTAATCAAAACTCTCTCTCTCTCTCTCTCTCTCTCTCTCTCTCTCTCTCTCTCTCTCTCTCTCTCTCTCTTTGCTTCTCTTTTATCTTCATTAGATTCGGATATTATTTCCATATTTTTTTTCTTCTGATTCGTTGAAGTGTATCTATGCAGATCATCGATGAAAGACGATGGTTTCAGATGCAACAAGCGAAACAAGGCTTCTCAACTCTTTCATTCTCTCTCTCTCTCTCTCTCTCTCTCTCTCTCCTTATCTAGCTAGCTGTAAACTTGTTCTTGGTTTAGTTATTTTTTTTCTTTCTCATAAAATTCAAAATATAGCTCTTTGGCATTTCATTTGTTTTCCCATTACTAGCAATTCCCTTTTTTTTACTCTTTTCTCTCTTCCTCTCTTTACTTCTCTCACAACTGGATCGTTCGTTTCAAAACGCCAATGCTAAAATCCTCAATTCGCAATCCGATGCTTGAATGCTTTCCAAAAGGTTTAGCTTTTCTATTGGATTTCAGTCTACCTTCAAACGAACACAATCGACGACAAAAAAAATCAAATCTCAATCACTGAAACAGACCATAGCAGCTCTTGAATTCGTTGAGTGTTTGCGATTAATTTAAACAAGCTTCGATTCTCTTTCTCTCTCTCTCTCTCTCTCTCTCTCTCTCTCTCTCTCCGTCTCTTTTTCGACTATGTTTGCGAGGTCCAAAATTTTTCATTATTGTTGGAACATTGGAAGCAACACACCGCACACCACAAAAAGCATCACATTTGAAACAATGTAGATTTTATTTATAAAAGTGTGATAACTTTCATCAAATCGGCCCCTTTTTTCATGGCGATTCGTCCCCCTTGATGAAGTTCATTTCTTGTTGTTATCTCTTTTTTTTTTTGTCTGGAACGTTCCCAAAATATTTGTGTTCCTGAGGAAAAAGAACTTAACATTTGTTTTCGATCCAACAACAGCAGCAGTAGTGGAACAAACAAACAGATGAACGAAAAGAGAAAACAAAATACTTTTTTTTCGATTCTAATCTAAATCCTTAGCTTCAAGCCTAGAAGGAGAGAAAAGAAAAGTAGAAAAATGTTCTTCATTTTCAAAGTTAACTTGTGTCGAAAATTTTTTGTTGTTTACGATCAATGATGTTCTTCATCATCATCATCGAACTCAACATCAATGCAATGAGGAAAATCGAAAGAAGATGCAGGCGAAGAAGAAGAGGAACCAAACAAGAGCATCAAGCAATATCTTCATCCTCGACCGAATAGACCGTTAACCATCACACCGAAAACAAATTATGAACGCGATCTTTCATCAACGATGAGATCATGATCTTCATCATTTCTATCTCCATCATCATCAGCATCATCAGCATCATGCTCATATTTGAACTAGATATCTTTTAAACTTCTTATGCCCATAATGGTTTTTGAGAAAAAATTTTTGTTTTCTCCCTCGCCTCGTTTCGCAAACATTGAAACCGAATGAAAATGTGTTTTTTATTTCTTCTGGTTGTTCTATGTTCGATGTTCTATGTTCATCATCGTTTGCTTCTTTGAGGCCTCGAGATGATCAAGAAACCAAATATTAGTGACCAATATTAGTGTGTTCATTCGCTACACACCATTTCGTTGATTGACTTAGAGAAACTCTTTCTCTCTTTACCGTTATTCGTTTGTCTAAGCATCCAAGTAATCTCATTTCCACCGTTTACCTCACTTTGGTTCGTATTCTAGCGTGTGTGTGTGTGTGCATGTTGGATATTGGCCACTCTACAAGTTGATGATTTTTCCTTATTATCTCGATGATGATAGCGAGCAATAATAGCACAACGAATGTCTATCATCGATTATCTGATATCAATTTTGTCGAAAAGATTTTATGATTTCTTTTGAAGATCTTCGCTTCTCCTCTCTTTTACGTTCGCCGAACACTTTGAATTTGGTGACTTGAGAAAAACACTGATTCTGCCTTTCTAAAAATTGACGATTTTTGATCGATCGGACCGTTTTGTGATTGATCTCTTCACAGAGAAGAGATTGTGTCCATTCTAGTTTCTTCTTACCATCACCTCTTCGCTGGTCAAAAAACGAATGTGTGTGTATGTGTGTGTCCTTGCTATTTGTTCTGTTCTGTTTTTATTTTGAATTTTATTTTCTCTCGTAACCCTTTTTATCTAGGTTACCTCGAAACACTTGCGATGGTTATGATTATGATGATGAAGAACAACATCTCTTAGCCTCCAAAACTAAATTGATCGATCGATCGATCTGAATTGATTGAGATGTTGTTCGTTTTCGTTCCCATTCAAATAGATTGTTTTCGATGATAGAATGATATTATCTTCAACCTTCTTCGATCTTCGACACCATCATCATCTTCTCTTGTGCAACGTTCGAAATCTTAAATCGAATGAATATAATCGTCGTAATGACAGCTACTATAGCAATCACCGAAACAATCATAATGTGACATTGATCTTTGATCGATCTTCGTCTTCATTTTGCTTTTCTTCGGAACGAAACGTAAAATCTGTTCAAGTCGCGAATCCATCTTAATTCACCTCTCATTCCCATAATCGAGGCATTCGCGAATGTTAATGTTTGGTGTGATATATGGACACAGTGGTTGTAGTCGTCATCTTCACAATCATGTCTTAGTGGTGCACATCACCGAGATAAGAGACTGATTCTGTCATGCAACAATCGCATGTCGATGCTCTATAGAGATGAAATGCAAACAAATCTAGTCTGATTGTTCGAAAATTAGTTTGATTTTTTCCTTTCCAGCAATCACCGATTCGAGAAGCGAAAAGAATCTACTTTGGATCCTTGACGCAGCATTATCAAACTAATCATTATCTGCCATCATAATCAATCGTAATAATCCTATCTTTGATGATCCATCATTGAATCTGTCATTGAAGGAATCTACTAACGACTACGACTAGGATATTATCCGAAATTATCCATCATCTTTACTCCTTCTAAGAAGAAAAAAGAAAATGCATTCATTTCTCATCACAAAAAGTGTATTATCTTTCTCAAAGCTATTAGCTTTCTCGATGTTTATCATTCTATCGAATCAAATCGATTCATATCAAAGTCAACGACATCAGCCTCAAAATTCTCATTATTCCGTCGAAGATGATGGTTTTGGTGATAATCAAAATGGTTTGTGTTCGAATCAAATTCATCGATGTAATTTCTAAATTCAGTGACAAAAAAGAGAGAACTAAAGAGAGAAATACACAATAGAAACCTCACCTGTTTTTTGCTTTAGACCCATGTCGATTTTCTCTTTGGTCTCGAAGATATCAAAAAGAATCAAATAGACAGGAAAAATCTTTACCAATTTCCCGGGAGGCAATGATTAAATTAGATTAGCTTTCAAAATCGCTCGATCGAATTTAATGTTTTTTGCTCTTTCTGTTATTAAAGGATCAATCGAAGCGTTAAGTCGAACAATCAAATCATCTAACGCGCTATTTCACTAATTGTACCTTTTTCGGTAATCATTCTAGTTTTGTTAGCAATCACAATCTACCGAAAAAGCAGAATAAAATCCGAGAAATCAGACCGTTTGTGTGTGTGTGTGAGTGTGTGTAACTGAGAAGTCAATCACTAAACGAAAGGATTGTAATTTTAGCTCTCCTTACAGATTTCGAAATCGTCTGAATGAATGATTGAGGATGGAGATAAAATTGAAAACGAATGAGAAGAAAAACCATTCGCGAATGAATTGATCGGAATTTATTTGCGATTGAAATAGAAATCGAAATGAACGAATCAATGAATAGAGTTTTGTTGTACACCAATGAAGGCTTAAATATCGAGAATAAGATGATTGGAAACCCCACACCCACACCCTTGAAGCAGACAATTACCCCACTTTCAAACTCAAACGATTTGAAGCGCGATCATTTTTCTTTCTCTTCATTCTCCTTCAATTGAATGTTTAATTAATCGATACGATTTTTTCTGATTGCATCGCTAGACTTTTCTCTAGCCGTTAGTCAATGTAAAAAATGCATAAATAAGAAAGATTGCAGAAAAAAAAGATTGATCATTCAAATCTATTTATAAATCATTAATTTTTTTTTTTTTTTTGCAACTCGAGATTATGATTTGATTGTTTTTTAAAATTTGTTCTCTTCTAATTGAATTTTAGATCCAGATCAGAGTGCACAAAATCGGCACTATTGTCCATTACCATCCGTACCAATCTATGCTGATCTTAAATTGAGCTCGGACCTTATAGTCATCGGTACCGAAGCTCAATTCAAATGTAATGATGGCTACGAATTGTTTGGTCCATCGAAAAGAACTTGCCAATCGGATCAAAAATGGTCTGGAACACTCCCTTATTGTGGTATGTCGATCGATATTCGAATGATGTAGCATTTTTGCTTTAATATTGAAATTCGAAATCAATTCTATATTTGGAACAATTTTTTTTTCTATCCATTCGTTTGTTTCAAAACGATTTCCAACACTAAATGTTTTCTTGTTGAAAGCTGTCAATGTTGCATACGGTAAGCCGACGAATCAATCTAGTACGATCAAAGGTGGTGATTCACGGAACGCCAACGATGGCCATCTAAGCACATTGCATGAGACTAAATATTGTACGGAAACAAAAGTCGAGAATTCGCCTTGGTGGCAAGTCGATCTACTGCAGCCCTACGAGATACGTGTGATACGATTGCTGACCAGAGGCTGCTGTGGTCATCAACCATTGCACGATCTAGAGATCCGTGTCGGTAACAGTTCGATCGTTCAAGGCAATCGTCTGTGTGCTTGGTATCCCGGAACCTTAGGTATCGATCTGAACGAAGAAGAAAAATCTCATTAAATTGATTAACACAATGATCCGATACTAATCCATTGAAATTTTTTTTCCATTATTATTATTATCATTGAACAAATGTGTGATTGGAACTACACGATCATCACGATGATCATAATAATGATGGTGATGGTGATGATAGGTGATGGTGAGAATAAAGATTTCCATTGTGCTAATCCAATCATCGGTCGTTATGTCTACATCCAGATGGTTGGCATCGAAAGTTCACTATCATTATGCGAAGTTTTCGTTTTCACAACCAAAGGTAAGCGAGAGAATTGCGTTTTTCTTATTTTCAATCATCGACCGAATTCATTTGCTCTCCACTGTTTTCGATGATGGTCTAAGATATAGTGCCTTTTTGGGTTTTTTTTTTTGATAAATATCTTTTTCTTTCTATTTGTTTGTTATGGCTTCATCTCTCGTCGTGAAATTTTAATTTGGATTTCTCTAAAAAAATTTTTGAATGAAATGGAATCGAAATTCCATCCAATGAACAAACAGAGTTCTCATCGAATCGTTGTGGTGATGCAATGGAGTATCAACAAATCACCAGCTTCAATCAAACTTGTTATGAGTTTCAAACACAAAGAGGTGGATCATTTACCGATGCTGATGCCTATTGTAAATCTCGTGGCGGTTCACTGATTCATTCGATCACGGAAATGACACAAAATTTTCTCTACTACGAACTGGAACGTTACAAAGCTAAGCTTCGATCGAAATTAGTTTGGGTCGGTGCTCGTAGAGATCATTATGCACAGAATGTTAGCTCGTTGTTTGGAACGAGACCAAGATTATTTTGGCATTGGATCAATGGTCAAGCAATCAATCGGTTTCTTTGGGCAGAAGATCAACCAAATAATTACAATGGACAGCAGAATTGTATCGTTCTTGATGGTGGAAGAAAATGGCTCTGGAATGATGTCACTTGTGGTGAGAGCTCTTTTGTTTGTGATTCGATGATAATTATCTTGTGATTGATGGTTTTGTCTGCGATTATTTTGTTTATTATTTCTTTTCTCCAAACCTCTAATCAACACATCAATCCATCAATCATTTCCGATGCAAAAGATCTTGATTATTTGCCTTGGATCTGTCAATACTCACCTTCGAATTGTGGCAGTCCAGAAATCAATGAGAATTCCACTATAATTACGAACGATTTTCGTATTGGCAACATTATCACTTATAAATGTGCCGCTGGTTGTCGTCTTGATGGCTCCTCTACCAGACTATGTCGAACGAATGGATTCTGGGATGGTGAAGCTCCGAAATGTTCGTTTGTTGACTGCGGTCCCTTGGAATCCATTCCGAATGGAAAAGTTAGTTTCATTCAAACCTATTTCAATGCCTCGGCAAGGTATTCATGCCAAAATAATTATGCTCTGATCGGCGCCGATACTCGTTATTGTCTCGGTAATGGATCCTGGAGTCATCCAGAGCCAAAGTGTTATTATGGATTGTGTAGTCATCCACCTGAAATCGACAACGGAATCGTACATATAACCAATCAATCAGTAAATGGTATAGCAACCTACATTTGCAATCTTGGGTTCGTACTAGTCGGCAACTCAAAATTAACCTGTCAAATCGGTGGCACTTGGTCTTCGATGGCACCACAATGCAAATGTAAGTCAATTCCGATCCAGTTAATCGAATTACGATAATTGAAACAAATTATCTTCAAAAAAATCGATGGATTATCTTGATTATTATGAACAGAGGCCCTTATACTCTACAAAACAGTTCAGACGCCTTTTTGAGCTCTCTCATCATATTTCCTTTGTTCACAAAGAGGCATCTTTGACTCAAAGTTTGAGAGACTGTATGATCATAATAATCATTTCAATCATCATTAACATAGAATTTCAATTTGATTCGAATTTGATTATTGAAAATCATCATAATTATCGTCTTCTTTTTCTATTCATCAGTCATCGATTGTCGATTGCCACTTGAACTAAACAATGGTTACTATAAATTGATCAACAAAACAACCTATTTCGAGAGCATCATTAGCTATGAATGTGAACCAAACTACTACCTCATTGGAAATAAAACTCGGAGCTGTACCGAATTTGGGACATGGAGTGGACTTGAGCCTAGATGTGAAAGTAAGTTTCGATGGTAAATTATGATAAATCTTAAACGTAAAATGAACAAATCGATCATTGAAAATATTATGACAATTATGTTTTCTCTTCTCCAAAAGTGATCAACTGCGGTCCCCCGAAAAAATTACCTGGAGTGCGTTACATTGGGGATTATTTCACGGTGAATTCTGAGCTCACTTTTGAATGTGAATCAGGTCATCAATGGATCGATGGAAGCCGTACAAGAGTTTGCCAAGAGAATGGCCAATGGAATGGAAATGATACTGTCTGTAAATGTAAGTGATGCTACATTGGTGTAACTGTTTCTTGTTTGATTTCGAAATGGTTAGAAAATGACGATACATAATCATCATTATCCATTCCTTATAAATTTCGAGTGGATGATGTGTATTGATTGATTGATCAATAAACGTAAATGCAATCGTAATCGAGAGAAGGAAGCAATGGAAGCAGAACGCATCCATTCGTTCGGATCAATTTGATTATTGTCATTATTATCCGCATCGCAATTATTCTGTCTACTTTCTATACTTTTTTTGCTTAATTTAGATGTTGAATGTGGCCGAGTTCAACCGATCTGGAAAGGCGAAATTATCTATGTTAATTTAACCACTCATCTTGGAAGCGTAATCAATTATTCATGTGGTACCGGCTACAAGATTGTAGGTGATAAAGCAAGAACATGTCAAGAGGATGGCAGATGGTCTGGAAACAAAGCGAAATGTGAAGGTCTGTGATTTTAGTCTCAATAATTAGAAGCGAAAATAATCCAAAAAAATTCTAATCTAATAAATTTTTTTTTTCTCAATTCAACAAATCATTTTGATATTTGTTGCATTTGAAAAACTTAAAACACGATGCTCGATCAAATTATAAAGAGATTCGTTGTCCTCCACCGGAAATACCGAAAAATTCCTCCGTTGTTTACAACGGAAACGATCGATCATTTAGTGATTCCTTCAAAGTCGGTTCAACCGTACAATATCGTTGCTCTCTAGGGCATATAGTTCAAGGACAATCGTTGCGGACATGTGAAACAACAGGACATTGGAGCGATGCGCCACCAATTTGTGTCTGTAAGTTTATTGTGGTTTTCTCCTCGAAGAAAAACAAAAAACATCATAAATCTCTCGATCACGTCGATAAATAACTTCTTTGTTGGCTAATACAAAAACAATTATCTTAGATAAATCTCTCTCTCTCTCTCCCTTTAGTCCTTGTTTGGTGTGAATGTTTCTAAAATCGTTTCGATTTAAATCGACTCAACTAAGAACGAATTCGAATCGTTCGCCCAGATAATTGATTCGATGATTAGTTTGGTGTGTTTTATTATTTTCCAAAAGAAAAAATCGCATTATTTTCCCTCAACCACCAATTGCCTTATTGTGTATGTGTGTGTGTGTGTCTGTGTCGATTGTATTCGATCCCATTCGAATTGTTCGCCAAACAATTTCTGCATTTTAAAACAATTTTTTTTCAAATTTTATTAATTTATTGATTGAAATTTTATTTTGTCTCTTTCTCTCTCCCTTCTCCAATCCCGTTTTCTTTTGCTCTTGTTGTTGGTTTTCTTTACCTCGAAACAATTCAATTTCAATCTTATTGTTTCTTTATCTCCGTCTTCGATATTTATCCGCATTATTGTGTGTCGGGAATCGCGCTTAAATGAAACTGTAAGATATCGATTGTGGTCTGCCGTCTCCATTGTCCAACGCTAAATGGCTTCTCAGCGGTAATACAACACATTATGGTAGCACTGTGGAATATGAATGCAATAACAATTACAAACTTAATGGACCGAGAAGAAGAATTTGTTTGGAGAATGAAACTTGGAGTGGTGTGGCACCAGTCTGTGAATGTAAGCTTAGATCTGTTTTGCTTCGTTTTCTCCTCTCCCCTTGCTCGAATTTGTGAGAGAAGAGAGAATTAGATGAAAAAAATCAATCGGTTGAATGAATTTGGATCCTTTTGATCGATCGATTTCGATTGGATATCCCAACTATAAAAGACTAAGTGAAAAATTAGCCAATGATTTTGATGAGAGCGAGAGAAACAAATCTCGAAACGATTGATTGATTAATAATTATGATAGTTTTCATTGAGGTTTCAATTAATATTTGACATTTCTCTCTATCTCTCCTTTGCGAATTCCATCGCAGTGGTCAATTGTAACACACCAGAGCTGAAAGATGATAAGACATTGATACAGGTGTCCGATTATCATGTCGGTGGTAAAGTGATCTATTCATGCAAATCTGGACTAGAACTTGTCGGCAATCAAGAACGAATCTGTTTGGATAATGGACTTTGGAGTGGACAAACACCGCATTGTCGATGTTAGTTAATCTCTAGTTGTTGGCTCTTACAGTCAAAAATTTGATCGATTTCTCTTCTCTAATTGGATTCAATTTTGATCGTTTTCTTCTTTCAAATTTACGCTAGATGTTGATTGCGGTCGACCGCCAGTGATAACCAATGGTCGTGGTTATCTAGTGAATGGTACCACTTTTTACGGAAGTATTGTTGAATATCATTGTCTTCCTGATTTCAAAATGATTTCGGATTCTCAGCATCGATATTGTCAAGCTGACGGTGAATGGTGTGGACTGAAATAACTTTATCGATTAAAATCTTTTGATTCTGATTCTTTTTGTGTTTAACCAATTAAAAAGGAGCGGAACATTACCGCGGTGTTTGGAAACTCAAGACTCGAACGAAATCGACGATAGCTATCGTCACAGTCTCGAGAGTGAATCCAATTATGAAAGTTATGAATCATCGAAATCCATAGGCATTGGTGTTTCGTTCGGTATTGGAACAATCTTGATTTTAATGATAATCATAGGGTTCTTATTTATTAAAATGTAAGTCGATTAGCTTCGATTTTCCTCTCTTCGAATCATTTTTTGGTCTATCGATGATGAAAGAATTTTAATTTTCAATTTTATCTTTCTGAATTCGATTGATTTGCTTTGGTTTTTGAAGTAAGAAACAAAAACCTCTCAAAAATTCAGGTAACATCGAGGTCAATCATCATCTTCATCATCATCCTCTACATCCGAACCATCATCATCATCATCATAATGCAATGAATAAGGAGAATTTAGCTTCATCGGCTAACACACAACAACCGGCGACGCCGGCAACAAGACCGTTGACCTATTCAAGGATATGTTTGGAGAACGATGTGAACAATCTATCACAGACGACAAACATCCGCAATAATTCCAATCTAGTAACATTTACCTCGCCACAAATGAACACAAATCAATTGATGAAGAATCAACCATTGTATGCTAATCTACCGATGTCGACCACGACCGATTCGAACATAATCAATGTTCCGGTCAATCAAAATCTTTCCGGTATCCGTCATAATAATCAAAATCAAAGTCATCAACTGAATTCTAATCCAGCATCATCGACCACATCGAATCATCATCACCATCATCATCATCTCCATCCATTCAATAATAATACAACAAAAAATCTGTGATCTTTTCTCTCTCTCTCTCTCTCTCTCTTTTTCTAATCTTTCTCTGATCTAATTTGATCTGAAACAACCATCATCATCACCATTCATAGTATGATTATTATTATTATTGTTATTATCATAATGGTACATATTATTATGCAATGCATTTTTTTCAAATTCTTTTAAAAAGATTTTTTTATGTATTATATTAGATGATGGGGAAGAAAATGAGAATCTTCATTCTTCATTTGTAAATATTTGAATAAATAGAACAAAAATTCAAGTTAATCCTATTTTCTTCGAGTTTTTTCGATCCGAAATTTGTTTCATAATATCGACAGTGTTCCATATTGGATAGATTCACTGAGATTTGACTTGACTTCAATGGTGATGGCATGATGTAGATGTTGATGAGGATAATCACTTCCATCATAGACATCATTATCATCCTATTAATTAATTTGTCTCTCTCTCTCTCTTTGATTTTTATTTTTAAATCTCGTCAATAATCCTCCGAAGTAAGAATTTTAAATTGTGTTTGTATGAGATATATAATCAAAAATATCATAAGTTTGATTTTGCGAGAGAGAAAGAGAGAGAGAGAAAGGATTTGAGAAAAACTCCAATTTTGATTCTAGCTTTTTTGTTTTTGAAAAAAATCAAAGTTTAAAATTTTATTGGGTAAAATATAATGCGATGAAAGAGTTAATTACGATCATCATCATCATCGTCATCATAACACTCATCATCATTAGATAAAATTTTATTACCATCATTACAATTTCAAAAGAATTGAATAATTTGATTTGAATTTTCAGTTTCGAATTGTTTGCGTTATTTCGAATTGTTTCGAAATATTGCGAATTATTCCTTTTATTCTGCATTTTTAATCTTCAATATCGGTAAAGGGCCATAGAGTAGGACATATGCACAATGCCAATCACCTTTATATATATTCGCATTCCATTCAGTTTGGAAACGATGGTTTTGAAGACATCACAATTTATCATATAATTCATTCCCGTTAATTCATCATCGTCATCATCGTTCGGATGAATTATAATGAGATAAGATGATTTTGATGATGATTTAAATAAGGTCCGAACCAAGTTTACATAATCAGAAGAAATTCGATGATAATTTTCATAATAAGGATGTGAACCAAACAAAAAAGTTTCGATAAGAGAAAAAAGAAAAAGAATAGGATAATTATGATTAGAAAATGAGCATAACATTTTGCAACTCATAGTTTGTCCCGAACGCTAAACAGCTTAAACTTAGATATAGAAAATTTTTTTCTCTCGTTTCTAATGACCAATCTAAAAATATATTTTACCTCCGCCGGAAAGCTTAAGTATCTCCTCTTCAGTCACTTGATAAACATCATCATCATCGCACTTGAACCATTTATCTGTGCAGATGTCATAAAAGATAAAAAATGATTTTCTCATAGGGAAATAGAAAAAGAAACAGAAAAAAGTATACTTTTGTGTTTGATCCAACCAACATAATGACCGTGCGAACTGGATCGCCCTTTATGCGTTAAGACGGCATTTAATTGATAAAAACCGGAATTGTTTGAACCGATATCATCATCAAACCAATAGTCATAATATTCATTGTTTTTAGCATCATTGTTGCTGCCTTCTTTATCTTTGCTTTGCATTTTTTTAACTTTTTCATCTTCGCTTTGCTTATGATTCATCCGCATTGGCAATAGTTTCTGCTGTAATTCTTCACTACAAAGATCATAAAGATCCAAGGTCATCGAAAATTTCACATCCTTTAAAATTTTCGCATTAATAGAATTTTTTTCTTTGTAAAAAAATCGGATTAAATTAATAGATAGATAAGCAGGCAGTCGAGATATTTTCGAGGTTTTCAAATAACGAGCATCGCGACCAAGTTTTGTGGAAAATTTTATCACCTCTTCCTCGAGACGAGATTTTAAACCGGTCAATAGGTACTTAACATCTTCGTTAGTTTAAAAAAAACAATGAAATTATTAATAGAAAAAAGTCCAAAGCGTACAAACCTTGTGAAATGAAACAACTGAGTTGAAGAAAATTTTCCGTTGAAATCGTTACCGGCTCTGTTTCATCTTCTGTACATTTCATTGATGATACTAAATTACCTCCAAAATATTGTGTGATAAAATTATTGTGCGATTCATTGAAATCGGAAGTGATCCTAAGTTTTTGTTGGAGAACTTTGATTAATTCGGTCCAACATTCGTTGGCATCTTGTTGCGCAAACTGCCCGTTTTCAGTCTTCTCTGCAAACTGTGGAAACATTGAATGCAATTTATCTAATAAATAAATTGGCATCACTGGAGAGGTTGTCGCCATTTTATCATAAACATCCCGAAGACAGACCACAATGTCTTTAGCATTATCGAATGGATGATCAAATGAAATCGTTCCTTTATATCTGAAATGAAAAAGAGAAAATTAACTCAAATTTTTAAAGAAATTTTTTTAAAACTTTCAATCAACATACCCACGGAGGCATTCTTTTAATTCTGGAACTGTAGATAATGATTGGATGGTTGCATTGAGATAGCATGTATTACCTACATTGATTAAACCGGAAGGCATATTCATTGCGGTGGCGATTTCTTTATCAGATAAATCTTCAATGAACACAACTTTCTCTTTTGGCTCATCAGGGATCTCTTCACAAGAACCAATCATCAAAAAAGTAACACCCTTTATAAAATAATCTAATAATTCAGAGTGAACAAATAGAATAATCTTGATTACGTTTTTGATTGATTTCAGCATTACGGGATTCCATTCATCATCTTTGATCACACCACCTTTAAACATAACTTTTTGCCGGGACGTACTGACACCGGTCAATGCAAATATTTGCGCTTTGAACACATCCGGACGTTCATTAGTATCCAACTCGACATCATATACATCTTTATTCCATTTTACTTTAACTACAGAGGAATCATATAATCAACAATATATAAACTATCAGACGAAAACTGACACTTACCGTTAAATGTCATCGTTTCTTATTTTAAATCGAAATTATAATTTCGATGTTAAAGCTATGAGATTTATCTAGAAAACAGGATTTGAAAACAAAATGGAATTATATGTTGAATTTCAAGAATTGCAAAAAATAGAATGTCATCTAAAGTAGCGTTAAAAATTTGATTATTGATTCAAAAGAATCATAATTTGGAGGCTCTGGAAAAAATTCGAATCATCATGTCGATGTCGATTGTGATGATGATGATGATGATGTAGTTGGCGTTCAAATCATGCTGATGTAGATCTTATCGCCATCTATTTTTGGGTCAAAAATTTCTCTCAACGCTTCAATTTCGGACTAGAAAGGAAATTTTTTCCCATACTCTTTCATCTCAAAGTATCAATGAATTCTGATCAATCATCTGATGGTTGATTGCGAACATTTCTAGATAAGAATCGAGATAACTCTCTGCTTTTTTCTTCTCGATATTTTCTTGATGATGTTCAAATCAGTACCAGCTTCGAAATCATCGAAATTTGCGATATCTTCATCATCATCGAGTCCACCATTGCCATCATCTTGCACATCATCGTTGTACTTGAAATATGGTGCTCTTATATTGATAACATTGCAGACTACCGTTTTGGTTCTAACACTCCGCTATTCTCGAAAACAATCTAGTCCAAATGAATCTTACTTCAATAGTACTGCTATTTTCATTTCAGAAATTTTGAAATTTTTATGCTGCTGTTTCGTTTTAATCGTTCAAAGTCAGTTGCTATATTTTGCTCTATTTCATTTTCAAGATTAATCTTATTCAAATCTAATCAATCTTATTGTTTTCTAAGATTCCTTTTCCGGTTTTATCCATGCAGTGCAAAAGGAGATTTTATATAAACCAAAAGAATCGTTGAAAATTGCAGTTCCTTCCTTCCTCTATACAATTCAGAATAATCTTTTATTTTTAGCTCTGACTAATTTAGATGCAGCTACCTATCAGGTATTCTTGTTGGATGCCTAGCTTGTAATCTTAATTTTATGAGCCGTTTGAAATTATCTTCTACTCTAACAAGGTCACATATCAATTCAAAATTATCATCACTGCACTTTTTTCAAAATGGTTACTCAGAAAAGATCTTTCTCTCAAACAGTGGTTCGCTTTGTTTCTTCTGATGTTTGGTGTGATTATGGTACAATGGCCGAACGAAAAAAATATGGTGCATTCAAGTCCTAGTCATCAACGTAATGAAAGTAAATTAATTGGTTTGGTGGCCATTATACTATCATCGTTCACAAGCGGTTTTTCCGGTGTTTATTTCGAGAAATTACTCAAATCCTCAAAATCTCAATCTTTGTGGATCAAAAATATTCAATTAACTACGTTCTGCTGTTTTTTCAGTTTTTTCTTGATTTTAATGAATGATTATAAGAACATTTTGACCAAAGGTTTTTTCTTTGTGAGTTCGAGTTCAATTTGAATTAGATCATAATCAATCATGTTTGCTTTTACATTTTATAGGGCTATAACCAAGTGACTTATCTGGTGATAATCTTGCAAGCTTTAGGTGGTATTTGTGTTTCATTGGTTGTAAAATACGCCGATAATATTCTCAAAGGATTCGCGACTACAATTTCGATCATTTTATCTACCATATTCAGCATTTGTTTTTTCGAAGATTTTTTACCAACTGCCTCATTCTATCTTGGAACATTATTGGTGATCGTTTCCACATTCTTATACTCATTGTAATAGATCACAACAAATCACAACTCATCACTTTCAACAACAAAGTCAAATCAACAAGTCACTTGACAGAATTTTGGAAAAAGTTCTTTTCTGCTCCTAATTTTTCTACGAGTTTGAAAGAGAGAATAAATCTTTTTTTTTTTTTGCCTTAAAAATGATTTCGATCGCTAAAATCATATTCTATCTTATAAGTTGGATCCGAAAAAATTTAAATCGATTGTAACCATTGCGATGCAATGAGACCAGTTATTCAGTAGAAAATTTTCCTGGCTAAAAGCTTGAAATCTGAGGCCCAGATCATTTCGCCGTTTGTATACAACGGACTCTTTTCCTCTCTGAGCGTCTGTGTTGAATGTGCTGGATTCTCTATTGAGCGATAGGATTCCAGTGTTCACATGCTGCAGCCTCTCACGTGATCTAATTGATCACTCTCGGGAAGTCTTGATTTGATTGGAGATTAATTTTTTCTCTTCTAAAATTCAATTCAAACGCTGCTGTGTCATATCTTTTTTTCCCATAAAACACAATTAAGTTAAGTGTCCGATTAAAAATTCCAAAATGCAAGGATTCTACGTTTCCGATGCTATTAAAGAATTGCATCGGAAATATCCAGATGATTCTGTTCTTTTGCACTTAAAATCGTTTGTCGATGAACAGCGACATAAGTGGTCCAGAGAAGATCGGCAATCAATTCTGAATTCGATTGCTGATGGTGTTGTTCTCGATTCGATTGGCGACGATTTCGCGGAATGGTTCGCTCCAATCTTACTGGATCTATTCCATCGAATTGGAGATCGTTCCAAGTTCGATCTATTTAATACTCTTTCTAGATTAATCGGAAAGTTCGCTTGTGCCACGAATTTCACTTATGAACTTTTCATCAATAGTCATTCCTTGAGGTCTTCAGACCTAGTCAAAGAGGTCAGAAACCACCCAGATCGATTAGACCGATTTCTTGAATCTTGTCTTGTGTTCCTAAGTTTTGATCGTGATTTTTTTCAAAGCCATTTTGATTGGAGCTTTGTGTTTGAATTAAACAAAGATCCGAGCACTTATTGTGATTATTTGTTAACAAGCATCCGGCAATATCTTTTCTGTGATTATTCATCAAATCAAGTTAGTGATAAATTCCATAATACCCATCATCTTGATTTCATAGATCGATATGGCGACAAAAATCTTAAATTTCTATCCCGAACAATACATTATGTAGAATTCTCAAAACTACCCTTGATTCTAAACGAAGATTTGTCCCAACAAATCGTTTGTGTCAATGGGATTTTATTGCCAACTTTCAAAGATAAATCGAGTTTGAAAGAGTTCGTTGAGCATCCAACCAATGCCTCTAATCTCAGGTCAATCGCCTTGGGAATCTCTTTGGCGAAACCGATTTTGATTGAAGGTGAGATTGGTTGCGGTAAATCAATGCTGATAAATCAAGTGGCCGCTTTGACCGGTCGAAATGAGCCTCCCAAAATCTTAACAATACAGATCAGCGATCAAGTTGATTGGAAATATCTGATTGGCTCATACGTTTGTGCAGAAATTTCCGGTGAGTTCACATTCAATCTAGGCCCACTTTTAACCGCTATCAGAGATGGAAATTGGCTCGTTCTGGAAGATATCGATCTGGCTCCATTCGAGTTATTAACATCGATCATTTCCACAATTGAGTCTCGAAACACATCGGAAATTAATTGCGAGAATAAAATTGATCGTTTTGATAGTGCGTTCCGGATTTTTTTCACTCGAAGCATTTCATCTTCTTCCAAAGCAACTGATCATTCGTCACAGATGAATTTGAATTTCCAATTACTAAGAAAACTTTGTTACATAGTCCAAATCGATAATTGGAATCAAAGTGAAATTCAGCAACTGCTACAAGTTCGATGGAATCAAATCGAATTGATTGCATCGAAGATTGTTAACATTTATCAAAATCTATTGGATTCTTATCGACAATTTCAAAAATCAAAACGAACCTTAAATTTGAGAGATCTAATTAAATGGTGTAATCGTCTCAATGTATATTTTCGAATCAACTCTGACGAGGTTTTCGAACGAGCTTTTCTTGATTCTGTTGATTGTTTCGCGAGCTTCAATTCCGATTCGGAACTATTTCAAACCATTACATACATGCTTGGCCATCATTTCAACCTTTCAAAATCTCAATGTGATTTTCTTCTCTCAGAAAGAATCCCAAAAATCGAAAAGAATCAGAAAAGTATTAGGATTGGAAGACAATCATTTGAAGTGAATCAATTCTCTAAAGATTCGCTTAATTTCGCTCTCACTAAAAACGCCACCCAATTGCTGGAAAAACTCTTAGTATGTGTCGCTAATCGCGAACGTGTTCTGCTGTGTGGTGAAACGGGCGTCGGTAAAACCACTTGTGTTCAGTATCTGGCCAAACTTTGCGGTCAACGTTTGCACATCATCAATATGAATCAACAAAGTAGCAGTTCCGAGCTGTTTGGTAGCTATAAACCGATGAATATTGAATCGATTTTTAATCTGCTCAAAGATGAATATGAACGAATGTTTGAGGCAACATTCTCGAGTGAAAAGAATCAAATTTTCAACGAGAAATTCGCATTTGTATTCCAAAAACAGCAATGGAGATTGGTCATCGAAATAATGATGAATGTTTGTCGGAGAGCTATTGACAAGCTAGAATTAAATCAAAACTCTCAACTTTCAAATGAATGGACGAGTTTTAGGGAGAAGCTCTCGAAATATATGCCTTTATTGAACAGTCAAACAAACGATAGATTGATGTTCTCATTCGTTGAAGGTCCATTGACTGATGCGATCAAATCCGGTAACTGGGTCCTTCTGGATGAGATAAATCTAGCCGAATCAGAAACGTTACAAAGTTTGCTCAGTTTCATGGAAAACAATGAAACACTAGTTTTGTTCGAAAAATCTTCCGATCGAATCGTAAAAGTTCATAAAAATTTCCGTCTTTTTAGCTGTATGAATCCAGCAACCGATGTTGGTAAACGTGAATTGCCTGTTAAAATTCGCAATCGTTTCACTGAATTCTATGTCGGAGACATTACCGAACGATCTCAACTTCGTATTCTTGTCTCTAGCTATATTGGTAGTTTGGTCAATGAACGAGCTATCGAATCGATTGTTAATTTTTATTATTCTATTAAATATGATCAGAAGATTATTTTGAAAGATTACAACGGGCACCATTCGGTATTTAGTCTACGCAATCTTTGCCGAGCCCTAAAAGTGGCCAAAACGAATCCTTACCATTGTATGGCTAGATCATTGCATGAAGGTTTCTCATTAGCATTTCTATCGAATCTTGATCGTGATTCCTATACTTTTGTCTCGCGATTGGTCGAAGAAAATATTGATAAAGCAATGAATTTAACCAAAACGATTATTTTAAATTCAAACAAATCATTTTCCTCAGAAAATTTTGTAATAATCGAAGGCTTTCCCATCCTGAAAAACTCTCAAGAACCTCAGATTGATGAATCTTATATATTAACTAAGACAGTTAAAAAAAATTTAGCCGATATCTGCCGCATCATTTCGTCCGGACAGAAATTTCCGATTCTGCTACAAGGCGAAACCTCGTCTGGTAAAACTAGTCTAATCCAATGGCTATCGAAAGCTACCGGTAATCTTTGCCATCGGGTTAACAATCATGAACATACCGATCTACAGGTGATTCGATTACTATGGTTGATTTAATTAATAATTTTTATTCTCGGCTCATTCTACAGGAATATATCGGTAGCTATTGTAGTGATGTTGACGGGAAAATTTTCTTCAAAAAAGGCATTCTAGTTGATGCGATGCTCAACGGTCACTGGATCATATTGGATGAATTAAATTTAGCTCCAACTGAAGTTCTTGAAGCATTGAATAGAGTCTTAGATGATAATAGAGAGATTTTCATCGCAGAAACTCGTGAAATCGTCAAAGCACATCCACAATTCTTGGTCTTTGCAACACAGAATCCACCGGGAAAATACGGTGGACGTAAAATTCTATCAAGAGCTTTTCGTAATCGTTTCATCGAGCTCAACTTCACCGAGATTCCTTTGAACGAATTAGAGATAATTTTGCATAAAAAATGTTCAATACCATTATCGTATTCAAAACGAATGGTTACAGTACTTGCTGAGCTACAAAAATATCGAAGTCATACCAATATTTTTGCCGGAAAAAACGGTCTTATAACTTTGAGAGACCTATTTCGATGGGGAAATCGTTATCAAAAATTTGCTCGAGATCAAGATCTCAATGTTAAATTTTTTGATTGGAATAAATTTATTGCGGAAATCGGCTATATGCTTTTGGCTGGTCGTGCAAGGAAACATGATGACACAAAGATTATTAAAAATATTCTAGAAAATACTTTCAGATGTAAACTTTCATTGGAAGACATTTTCTATAATCGCAATGAATTTTCAACATCAACATCGATGAAATTTGAGAATCTAGTATGGACTAAAGCCTTCAAACGATTAGGCACTCTGATAAGTGAGGCAATCAAATATGAAGAACCTATCTTATTAATCGGAGAGACTGGGTGTGGGAAAACGACAATTTGTCAATATTTCGCTGCTTTGAATCGAAAAGAACTTCGAACAGTTAATTGTCATATGAATATTGAAAGTGGCGATTTCATTGGTAGTCTTAGGCCAAACAGAAACATTGCGGAAAATCCAGAACAATTATTTGAGTGGAAAGATGGGCCCTTGATAACTGCAATGAAAAATGGAGATTATTTTCTTGTCGATGAAATATCACTGGCCGATGATTCCGTTCTAGAGCGATTGAATTCAGTTCTTGAGAGTGAAAGAAGAATTTTTCTCGCCGAAAATTCGGCAAACTCTTCTATTCAAGCAAATGATTCATTTAGATATTTTGCCACAATGAATCCAGGCGGAGATTTCGGAAAAAAAGAATTATCCCCCGCTTTGCGAGATCGTTTCACAGAAATTTGGTGTCCGAATTTCGCTGATTTCGAAGATATCGAAAAAATTATCAATCATAATTTGAAAATTCCAGATGAAAATCTTAGAACGATCGTATCAAGATCAATATGTGATTTCATAATATGGTTTAGTGAATTTATTGGCCAGTACAAACGGTTCAATATTAGTATCCGTGACGTACTCAGCTGGACAAAATTCATCAATGAGACTTTCATCGTCAAGCCTTGTCTCGAGATTCGCCAAGCTTACATTCATGGCGCATTATTAGTCTACTTAGATTCTCTTACTCAAATTAATATATTTGGAATCGATCTTGAAGATTTTAAATCGAAATCTTTCGATCGAATAAATTCGCTTGCTCAACAACTACCTTTAGAAAATTTCGTCACTCATTTCGATGATCGGAATTGTTTCAAAATTTATCCATTTTCAATTCCTAAATTAGAATCAAAATCAAATCGATCAATCTATCACTGGGAATGTTCCGGAGTCAAATCCAACTCAATGCGTGTCCTCAGAGCTATGCAACTAGATAAGCCTATACTTCTTGAAGGACCACCAGGTGTTGGAAAAACATCATTGGTGCAGGCTCTAGCAGATGTTACTGGACACACATTGATCCGTATCAATTTATCCGAACAGACTGATATAAGTGATCTATTTGGATGTGATCTACCGACCGAAGGGGAAGATTCAGCCGGTAGATTTGCTTTCCGCGAAGGGCCTTTTCTATCAGCATTGAGGTCCGATTCCAATTGGATTCTTCTCGACGAATTAAATCTAGCTTCACAAACTGTTCTTGAAGGTCTTAATGCTTGTTTTGATCATCGAGATGAAATTTATGTTCCAGAACTTAACAAATCGTTTCATATCGGAAAAAAGCAGACAAGAATTTTCGCATCACAAAATCCCCAATCAATGGATAAATCACGTAAAGGTTTACCTAAATCCTTTCTGAATAGATTCACTGCTGTTTACGTTGAAGAATTCACTGATGAAGACTATCAACTTATTCTTACTGGTCTTTATCCTTCGATTCCTCAAGAAATTATCAACTCGATGATAACAACAAATCGTAAAGTTTGCGATTTCGTCAAAACCGATTATTCAATGAAAGGTGGTCCATTTGAATTCAACCTCAGAGATCTGATACGGTGGAGTGAACTGATTCTAAAATGGCATCAAGATTATTCGATTTTTGAACCAGGAAGATTTTTCCATCTAATTTATACCGACAAGTTTCGATCAGAGGAAAATCGAATTTCTGCAGCAAATATATGTCTAAATGAATATTCTTCGCACTTGGATTCAAACCGATCGATCAAGCATTATTTCAACAATAGTCTCATACAATACGGATATTCGATAAAATTTATAAAAATCAATTCAAGACTAGGACACAAGGAATATCATTATGTTTTCGAAGAAGATTTTAAATCTATCTGCTCGATCATCAAATGTGTCGAAATGAATTGGCCAGTTATTTTGATCGGCGACATTGGTGTCGGTAAAAGCCATCTAATTCGTTTGATTGCACAACAATTTCATAGAAAACTAAATGTAATACATGCGAATTCGGAAATGGATGCTAACGATTTATTGGGAGGATTCAATCAAATTGATCCAGAAGTTAATTTCAACAAATTACAGAATTTTATTGTCGAAAAAACAAATTTATTGCTACAAAACAAAGAACGATCCAAAGCTAAGGAATATTTCCATTTGATATCACAACTTCGAACTCGATACGAGAATTTTGATCAAAGATTGGAAATTTTATTAAAAATTTCAAATCTGTTTAATGATAATAATGAATTCGATCTGCTATCGGTGAGAAAAGATTTGAATAAATTTCACCAAATCGATCTGAAACATCGTAGTGGAGCTTTCGAATGGATAGATTCGTCTTTGATTGATTCGATCAGGAACGGTGATTGGGTTGTGATTGAGAACGCAAATCTTCTCAATCCAGCTGTCTTGGATCGTTTGAATAGTCTATTGGAGCCTGGTGGTTCTCTTAAAATCAATGAAAGAGGATCGATTGATGGTGTGGTACCAACGATATATCCCCATCGAAATTTCCGTTTATTTTTAACAATGAATCCTCGTTATGGTAATCTTTCAAGAGCGATCCGTAATCGAGGCATTGAAATTTGCATCGAAAGAAAACTGAATCGAATTGAATTGAGAAATATTGCTCTAAGACATGGAATCAGTTCGATTGATTCGATTACATTCAATGATCTCAATGATTTTTTCACAAATTTAAACGAATCCATTTTAAAAAGTCAGCACTGCATTGCGATTCGTGAACCAGATTCAAATGAATCGAAAGCTTCACAAACAGATTCGATTATTGAGAATGCATCACCTCTATGTTTGAATCAAGTCTTTAATAATCCCACAATCTTTTATGCGACGAAAGATTTTCATCGATTGAAAATCCAATCCGAATCGACTGATTGGATGAAATTGAGATTATTCTTCGAAATGTCCGAACTCAATGGTCTATCGATACGTTTTGATTTGTTGAATTGCCATCGAATCGAATTTCCAGACCATTCAAAAGAATTCATTGAGAAATCATTTAAACGACACTGCAATAATCTAGATGAAATTTTCGATAGAAATGTTTTCTTCCACGCAATCACTAAATGTTTGCCGATCGATTTCCGTGAAAACACCGATCTTCACTTGTTGATTGTGAACAAACTAGAACATGGGAAAATGCTCGCCTTCTACAACTCAGTGAATTTGGTCAATGCTAAATTATTTTGGTTACAACTGAAGCAATCAATTATGATGCGAATGGATTCGAAGAAAAATTCTCTGCTAAGATTCGATCCGAACGATACAGACGTTCGAGAATGTTTTAAACACTCCAAATTTCTGACCATAGTTTTGAAAATAATCAAATCTTTCTATTTATATCTGGATTCCGGAAGGTTCCAGTATGAAAATGAGGATGAATGGATACAGTTCCGTTACAAAATGATTTTGATTCATCAATTAATCTTGAAATTTCTCCCTCATTCGCTGAGAGATTTCGATCAAATTTTCGAAAGAGAAATTTTGCCATTGTTGATGGTGGCCTATGAACAGAATATTTTCAATTTAGACGAAAACATAGCTATATCAATTAGTCCTGTTCAATCTCTTTTCGATAGATATCTTATCGATCAGCGAAAATATGATCATCTTGGTAAGAAAATCATCCAATTTTATCATTACAAATCCAAAGAAGATTTTGATTTAGTGGAAAAAATCAAAGATTTCTTCAGGAATCAGAAACTTCATCGACATTCAGCTGAATCATTGGCGAGATTGTTGGAAACAATAGATGTTAATTTCAAATCAAACTTGATCAATCAGCCAACTTTTTCTCTAGATTTAGCTGTATTCAATGTTTCGAATGAATCGCCTTCAATTGATCGGAAATATCTCACAAATACAGAATTGTTTCTAATCAAACGTTTAGCATCGATGAAATTATTGGATGATTTTGTTTCAACCGCCTCTCCACGTGTCACTCTTGAAGATGAACACTTAGCTTTGTGTTCGATGTCATTCTTTTATGATCGGTTGATGAGACAAAAAAAATTCCATGATATTCTGTTGGATCATTTGATCTTGATGAACGAAGAATTGAATCAAGAATCTTTTTTGTCGCATTTATCTTCCAAAAATTTTTGTTCATCGATTGGAAATGCGTTGGAGAGAAGCAGGATGGGGGGAAATCTACTAAGCACTTGTTTGCCATCGATCTCGCTGGTTTATTTTAGAATGAATGATTCGAAAATGGATACGATCGAGTTGTTTTTTCGCAAAAAATTACTAAAAGGATTTTATTTGAAAATATTGCTACAAAACTATCATTTTCTCCGGCAAAAAGACGCCACAAAATTTAGAGATTTGAAACGAATCAAATTGTTAGCTGAAAATTTTCAAAAACATTTCGTCGAATCTGATAGGAAATTGAAAAATCATTTTGAAGCTTCAAGAATGTTTTTCATCGAAGGACTGAAGCCCTTAAAAGATGATGAGCTTCAAAATTGCATTGATTTATTGATGCTCGGTTTATGTTTCACTGAAACGTTCCAACCTCGAGATCCAATCGATCCAATAATATTTTCAACAGCGAAACTAGAATTTTTACGAGCAAAATTTGAAAACTCTGCAAAAGAATTAGATCTTAGACATTTAATTCTATCGGATCGTTTCGGTTCTCATAATCCGGAATTCTGTTGTAATTTTTATCAAAAACTCAAAGCTGATATTGATTTGATTGAGATTGAAATGAAAAATCTAGAAAATTCAATACGTTTTCGACATTCACCAAATAACTATCTTGGTCTCATCAAAGAAATTGCGGAATTTCAATCAATCGTAATGAATGTATCCAATTTGAAGACATTGATCTTTCAAATGGATCATCAAGATTCGAGAACACTGGATGAATTGGTTCATTTCAATTCTTCTCTATTGAATCGAATACGAATGTTGAGTGATTTTTTGGGACGCCTACAACAAAATTATACTGATTATGGAGATTTGACAATACTTTATAGCTTTGGTTTGCTCTTTGCGCTAAAAGCGTTGCAAACGATTAGCCAAAAAATTCAATCGCAAATTAATACTGTAACGATTTTCTGCAAAACTAATTGCATTCTGCCAAATGAATTGTTTTTGAAATTTTCTAGATTCATCGATAATCGTTCGCCAGCAGAATTTTGTCAATTTCTACAAACGAATCGATTTATTGAGAAATTATCTTTAGTATCTAGGAAAAATTTTCCTGATGAAACCGAAACTATTTTCAAAGAATGCTTGAGTTTGATTGTGGCTGAATTCCGAAACTCATTGTTTTTGAATCAAGATCCTAGAAACGTTTTCAAATTCTACCTAGAAACGATTGAGATTTTCGCTGAGAATCATAGAGAAATTGAAATCAAAAAAGAGCTCGAAAAAATCAAACATAACGCGACATTCCACATTGAATTGGATCCAAACAAAGAAGATCCAGAGGAAAATCGTAGAGAACAAGAGGAAACATTTCCTTCATTCGAGAGTTTGTTTTATGATCTAATTGATGAAAAATTGGAACCGAAACCCCATCATTGTAAAAAAATCGATGAAAATAATTTGAGTAATAATTCGGACAAGTCTTCAAAACTGCTGCTGTTCATTGCACAATCATTCATAAATGTAATCGAATTAATAGCGAAACTGAGCGATAACCGTAGCAAAGACATTGATGATGATTTTAGTCAATCCTATCTGATCCGTTATCGAATCTTAACGAAATTATTTGAGAAAACTCTCGGATTTTTCAACATCGACATCGAACCAGAACTAATCGATGGGCATCTCTTATCTTTGATCGATGAAGAGAAAAAAAATCCCGATGATCACGAAACCATTCTGAATGTTTATCATTCCTCAATCCTTGAAGAGACACAAAAATGTTCAGCAATATTGGAAAATCTTCGACGACGGATAATCGATCAAATTCTTCTTGAATTCGATAACGATCATCCTATATTAAATAAAATCTTAAAAATCATCGAACGAATCTTCTCAATCAAAGCTAATAGCTCATTGCTTAGTTTCGCTTTCGGTTTAGAATTGATTTTGAGAAATGGTGAAGAATGGCAAATGATTGCACATCGTGGAATCAGTATCACCGAACATCTCAACGAGATTACAAATCTTCTCGTTTCATGGAGAAAAATGGAGATTGATTATTGGCGAAAATCGTTAAATGATGTCGAGGAGAAGATTAAACAAACAGAATTGACTGTTTGGTGGTTTCGTTTCTACACTACCATTAATGATTTATTACGAAATTTCACTGATGAGTCTTTGAGAGAATTCATTGATAATTGTAAGAGACTAATCGAGCAGAGCACTGTGGGACAATTCAAAATTCGTATCAAATTGTTGCTAGTATTTGCACAACAACTTTCGTATGTCGATCGCAAACACCGATCATTGATGAACGCTTTATTCAATCTGTATGAATTCTATAATTGTTTCACATCGAACATCGAGAAAAACATTGATGCAGAAAGGAAATCGATCGAGAAAGAGATCGATGATTTTGTCAAAATAAATCAGTATAATCTGGATAATTTTTGGTCTTTCAAATCGTCGCTAACGAGGTCTAAAGAGCAGCTTTATCGTTATGTGAAAAAATATAAACTTTATCTGCAATCGCATGCGAACTCTTTGTTTCAATATCAAAACGCTTCCATCAATAAATCTTGGACGCTGGTGATCGATACTGAATCGATAATCAATGACCCACCGAAAGCGATTCAAACAAAATTGGATGGGGCAAATTTTTTAAAGAATCCGAACATTTATCTTCAAAAATCTAAAACCTTTGGGAAGAAAATCATCAAAAGATTTGATTATATAGTGAGAAAAATTAATAATCTTGAAGAAAACAATCTAGATATAATTAAAAATATTGAAAAATTAGCTAAAGCTAATTTGATGGACGGTGGGGTTGTTGGTACAGAACAACGAAAAAAACAGATCGCAATCATACAGAATCAAAAACGTCGAGCTCTATCGGATCTGTTCCAAATGCTCACCACTCACGGGCTCTCCTTTCGCAAAGGTATTGTCCTCGGAGAATCACTCGATCTTCAGCATACTATCTCAAGCATTGATCATTTTCTATGTTTTAATCTGAGCGGATCATTGAATTTTCTCGATAATCAGAGCAGAGAGAATTTATTCTCATCTAATCGATATTATTATCGAATTTTATCTGATTATTCCAATCTGATTTTTGGATTGAATAAACCAAACGAACAGCTTACTTTCGATATGATCGAGAGGATCAAAGGTTTTGCGATCGCTTTGCTCGAGATCGTTCTCGAACAAAAAAGACTTTCCATTAAAAAGCTTGAAGCCTTTAAGAAACTTGTTGATGTTCATGAAGAAATCAAACGAATTCTTGCTCGATGCAGCGAAAAATCAATGCTGATAAAATTACCCGACAACGGATCTATTCAGTATCAATTTTGTGATCTATTGTTTCAATTAGTCTCGTTTTGTTTGAGATTAAAAATTTTAATTGTGAAATTTCAATCAATCTCGTCGAGCGATGGATCGAAACAAGAAATCGAAGTGAATAAATTTAATGAGATCATTTTGAAAGTTAAATCATTGCTGAATCTATCACAATCAGATCAAGTGTTTCACGTCGATTCAGATCTAAGAGATCTAGATTCGAATATTGATTTGGCTCAAAATTATCTCAATGAAATTGAAACACTATTTTTTGGCTCTTTATGGATCGACCTCCATTCTGATCATTTCGAATATTTTAAAATGAAATTAGCAAAGATTAAGCTAAAACTTCAAACCGTTCTTGTTGGAGTAAATAAAAGCGTTTATTGTCGTGAACATGATCAAGATGGACTCAATCTTTGTGGTATTGTTATCAAATCCACTTTGATGTATTTCAATAAATCTTGCCAATATTTGATCGAAAGCGAGAAAAATCAATCTTTTCAAACGGAAGGAGAAGTAGAAACAGATAATGACGATTCCTTCAAGGAAACTGTGGATCATCTGAAAAAAATGGATTTGTTTGGTGAAAATGAATTACTCGAATCGATCGCTTCGTTGTTTAATTATCTTAAAAATCATTCAGCTAAGAAATTTTTTCGATCCAATTTGGATTTTTTCAGAATAATCTTCCCTTTTTTGAGCGAATATATTGAAATTTTCAAAATCTATCTCGATGTTGTTTTCGGTTCGCTCAAAACATCATCGAAAATGCTTCATATTCTATTGACATTATTCAATGATCTTCTGCGAAATGGTTTCTGTTTACCACCACCAGTCGATGACAAAGAGTTTTGCGTGAGAGATTTGAAAAAAAGTCACGAAAATGCTGGCTTTGGTGATGATGATATATCTTCTTCCAGTCAGAATGTTTCCGAGCGTCTCGAATGTCAAGATCAACTTGATGATTTAAATCTTGGAGATAACAATGATGATGGTAATGAAGATCGAAGCAATCAGATCGCAGATGAAAAAGGCATCGAAATGGATGATGATTTTGATGGCCAAGAATGCGGTCCTGAAAGTACTGAACAACAAGCGAACGATGAGGAAGGCGTCAATGATGATGAGGAACAAAATACTGATCAAATGGGAAATGTTGATTCTGATGAAGAAATTTTAGATGAAAATTTATGGAAAAATTATGAGTCTCAAGAGAACAATGAAAATTTAGCTAAAAATGATTTGACTGGTGGCAAAGATGATGTTGATTCTAAAACAGTAGCCAATCAAGACAACGTCGAATTAGAAGAGAATAAAACTAATGATGAAATTAATGTCGATGAAAATGATATCGATTGTGATGATTTGAATTCGGAATTCGATAACACTCAATCAGAGTCAGATAAATCTCCTCTAGACAAAGAAATCGAAACGGAAAATAATGAGAAAATGTTTGTACCTGACGGATTAAATTTGGAAATAGACAATGAAGAATCCGATACTGACACTTCCGATAATCATCAAAATGATGAAAAAAAAGTATCAGATGATGAAAGATCAGATTCAGAACAAGATCAAAATGTACAAGAGAATGATTCCAATCGAGATGATGAGAAAGAAATTTCGGATAATTCATCGACTGAAAGTCCCAATGAGAATTTTGTTCAAGACCAAGAGAGGATGGAAAACGAGATTTCGGAAACATTCAACAGCCAAAAAGAGAAAATTGAGCCCAGCAATCAAGTGTTTGCCAACAGCGAAATGTCTGGTCAAGGTTTCGATGAGAACGTTCAACTTGAGGAACGCGATTCTCAATATCAAAACTCCTTGGTGAACGATGCGAGAAAAAATCAATCAACCAATACCACGCACCAAATTTTAGCATCGAATGAGACGAGAAAAATCGATGAAAGCCTTGAAGACTACACAATGACAGCAGATGACCGTGATCGAACGATCGCAGAAGATGAACCTGTAGCTAAACGTCGTAAATTAATCAATAGTGAGGAAAAAAATGAAAATCGTTCTGAAGAACAACGCCAAATCGATTCATTCAGACATGTTGATGATGAAGCTAAAGCTGATGAAGTTGCATACGATCTGATTGATGATGATGATATGCTTAATCAGGCGATTAAAGATCAACACTTAGATCGTGGGACTAAAATTTCTAAGTTCTTCGAAAATTCGGAAAAAGATGCTGATCGACAGGAAGCAATACAATCCAAAGAGATCAGAGATGAAAACGATTTTGATGAGGAGATAACAACAGATCAAAAAACAGATGAATGTCGGCTATCGAATGAGGAGTTAATTTCAACAATGGATGTACAGAATAATCAATCATTTTTTCAAACAAATACTTCAAATGTTATAAAGGAAATCAAAATGAATGAGAGTGATCATGGCGAACGTATCGAAGTTCCAATGGATGTTGATGCAGTGGACGGTTATTCAACGCGAGCCATCGACCAACAAGAACTTGTCGAATGTGAGAAACGAATCGAACCATTAGTATATGAGCTTTGCAACCAATTACAATTAGTGTTGGAGCCAACGAAACGATCGAAATATCGAGGTGATTATAAAACTGGTAAACGGTTGAATATGCGAAAAGTGATAGCTTATGTCGCGAGCCAATTTCGTAAGGATAAGATTTGGCTTCGAAGGACAAAACCAAACAAACGGCAATATCAAATTTTGATAGCAATAGATGATTCGCTGTCGATGTCCGACAATCAATCGAAAAAGATTGCATTCGAATCGTTGATTTTGTTGGGAAAATCTTTATCGATCATTGAGTCCGGAATTTTATCGATAATTAGTTTTGGTGAGAATTGCCGAATAATTCATCCGTTCGGTGAACCATTCACCGATCGTACACCTTATAAATTGTATCAAAAGGTAAAATGATTTTCAATTATATCGTGGAAATTTATTCTTTTTTTTCAAATTTAGCTGAAATTTGATCAAAAAATGACTCGGACTAATGAGATGCTGAGATGCTCTGCTCAGATTCTATCAGATTCAAAACATTTCATTTCGAATGATTCGAATATCAATCAATTATTATTAATCGTATCGGATGGTCGTGGAATTTTTAACGAAGGTGATGATCTCATAGACGCCTCAATAGTGCGATTGAATGAACAAAGAGTTTTCATCGTCTACATCATCATCGATAGTCCTTTACCAAAAAATTCAATCCTCGAGATTAAAGTTGTCGATTTTGACAATAATGAAATGAAAATCACTCCCTACATGGATCGATTTCCTTTTCCGTTCTATGTTATCTTACGAGATATTGTTGCACTTCCATCGATACTCAGCGAAGCTCTAAGACAGTGGTTCGAATTGTTGACTCATCAAAATTAATATGATTAAAATTAAGCATATTTTTCAATTTCAATCGATGTGATAATTTTATTTAATTAAATTAAATTCAATCCAATTATAAAACAATCGAATTTCGATAATTTTCTCGTTCATATATCACCAATCTTGCCAATCATTCAATCTACTTTGAGATTTTTTAATCGATGATGATTGTGGTGTGGTAGATGTTGTCGATGATGATGAATTTGTTTTGCCATCATTATTCTGATAGCTACCGGAAAATGCATCCGAACTATTCATCTGGTCTGTGAATCGATTCAAATCATTCGGATCAGTGTATGATGAAGATTTTTTATTGAAATACAGAGAAAAATCTTGCCATCCTTTACGACCAAGGTCGGCGACCTTAGGTGAAGATCAGTCGAAAAAAATTTCATATTATTCTCAATATTTTTTCCATCATTTAAATTTCCTACTTTACTCCCTAAATCAGTCATTTGATTTTGTATGTCATTGATTTTGATCCCATCCTTCAGCTTCAGATTATCAAATTTTAAGTTGGTATTAGAATTCTTTTCTTATTTACTTACTTTATCGTTGACGTTATCGAATATCTCTGAGCCTTTCTGACTTGCGACACTTGATGCTTTCGACAGAATTCGAGATGCATTCGATGTTATATTCGAGAATGTCTGGCAAAAAGGAATCGCGTTCAAAAAAAAGCGACGAAATCAATACAAATTGATTCTCGATACATTT
Source organism: Sarcoptes scabiei (assembly GCA_020844145.1). Taxonomy (NCBI): domain Eukaryota; kingdom Metazoa; phylum Arthropoda; class Arachnida; order Sarcoptiformes; family Sarcoptidae; genus Sarcoptes; species Sarcoptes scabiei. The sequence continues at coordinate 3,956,532 of CP080484.1, forward strand.
GAATTAAACGTACCGATGAGAATGATGTTGACCATGAGTTCAAGGAATAATCAGATTGAGATTGTTTCCCATTGAATCCGAAACCGGAATAATTCGTGCTATTACAATTTGATCCGCTAATTAAAAAGAGAAAATGATCGAATTCGAAAACTGAAAACCATCTATCATCATATAAAATCATATAAAACCTTTGATAACTATTGTCTTCCCATTTCTCATCAAACGGTCGAGTATTGATCACTCCTTTCCCAATTGTCAAATCTGAGGCCGATGAATTTGATGGGATTTTTCTGGGTTCATAATTCAAAGCTGGTGAGGTTTCAATCGACCATCGTTCACCTCTAGCTTCGGTTGAAATCTTTATGCAAATGAAGAATTGTTTAGAGAATGAACAAATGTCACAAGTATCTTAGATCGAACCTTATCTCGATAAAGAGCGGCAGCTTTTGTATTGTATTTATCAGCTAACGGCAATCTATCATCCCAATCATCTTGCGATTCCAGGAAATCCTTCGCTTTTTGATTGCCACCGACCTTCATTTTAGCCAATTCAATCTCTTTCCATTTGTCCATGGTGATCGATCGTACAAAACTATTGTGAAAAAAGGGTTTTGAATGAAAATTTTGAAAAATCAGCTCCCAACAAACCTAAGATGAACACCAAGACTTCGATGCTTTCCAGAACATTCCAGACAAATCCAGATGCCATAGGTCACTGAGGCCCATTGTGGATTGTGTGCGCCACATTCAAAACAATACTACGAATAAATATTGATAAAAAAAATTTGGTTCAGAGAATGTTCAAATTCTCTCAACTCACATTATTCGACAGTGTTGGTTTCAAATCGGAAAGAATACGCCTGGTCTTAGGACTTGCCATGTCTTGGCCTAGAAAATCTACAGTTCAGCCACGTCGTCACGTTTTGGGCATCAAGATTTGGAGATCACTGACCTAAAATACGAAAACTATTCCTCTAACAGTAAATTCACAACTATGATCCTAGATAATTGATTCCATAATTGAATCAGATTCAATTCATATTGACTAAATTGGTTTATTTATATAATCAATAGAATATTCATAAATTAACAGATGATAAAAGATGTTATGAGCAGAGTGGATGGTAAACTTGATCATCAAAGAGCCACACTGAAGAAAAAACAAAATAAGAAGCGCTATATAGCGGTCGGTTTCTCAAACAGCTGATTTCAAAAGAAAAACGGTCTGAATTTTGTGATTGTGTTGGATATTTACCAGCCGAAGAATGACTGATATATTAGCAACGAAATCAACATCAAGACCGTTGGTTTATTTGACGAGGATAGAGAAGTTCTCCTCAGCTCATCGTCTGTTCCAAAAGAATCGATTAGGATCGAGTTCAATCGAAACGCCAGACAATTCTATCTACGGCAAATGCAATAACATCCATGGACATAATTATACCCTCGAGGTTATGATAAAAGGTCCAATCGATAGCGAAACCGGTATGCTAATTAATGTTGCCGATTTAAAAGCCATTATTGATGAGCATGTTATGAAACATCTCGACCATAAATATATCGATGAAGAGGTTGACTATTTTTGTCAATCTCAACAAATCAGCACCAGTGAGAATGTTTGTGTGTACATTTGGAATCAAATCGGATCACATCTACCGAAATCGGTTCGATTGCATCGTATTCGACTGCATGAAACCGATAAAAATATTGTGGATTATTATGGTGAAATGTTTTCAAACAGCTGAAAAATTTCAGTTATCTTGAGCCCTGTTCGATTCCTGGTAACCTTGACGACGATTTTTTCCATTGTTTTTATTACAATAATTCCAATGATCATACCATTCATACGATCGAAGTTCTTGTATATTGAAGTTAAAATAAAATTTTTTAATCAATTAATTTGAATCATTTAATGGATGATATGATGGACCATGGTAAAATAATTAAAGTCAATTGTTTGATTGTTGGATCTCATGCAGTTGGAAAAACTACTCTGATCTCAAGATTGATGAAATCCACGATCAAAAAAGATTATGAACTATCGACTAGAGTTTTTATTGACCGCAAATCATATTCAATCGCAGGCATTAAAGATCGAATCGAGATGATTTTCTTCGATTTTCCTGGAAAACAAATTTATCGTAATGTTCTGTATAGAATGATACAAAATCTCGGGCAACCTATGATAATGATTGGTATTTTTGATGTCACAAATCGATCATCGCTCAATCAATTAGAGCAATTGTTTCAAATTTTTAATAAAAATTTATCACAAGAAACATCGAAGCTATCGACAACGATCGAATCATCGAATCGCTTTATCATTGCGAACAAAATCGATTTGATTGATAAACGAATCATTTCGACGAATGAAATTCAATCCATAGCTAAAAAGTTCCATTGTCCTCTGTTGGAATCTTCGATTGGAAACGATCTGACGATCAAAGATATAGAGCAAACAATTTTAGAGATAATCAAATCGAATATATCGCTCTCGGAGGTACGAAATCGCTCTGAGTCAATGGCCGGATTATCGTAGTCGCTTGCTAATTTCAATAAAATCAAAACAATTTTCAAAGAAAAATGAGAGAAGAATTAGAATAAAATTTGTAGTGAATTACCATTTTCTCATTCTCATTCGATTCATTTTGAAATTCAATTTTTTCTCTATATGAACTCATCAACGTGAAATTCCAAAGTTTGTATTTGTTCTACAAGAGATGTTATCGATGGATGGATCGAATTCTTTCCCATCGCCATCAACAACATCATTATTGTTAATAATAAACAACTTGTTCCTCTTTTCCTTCTTCATCGTTCAATCACTTCTTTATTTTTAGAGATCGACGATCATTCAAGGATGATGCGATTTTATAAACACGTCAGCTGTTGAAAAGGTTCTGTCTCATCAAACTTCATAATTGATTCTTAAGATTTCGATATGCTATTCTTTACGTATTCATTCTTTACGTATTAGATATTTATCTCAATCGATATTCAAATCTCCATCTCCTGCTTCAAAAACCAAGTATAATCGAGCGAAATGAATGAAAAATTTGAAGATTACAGAGCGAAATCATTAAATGATGGCTCGATGAATCTCAACATCACTGATTACGATGTTGATGATGACGAAGCTCGTAAAGAGAACTCTTTCGATGATGTTAGCTCCGATAGCAGTGCGATGGAAAGCTCAATAAAAATGTCCATTATCGATCAATCGTTTTCATCTACAACAACTGCTTCATCAGTATCATCACCAACAGGCACCAAAAATAACAAGAAACAATTTCTCAAGTACATATCTTTGATTACGCTAACGATCCAGAATGCATCATTGACATTGTTTATGAGAGCGGCGAAAACGCAACCAGTTCAATTCATATCATCGACAGCAGTCATCATGGCCGAATTGCTGAAATTAATCACCTGTCTTGTTATGGTTTACCGTGATGAAGGAAAATCGTTCCGTAAAACTTGGAAAGTTTTAAAGAAAACAATTCTTCTCGATCCAATTGATACTCTAAAAGTAGCAGTCCCAGCCATTGTTTATTACATACAGAACAATCTTATCTTCTTAGCGGCCACCCATCTCGATCCAGCAACCAGTCAAGTGACCTATCAATTGAAAATACTAACCACCGCTCTTTTTTCTTTGGTCCTATTGAAAAAAAAATTAATTCTGTTCCAATGGCTTTCATTGATCATTTTGTTTGTAGGAGTAGCTTGCGTTCAGCTTACACAACGAAAAAAAATATCTCACAATCAGAATCCGAATGAACAAAATCTTCTAATTGGATTCCTAGCAATCCTCACGGCATGTTTTCTTTCTGGTTTTGCAGGAGTTTATTTTGAAAAAATTTTGAAAAATAATTCAGTAATTTCACTTTGGATTCGAAACATTCAGTTGAGTGCAATCGCGATACCATTCGGATTAATTCAAGTGTTTGTAACCGATTGGAAATTTATCCACGAGAAAGGCTTCTTCTATGGCTATACCATTCTTACCTGGACTGTGATATTTCTTAGTGCACAAGGTGGATTAATTGTCGCGGTCGTTGTGAAATATGCCGACAATATTCTTAAAGGTTTCGCTACATCGATCTCGATTATCATCTCTTGCATCGTTTCGATCTATGTGTTTGATTTCATTTTAACATTTCAATTTTTTGTTGGAGCCTTTCTGGTTATCAGTTCGGTTTTTCTCTACAACAAACCCGATCTTTTCGGTATCGAACGTATCACAGCGTTTAAAAAAGCGGTCTCATCAATCAATCATAGATAACAATCGAATCGATTCACAATCATTTCGTAGATCATTTTGATTGATTTCATTTTTGGATGAATTTGGAAGAAATATTCGTCTCAAAACAATGAAATTGGTTTCTGGAAAGAAAAAATTTTCATTTTATTCTCACAATATTAAATGTAATTAACTTTTGTCTCTTTTCTCAACCAAAAAAAGTAAATAAAAAGAAAATAGATTAAGAATAAGAAATGCACACAGCGATGAAATTGGTCTTTGGATTTTTTGGCAATAATTTGCCTCATCATGCAATTTTATACAGATCTCGCCGAATAAAATCAAATGCAATTTGAGCGTAGAGAGAGAGAAAAAAGAAGATAGAATCTCAAATAATTAAAAATTAAGGAAAAAATAAATTACTAAATATTTTTTGATCCTCTAAAATGTGGTTTAGAGTAAGATTTAAAAATTGAAGATAGGTCAAGAATATGCTTGAGATTAAAAATTACAACATTTTCCCACTGTAGTTTTTGATTCTGGTTTTGAAATGTTGATTTTGTCTTGTTTTTCATTGTTGATGAGACCAATTGTTTGCTATTCGAAGAGAAATGGGAAAAAATTATTGTTTTCATTTATAACATCAATTGAAATTATTACTTTATTCAATATAGCTTCAGCTAGATCCAAAAACGCTTGGTCGATATTGATATTGGCTTTGGCTGAGGTCTCCAAAAATCTGATCCCATGTTCTCGAGCAATATTCTCTCCTCGAGCTTTGCTAACAACACGTTTCTCGGTCATGTCGCATTTATTACCAAGAATCATTTTTTCCACATCTTCACTAGCATGCTAAAAACGAAATGATGGAATAAATCTTGCTTAGAACTAGAGAAAAATGTGAATTCGCATCACCTCATCTATATTTCGAAGCCATTTAGCGATGTTATCGAAGCTTTTGATGTTGGTAATATCATAAACTAACATAATTCCCATGGCACCACGATAATAGCTTGTGGTGATAGTATGGAATCGTTCTTGACCGGCAGTGTCCCTGATAAAAAAACAAAATAATATAGACTGATCAATAAAAGTATGAAATTTTTTATTATGACTAACCATATTTGTAACTTTATACGCTTCCCTTTCAAATCAATAGTCTTGATTTTGAAATCGATGCCTAGATTCAACAAAAAAAAAGATCAAATCGAAATTAGTGATGATTGAATCAACTCAAATATAATCGGATACCTATCGTAGAGATGAATGTGGTTTGAAAAGCATCATCAGAAAATCGAAACAGAATGCATGTTTTGCCGACACCAGAATCACCAATCAAAAGCAATTTGAAAAGTAGATCATAATTTTTTTTCGACATTTTTCAAATTAATTTAGTGTTGTGGATGTTAATTTATTGATGTTTTTTAGTGAATTGTATAATTTATTGCTATGGATAAACAAAAGAGTGAATAATCAACATGGATCGATAATTATCATCGAACAGTAAAGCTTTATCGATTGAAAACGCTTCAATTAATTAACCGCTGATCATAATTGAATTGAAAGAATCGAATGAAATTTATTTCATTCTTCGGAATTTTGTTTATCGGTTTCGGAATTTCAAATCGAACAATTTAATGATCGCCTTAAAAAAACATCCCTCAATATCAAATTGATATCAGAATCGTAAATGTGGTCTGTTGATTATACTCGAAACTTCGTTAATAGCGAGAGGAGGAATCCAAATGATGATTAATACGATAAATTAGTAGAAAATTGAGAAATTCGAAAACAAAGATCCATGCGGAACGAGAAAATTTTCATTCAATCCAAACACACGAACAACAAGGATATCTCGTCATAAAAACTTCTTATTTTCGGTGAGATGTTGATGATTATCCTTGGATTACCAACAGAATAGCAGCAATCACAGTGTGAATGAAAGAAAAATTTTCTTTTTTTTTTTTATTTTCGCTATTTTTTTTCTTCCTCCGAACTTTTTTCTCTCTATTCTAAACAATAAACAATTGACGAGAAAAGTATTGAGATAGGGGTTTGGGGGAGGGATTTTCACAGACACAAACAAACATAGAGAGAGAGTTTGGGTGTATTTCGCCGAATTTTTTATGGATAAATGTTAAAAAGAGATAAAAGTGTCGAAAAGACTATTTCACATCAACAGGCATCAAAACTACTTTTTTTTTTTGCCTGAAATGATTGAAGACCAATCAATGATCGAATATGTTCTATTATTTCAACTATTAATAATTCATCAAAAATTTAGCCCAAAATGTTCCAAGATATCAATTCAATTCTAGACATTAAAGGTATGATAATCGATTCGTTTTCTTGCTAATTCATAGTCAACTTGAATCTATTTATCTGATTGATCTATTTTTAACAAATCAGATATTGATGGTGATATTTATGCGAAAGCTCTGTGCACATCTGGATTAAGTTACGTACAGAATCAATCCAAACAAATAGAACAAAAGCGAAACATTCTCATAGAATCTAAAGAGAAGATTCTTTTCGATAATTATGACTCTTTTCTAAGACATTCGAGTATTTCTAAAGAGATTATTGATGATGTTAGTATTAAATGGGCGCTTCGTCAAAACCAATTTTTAATTATTTTATCAATCTCTCAATTGATTTTTTTAAATAGTTTCAGACTATTGAAAATTCTCTGCTGAATTTACAGCAAGCAATACCTGATTTCAAGAAAAATTGTGATTTATTCTCTTGTGAAACAGGAACGATTTCAACAAAGTATTTTTTGAAGAACAATTGAAAATATTTTTTAATTTCAATTTTAATGAATTCATGAATTAGATGGGATAATATATCCTCTATGTTGGCTAAATATCCCAGTATGATTGAATTCTTAGAGATTCCACAGCTTTTGAATAATTGTATCCGAACATATTACTATGATGATGCTATCAAGATTTGTGATTTTGTGGCAAAAATTGGTACTAAACATCCAATAGCTGCTCCAATTTTTGAGGTTAATTTTTAAAATTGTGAACGACATGCCATATTTTAATTTCGCTATTTCTCATCATCCATTGAAGAGTATTATAAATGATGTGATTGATTGTAAAGATACAATGGTCTCTCAGATCACTAAAGAATTGAGTGGCAACATACAGCTACCAGTGTGTTTGAAAATGGTCCAATATCTTAGAGATTTAGATAAATTCACAGAGGATCAACTGCGGATACATTTCTTAAATTGTCGTAATTCTTGGTTCCAGTCTGAATTGAATAAAGAATTGTCTATGCATCAAAATCATTCTTTAAATCAAATCTTGTTGTTCACGGAACTATTTCGGATCAACATTTTCGATATTGTCATACAATACCAAGCGATATTCTCTGAAATCGATGACTCAACATTGTTCCTTCCGATACAACATGAAGATGAAAAAGTTCTCGAAAATTCAGTGCAATCTAAAATCATTAATAGCTGGTTACTGATTAAGATTGAGCAATATTTATTGTTATTGAAGACTAATCTTGAAGTTTGCGTCTCACTCAAATCAAATTTAAACGTTGAACAAATCATAGAAAATTGTTTCTATTTCGGTCTTTCGATGAAAAAAATTGGTGCCGATTTTAGGCCTCAATTAACTATATTATTCAACGAGTTTTTGAAACAACGTTTCATAGCATTGATTGAAAAAGCGAATGCACGCTTCACTTCTTCATTATCAATGTCTTTGATTAACGACGAGATTTTTGCAGTCATAAATCAGGATTTCAATGAAATTCAATTAAAAGATTTCCCAATTTTAATCAACTATCAATCTGATTTGTTTGATTCATTCAATGAAATAAGGCATCATGTCCCATTAGCGTTGGTACCGAAATTCACCGAAACATTAAACAACTCATTCAAGACAATTGCAGATGAGCTTCAATCTTATCTCAAGTAATTGCCTAAATCATCTACTAGTGATTAATTTGACTAAATAATTTCGATATCAATTTTTTATAGAAAACATCAATTCGGTATGTCGGGCAAAGAAATTCAAATATTTCAAAGATTTTGTCATCAAATTCGGATTCTTTTGCCGAAAATCGATGATTCATTTAAAAAATTATGTCCGTTATCATTGATAAGTCAAAAACTGGGAGTTTCACTTTCAGAAATGTCTAAATATGGCCTCTCGAATTCCTTTCAATTGGAAATTAAACAGCCGATATTAGAACTTAATGATTTAATTAAAAAAATTTCTCCACAATAATTTTTCATTTTCTGTTCTCGATGCTACTAAAGTATTGACAGTTTTTTCCTTAATCTTATTTACATAGTTCGCGAGGCCTGAATACAAACATCAACCAGCTGACGTAGGCACAACAGCTTTCTTTCTCTCTTCTACTCTTGATGACACTAGCACACACAAACACTGTTCATCTGAATGCTCTAAATGGGCCATTAAGAATTGTCGATTAACTCGATTCGTTAATAAAATCCAAATCTCAGATTTGAATTAAATTGCAAGAAAAAATTTGGACATCAAATAAACATGATCAATATTCCGAAAGGCGCTATGAATTCTATTGATCGAAGTTAGAATCGATTTTTTCTCTCGAAGTTTTTTATCAAGCAGCACACACGCCCAGAAACGGTCACAAGATGTTTGAAGATTATGCAGCGATCGATATTGAAGAGATTTGTTTGAGAAAATCAATCACAATTTTGAATAAGTTATCCGAATTGAATGAGCCACAATTGGTAACCTCTCTCATTAAACCATTAGTGAATTCAATCAATAATCGACAAAAGAATGGTGATAAATCTTTACGACATTTCCATGATGATAAAGATGTTCATTGGATAATGGAAGTGATCGGTTATGGTCTCACTCTACCATTGACCGATAATGAACAATATGAAGCAGTACGTGATTGTGTAAATATCTATTGCGAGTGGTTACACACTTTATCGCCAAGTTTATCTGAGGATAAATTCATACCGAATCCGATACGACAGGATCCGAATCTCTATTGTCAGAAAATGATCGGACATCTTTTCAATGTGTTTCTTCCGAGATCGTTCGGATCTAATCAAGAAAACTCGAATGATTTGATATCGAAACAAGCGCTGATATGTCATCGTATTCTACGATTGTTGATCAATATCGCAACCGAACCTAATAATTGCATGGATGATAGAACATGGGAAGCTTTGTTGCAATTTTTGTTAGGAATCAATCATAAATTGTTACGTTCACAGTATGATCCGAACGATGTTGGAATTGGTACACAAATTTCCGATCGTGTTATTAGCACTTTATTTCAGGTTAAATTGAATCATTTGATCTTGTTTTGATTTCATCTTGATTATTTCTTTACAAAAGGGATGGCTTCTATCTTGTGTTCATTATTTTCCAAGCCCATCGTATTGGCGTACCTTACAGAATGTTTGCTGTGATTTACGCCATTGTCCAGCATTAATTTCGCAATGGAATCGTGTCAACATTTGTCTAACTAGAAGATTAGTCACATTGCTTTATAAACATGATATATTTTCGTTTTCGATCGAAAACAAGGTTAATTTCATGCAATTTAATCAAGCGGTGATGTTGTTGAGTGAAGATGCTCTCAAACAATGTTGGTATCGTTTCTTACATATCATCGGTAACCCTATGGATCTATGTAATCCTAAATTGATATTCAAGAATATCTCCTCATCAAATGCCAACCATTTGTTGCCTTTCATATTCCATAAAGCTATTAAAGGAATCTGTACATTGGTTGATATCTTTCTAGGATTGCCTGAAATCAATCTCAACCACATAGAATATGATCTACCTAAATTCTTCACTAACCATACTTTGCAATCAACAACACCGCCTGAGAAAAGAAAATCAAATTTTTCCGTCCTAAACAAAGGAGATAAATTCAATCGAACATCTGTTGCTTCCTCTTCTACCTCGAGCGTTATGAGCTCATCCAGTTCGAATCAATTAGCTGCAAAAATGCAACAAAACGCTAGTCAAATATTTCCGATGATAATGTTGATGCCTTTTCCATTGAATTTTATTCAAAATCACTGTAAACTGACATCAATTCTCGATGTTTTTGGAGAATGGCTATTTCAAGCATCATTTTTTGGATCGAAATTGAATCATGATCATCGTAAAGCATCATTATCATCATCCACATCCACATCGTCAACAATCACACAAACTAACTCAAATGAATTTGAAAATCAGCATCATCAATATAATCTTCATACGAATGATCCGACGATGACGACTAAACTAGATGCACTTAGCCCCGAAACGTTCGAGAGTGGTCAAGCGGAAGCTCTCGGAACATTGTGTAAAATATTTTGTTTGAAGAAAGACGATGAAGATATATCACAAATTCTTTCGCAACAAAATCATTTGGAGTTTGTAAAGGTAAATTTAATCCTCGAATGATTACACAAAATAACTTTTGTCTAAATTCGATCGTGCAAACCTACCAGTTGAGGAACTATTTGACTGGCTTTTACATTGCACTCAAAGTGAATTTAACATCAATTCACGAGGTAAATATCTCATTGTATCGCATTGAATAGAGTCATTCAACTTTTTTTGTCAAATTTAGAATAAAATCCAAATTGTTAGCAGTATCTTGGTGAATTCGGTTCGATTTTTTGAGACCGATCTACCTGGATCGAAAATATTGATGCCTCATTTTTTTCGTTGCGTAGAATTTTTTCTTGGACAAAAAGAAAAATCTGAGTATGAACATTTCTCATTCGATTTCAAATCGATTAAATTTATATGAGTTATTGTGATTTGAAAATTATCTTTACAAACAGCACTGTTAGTTTCGTTTTGATACGAAACGCATGCATCAAGATTTTAATCTCATTAATTTCATTACTGTTACACTATCGATCGTTGCCGGTTAAAGATAGTCTTATGGATTATTCTTGCGCTACGCTGATTTCTTACTATCCAAGATTGATTTTGAATCTGATTCTAGGCCTACACAACGAATCCGATCATAACAATATCCAAATGATTTTAAATGCATTACTTTTTGTTGTAGAAGATTGTTGCAATCAAAGCGATACGATTGTATTTCAACAATCTCCAACGAATCATGGTAATCAAATCATTTCGATTTAATTCTAAAAATCTGACAAACTGTACTATGTTTTCTCTCCAGAATCATCATTTCCATTCAATTTGTATGATTTCTTTAACAAAGAAGATTTTGATTTTGATGAAGTTCATCGAGACAGAATGCTTGATATTAATCTTTTCCTATTGATCAATTCAATTGTCGCAGATATTCTCTGTAAAAGCTCTCTGCGTAATTCAAACTATAATATTTCATTGACAGCTCTCGAAATACTTTCGGCCTTAGCACAAATTAGAAAGTTTGATTCCGATGGGAACAAAAATTATCTTTGCAATCAAAAATGTTCCCTTTTTATTCGAAAAATTTGCGAGTTCATCGAGAATCAATGTTATAAACCTTCAATGTTTCATTCGAAAGATATGCATTCAACAATCGTTGCAGCATATCAATGTCTTTGCGTTTGGATTCACGAACATCTCCATCTAATCAAAGATCTCGATTGTATCACTATATTGTTCGAACTGATTGAGCTCGGAATTTCCGGTACAAAATCCAAAAAAGGCGAAGAATTTAAATCAGACAAAATTCTGAAGCCAGCATCGTTGAGAGTTCGTGAGGCAGCAGAATTATTATTGAATACAATGATGAGCCGCATGGAATTTTCATCTGGGCTACGAAATCGAGATGATATCATAATCGATTGCGATCTGAATGAATTGAAAATCAACGAAATTTTTACGAAATTGAAGATGAAGAGCGCTAGCCTATTGAACAATTTTCGTCACTTTGTTGTAGATAATTCCATTTTGATCTCGATTTTTGATGGCGAAATCGATAATGAAGAAACCATATGTTTTGTTCGTTCCGCATACGGAAAATACTGCTTCGCTTTAAAGAATCGTTTCGTTTCGAAGAGAAAAAATGATAGGAACTCATCAGCAGATCGTTCAAATTTATCTGAAAAACATTTTGATAATTATGATTCGATTCCAAGTCAAAATTTTATCTATTTTCCCGAATTTTATGATCAAATTGCAACCACAAAACAGTAAGAAAAGAATTTAAAATGCAACATTTATAAGATTTAACAAAAATTTCCTTTTTTTAGTGATAGCTCTATTTTGAAACTACAAAAATTCGTTAACGAAAACGAGAACCTTCGTGAAGATTTTGAAACAATGCAAAATTTTCTTGAAAAAGTCGAACAAAATCTAAGCTTTGAAAAAGCTAAACTTTCGATCGAAACGTCAAATATTACCGAACTCGTGGAGCCAGCACCGACCGATTCATTCGAAGCGTTTCGATTGGTTATGTCACAATTCGAAATTTTCAATTTTGATCTGAAAAATGTAAGAAATCTTACATTATTGTCTCGTTTGCTTTCATTGTTGCTTTTTTCCTCGATCTTGATAGATTTCACCGATGAAAAACTCATCTTTGACACTACTACAAGATGGAAATGGTGATTTCATCAACCATCTTTCGAGATTAGATTTGGTCTCTGGCAAAATGAATGATTTCATTATGATTTTCTATGTTCCTAAAGATTTCATTTGCGAAGACGAGATTTTGTTTGCAAGCTCCTATCAATATCTACATAATTCTACATTCAGATTTTTCCTCAATATGCTCGGGAAACGCATTTCCTGTAACACCAAGCTTGCGTAAGTTTTTTCTAGTTTTTTTAAGTTAAGAAAAAGAAAATAGCTTTTCAATTAATAGATCGAATCTATTCTTTTGGAACGATGTTCTACACGAGACAATCTTTATCAGTCCACACAAACCGGAAAATATTCTAGATAAATTCTCTTTAGACATTTTTATAAAAGAATCGAATGAATCTATTCGACAAAAATTTTTTCAAAAATCATCATCAAATGGTGTCGACGGTGATGATGCACAACAATCAAATCTAGTTCGAGAGTTTTTCTACCATAATCTTGGTTGTGATGTGAAAATTTTCGTCTTTTGGATCGAAAAAATAGAAGATTTCGATCGGTTGCCATTCAATAGTAAGTTTTTTCGCTGCTTATTTTTTGCAAAAAAATAGTCGATTATTTTTAAAACAGATATAGATGTGAAAGAAGAATCAGACTATCAGCATCATTCTAATCCTTCATCGGATTCGCAACGAAAACAATTCTCAATAATTATAAATCCATTGAAAAATGGTCTCTTTAGAGTTTTCAATTATTCCACTGGCATCAACAGGTAATCTTACACATTAATTCTTAATTATTCTAATTTATTTCTTCAATCCATTTGGAAAGGTCTGCTTTTACAATCGATCGAATGATACTAAGCAAACAGTTGTTGGCCACGTATGTTAGATTTTTCGCATTAAATTCGTTTCGTAGAAGAAGAATGAACATTGAAAGGTTTGTATAATTCCATCTTTGTTCTCTTTTTCATCAAGATTCTTTATAATTTTTCAATCTCTATTACGAATTGAATCGAAAAACAGCTTTCAGTTACCTCATGTTAAACGAAGATTGAAGATTCAAGAGATTGCAAATAAATTCAAAAGCAATCATGACCCATTAAAATCGATTGGGGATATATTCAAACCGAAAGTTTTTTGAATCATCATTTCCAGTCTCTTCAATCATCGATTTTAATCTCATTTTTTTGCAGCTTTTTGTTTGGCAGCATTTTTAGCTTTGACTAATTGTACAAGATATTTATACCGTTTTATACAATCCGCCCTGGATCTATTTGGTATACATTCAGCAATTAAATTCCATCTTTCGACTCCATAGCTGGATGGATAGGTTTTCATAGCTCCTTCGAGTAGTTGCTGTTCTTCATTGGTCCACGGTTCATCGTTCACTTCCAATATTGAGCTTGGAGCTGAAAACGAGCATAAGAATTTTGCGATGTTTATATGTAAACCAACTAATTTCAAACTTCTCACCATCATATCGTTCACTCGGAACAGATTCCATAGCAAGTGTGGCTGATTGCGCTTGACTGTTCTGTGTTGCTTGTATTTCAAGTTTTTTAAATGCATTCTTGTTGACCTCATCTTTAAGACCTTGCAATTCGTTCGCTTAATTATGATGAAACAAAAAAGTTATTTAGCAAATTCTATTTTGATAAATTATAATGAATAAAACGTACTATTGCTCTGGAGCTCTTTAGCTTTCTCGAGAACATCACGATGATTTCTATTGATCTTCGTGGAACTTTTATCATTTATGAAATTAGCAATGACAGACCAACGATTATGAGTGCCAGCTGGGAATAATTTCACAGCTTTGATCAATAGCTGCACGTCATCATAAGACCAGTGTTTTCGTGAAGATTCATTTATTTGTGAACTATTCACTGGGGCATTATTTAATGACTCATTTAATCGTTTCCGTTCCTCTTCCAATTGTTGATTCATTTGTTTTAGTTTGTCGAGAAAGAACTCTTTTTTTTGCTCATCCGATAATGATTCCATTTGCTCACGTAAAGCGACAATTTGTTCCAAGGAGCTCATTTTGCAAAGTTTATCAAAATCTTTCATAATATCTATTCGAATCTTTGCATCATTAGTGAAATAATTATTCTGCTCCAGAATGTTCTCAATCGATTTAATTTCTCGTTTAGTGCGTTTCTTGATAGCTTCTTTGTGCTTTCGTTCCTGCTCTTTCAGTTGCCGTTCTTCCTCTTCTAATCTACGTTTGGCAGCGATCTCTTCTTCCTCTTTTTCTCTTTGCAATCTTTCTTCTTCCGCTTTTTGTGCTTTAATCGATGCTTGTTTCGCTAGCTTTATCTCATTCTTTCTCTTCTTTTCATCTTCTTTGAATCTTGAAACTCTTGGATCACATTGATAAGCATTGTCCACCAATTGCCGTATTCTTTGCATTTCCTCTTTTTTCCGTTGATTTCTAGCAGCTTTATTCTGCTTCTCAATGTATCTCCTCTCATAACGATTCTCGCCTTTTTCTTTTTCCTCTTCATCTAAATACGAATATTCTCGCCAGGATTCAAAATTGTACCAAAAATTATAAAAATTATTAATCTCATCGAATGACGAATCTTTTTCACCCAACAATGGGACTGGTTTCTTCACTGACCATCTAATTATGATAAGCAGATTAAAGAACCAATTTTAATTGAAAATGTTCATTATGAATCATTAATTTCTTGCCTTGAATTTCGCTCAAAATATGGTGGAAATATTTCAAAGAATCTATTCTTGTTATAAGTTGTAGGATTTGGAATCGTGTTATCAAACAATGGATCAATACTGTCATAAGATCGCCGTTTGGTTGGATCACTTAATATTTCATATGCTTTAATAAATAATTATCAAATCCAAGATTTTACTAAAATATGATTCTCATTTATCCCTTACCTTTGGTAATACAGAAAAAATAATGACAGTCTGGATCAATATTTTGCCCTTGTTTATCAGGATGATGACGTAAAACGATTTTACGATCTAACTCAATCGATTAAATAAAACATAAAAATTTGTATTTTGCAGGATAATCGGCTTACAAGATTTTTTTATTTCACTCTCAGTTGCATCGATTCTTTTCTTACTCAGTGCCAGAACTTTATAATGGTCTTGGTTTTTCCAATCTTTTGGGTCAAGATTTTTAATATAATTATCACAGGATTGTTCATCATCAAATTGTGAATCGTTCGTTTTTAAATCATCATCATTGATACTTTCAGTAACATCGCTGCTGGCAACATTTTCTTCGATTGAATTCTGAACGATACCAAGTTTGCTGAACAATTTGTTCATCCAATCATTTCGAGATTCGTAGACAACCAATGATGATTGGTCTAGAAGAATGAAATAAAATCTTGAATTTCTATTATTTCTAAAGTAATTTGAAACCAACCATTAGAAGTCATTGTTAACGGATAAATTAATACTAGCGATGCAAACTTCGTGAACAATTTATTCGATGATTACATAGATTTTTCATTGGAAGTAATTGACTAAAATCTATTGATAGCATCGGTACTCACATGTCTGACTAAATGTATTGATACGTATTGTCCGTCTCGTCCCATGCATAGATGGGAGTTCCTACAGCAATCACCTGGATTTGAAAAAAATTCAGCTATATTTGGCATCGGATGTTATGATATTCAATGAATTTTCTTCGAAGGAAATTTGAAATTTATAATCTTAAGAATGACAAGCCTACAACAACATTTGAACAGTTTTAAGGAGCAAAATCTTCGAACACATCTCTCAATCTCCTTTCTTTTGCATCTAGTCATGATTGGATTCGCTGAGATTCAAGATTACATTCTAGATGTTAAATTCACCGATATCGATTATGTTGTTTTTAGTGACGGTGCCCAGCATATCCTTGATGGTAGATCACCATTTGATAGATCAACATATCGTTACACCCCGTTGCTAGCTTTGATGATGATACCCAATCAAATTTTATTCAAAACCTTCGGGAAAATCCTATTTTCAGTGTTCGATATAGCATGTGGATTGATTCATTATCATCTCTTGGATCGAAATCACAAAGAATATTATCTCTTATGGCTCTATAATCCATTTATTTTAATATTGAGTACTCGAGGCAGCTGCGAATCATTTATTTCGTTTATGATTTTATTCTTTTTGTTTTTGTTGAATGAAAACCAATCATTTATTGCTGGATTAATTTATGGATTCGTTATTCATTTCAAAATATACCCAATCATATATGCTTTTTCGATTTATCTTAGTGAGTCATTTAATTGATCTTTGAGTGATCTAAATATTGAGCTTTAGTTCTTTATTTCAGCGATGTCAGACAAGACTCCCTCCTTATTATCGATATTTTGGCTTAACAAAGATCGAATCAAATTCATCTCAGCTGCCTCACTAGGTCTTTTCATACCTTCCTATATATCATATGCCTACTATGGCCAGACCTATTTCGATGAAGCTTGGTTATTTCACTTAATTCGACAAGATCTTCAACATAATTTCAGTCCATATTTTTATATTTATCGGATGGCCAGTAGCGTTTCAATTCAAAAATTAATCTCATACTTTGCGTTTATTCCACAAATCGTTTTTAATGTCTATATCGCATTTTATTATAATTTCGAGGGGAAAATTTCTAAATTTCCCAATCTTTACAAAGCATTATTTCTGCAGACATATTTCTTTGTCATTGTCAACAAAGTAATCACTGCCCAATATTTTGAATGGTATATTTGTTTCTTGCCATTAGTTTTTCCATTTCTCGATGCAATTACGTTGCAAAAATGGGCCATAATTTTTTTTATATGGATGTTTTCAATTTTACAATGGCTACTTCCGGCTTATTTATTCGAATTTCGTCAATGGCAATGTTTTCATTGGCTTGGTTTTTCCAGTATTCTATTTGTTATAATCAATATTTTCTTTATATTTTATTTTCACTTGAAATTCGATGTCAAAACTACCTTAGAGAAAAGCAAAAAATCATAGCTTATCTTATGTCAATTGAATTCAAAGAGAGATGGAATTTAGAAATTTTTTAGGATCGCCACCTGACGATTCTCTTTCAAACCACTTGAAGATTTATCTGATGAAATTTTTCGAACTGATAAGAGTATTCGAATTTGACACAACGAGACAATCACGAGAAAAATGGCCTCTAAAATAACTTCTAAACTAAAATCTAGAAATATAGCCGAGTCTGAACTCCCAATAATTGTAATATTAATTATTCAACAATCAATTTGATTTGATTTTCTTATTGTTTTTTTTCCACAAGAATTTCGAAAACTATTTTCAAGATATCGACATTCTTCAAGAACATGGCATTGTAAGCAAGACTACCTATTATGTAGACTGATATTATTATTTCATTTAATAGAGTGCAGCCGATCTTAAAAAATTCAAACAAGCTGGAATCTGTACCATTAAAGGCATTAACATGTCGATGAAAAAAAAATTGACTCAAATTAAAGTATTAATCATCATTGTATAAGAAAATTTTTGTTTTATTTATTGATTTTATCTGATTGAAGGGAATCAGTGAAGCCAAAGTTGATAAAATAAAAGAGGCTTCAGCTAAATTATGCAATGATTGCACATTTTTGACCGCTATTGAAGTAGGAGAGAAACGGAAAATGATTTTCAAAATATCAACAGGGTCTGAAGAATTTGAGTAAGGATATGAATTCATTGACAAATTATTAATCGCTTTCCTAGTACTCTAATTGGAGGTGGAATCGAAAGTATGGCCATAACCGAAGTGTTCGGAGAATTCAGAACGGGAAAAACTCAAATCTCACATACTCTTTGCAGTAATAATATTTCGTTAGAAGTTATTAATTAATCATACCTTCTTTAGTTACGTGCCAGATATCTTCTGATAATTTTAAAGGTGGAAAAGCGATATTCATCGATACAGAAAATACTTTTCGGCCAGGGAGATTACGAAAAATCGCGGAAAGATTCAATTTAGAAGTTAAAACTTCTTTAGAAAATGTTCTTTACATAAGAGCCTACACAAGCGAACATCAACACGAAGTTTTGGGTATCAAGCGTTTAAATAAAATTTAAAAATCTCAATATCATGTAATCTAGATGCAGTAGCAGCGAAATTTCATGAAGAAATTGGTCAATTTAAACTCCTAATTATCGATTCAGTAATGGCTTTATTTCGGGTGGATTATAGCGGAAGAGGCGAATTGAATGAGCGTCAGATAAAATTAGGACAATTCATGTCTAAATTACAAAAGTTATCAGAAGAATATAATGTAGCTATCTTCATAACCAATCAAATGACAGCGGATCCAGGTAAATTAGTCGAGAAAAATTTCCATCATTAAATAAGTATTCTTCAGGAGCAACAATGTCATTCCAAGCTGATCCCAAAAAACCGATTGGAGGTCACGTTTTGGCTCATGCTTCAACTGTTCGATTACAATTAAAAAAAGGTCGAGGAGAAAATAGAATAGTTAAAGTTTATGACAGTCCAGATCTTCCTGAGAATGAAGCCACTTTTTCAATTACTGATGGTGGTATTGCTGATGCTAAAGATTGAAAAAATGTTTAAATTCATTGAGTTTATGGAATCGATTTTAACATGCCATCTATTTGTTGACAAAAACACGATAAAATCAATGATCCAAAAAATTTGAGTTAAGGTTTTGAGAATTCTGAATCTTCCAACAATGTAACATAGAAATAAATTCCGTTTGTAGATCTTAGTAAACCAAATCATCAACTTAGTACAGCAATAGATGAAAAAGAAAAATAAATACAATAAGTAACAATGGGAATGAATAATCCTTCTTTCCTTTCAAAACTAGATATATTTCCTAAAATTGATTCATCTTTTACAAGATGTTCACCGGCTGGTGGTACAGGTTTGTCTTGAAATTAAATATAAATATTCCAACATTCCAACAAAACTAATAATTTTTGATTCAATCAAGTATCAATGCTTACCTATCTCGTCATCGGATTTGTTTTATTTTTTGAAACGGTCGAATACTTCTCTGAAGAAATCGTCTACAACTATTCCGTCGATACCGTTTTTGACAAGTTAGTTATTTATGAGAAAAGAGAATTCCATATTTAATTTTCATTCGTATTAGAAAATTGAATATAAATGTGGACATTACTCTGGCGACTCCTTGTTCAAGTAATAAGAATTAAAAATTCTCATAAATCTAATTGATTAGTGAATAATTTCAGATGTTGGAGCCGATGTCATGGATTCAACCAATCGTCATAGTATGTACATGTATGGGAGGTTGAAAGAGACGCCAATCGCATTCGAACTCGATCAAGAGCAATACAAAAGATGGAAAAAATTAAAGCAATTAAACAGTGTGATTCGTAAAGACGCTCAACATTTAGAGAATTTTCTTAAAAAACCTTACAACTTGATTGAAACGGAAGATGATGCTCCTACTGATACATCATTTGAAATGATATCACTACTCAAAATACCAAATGAGACTACCGATAAGGATTCTTGTCGTTTACATGGAACATTGACCGTTAACAAAGTGTCCGGTAATTTTCATATTGCTGCCGGTAAATATCTCCCAATTATGATCGGTCACGCACATGTTTCTTTGATTGAATATGAAAAATGTAATGTGTCAGTTTAATATGACAATAATATACGAAATAATTGCTCTTATAAACATTTCAATAGCTGTCAATTTTTCCCACCGAATTGAAAAATTTTCTTTCGGTGATGAAATCTCAATGATCAATACACTAGAAGGTGTAGAGAAGACCACACATTCTAGTAAGATTCGATTGATATCCTAAAAAATGCTGAATTATTTTTATTTCTACAGACTATCAGCTTTAT
Source organism: Sarcoptes scabiei (assembly GCA_020844145.1). NCBI lineage: Eukaryota > Metazoa > Arthropoda > Arachnida > Sarcoptiformes > Sarcoptidae > Sarcoptes > Sarcoptes scabiei. The sequence continues at coordinate 3,977,151 of CP080484.1, forward strand.
CAATATTACTTGAAAGTTGTTTTAACTGACATAAAAACCTCGTCATTCCAAGGCGAAACATATCAATATTCAGTCACTGAACGCGATTTGATTGTCGATCACGAAGCTGGTTTACATGGTGTGCCTGGAATCTATTTTAAATACGATATTGAGGGCATTAAAGTTAATGTGATCGAAGATAGCGTTCCTTGGTGGAAATTTATTGTACGGATATGTGCCATCATCGGTGGACTAGTTGAATTATCGATTCTACTTAATCAATTAGTCACTTACTTAATCGATCAATACGATTTCAGATACTGTAAAAAAATTTTCGAATGATAATAAAATTTAAAAATCGATTTTTTTCACAAACAAAATAAATAAAATTTTTAATTTTTAAAGATTTAGTTTTAGAATGAGTCCGGAGTTTCGTTGTTTCTTGCAAGAAATCTTCATCAAAAAAATTCTAAAGAGAAAATTGCAATTGAAACGGAATGAAAAATTCATTGCGATACGAAGCTTTGAAGTAATTAGCGACTAGAAATGAAGAGGCACTAAAAACGATGACTGAAATCATTGTTCCAACGATTAAAATCAATATTGAAAATCAGCAGCTTGCCATTCTCGAGACCAACAAGAAGATATTTATAGTCGACCAAACTAAGCGATCGAATCTTTTCAGATGATTGAAGAGTGGATCCAGTTGAGTCATTAGTATTGAACGCATACAATGGTGTCAAATCGAATGTTCGAAGTATTTTGATAGTGCTACCATTTTCAGTCATAATAATATATTCTCCGTCTAGGGTTGTGAACATTACTACGTTCTCTTTTTCTTTGAAGTTACAAGCAATCTCAATAGAGTTTATCAGATTTCCTTTGAGATTGTAGGTGAAAAGATGGGATTTTTTATCAAACTTTTGGCCTGATTGTCGTGATTTCAGTACAGTTTGATTCTTCTCAGTCATCATCGCAATGCCAACAATGAAACCTAATTCTCTGGAAATGTTCAGATTTGTTAAGTGATAATCGTTCTGATCTAATCCAAGATTTTTGATCAAAATTGATGTTTTAATCATAGATTCATCTTGTTGAGATCGAGATTCATTTGATTGTGGAGACTTCAAAGCAGCATATCCTTTCTTGCCAAGCATACTTGCCTCAATGTTAGCATCTGTTTAAAAATGAAATTCAAGCAAAAGTTCAATAATCAATAGAAATAATAAATTCTACCTGCTAATTTTTCGAGGCAAGTTTCATTGATATCGCCATAGGTCAAATTTTCTGAGACTATATGCCTGGCACGGAAATCAATTTCCGAAATACATTCTCCTTGTGTGGTGGTATGGATCAATATTTTATTCAAACTCGAGCTTACAATGATTCCCATTTCAGCACTGATTAACAGAGAAACAATAGCAGATTGATGGCCGCAAAGAGTTAACTTCGGCAATGGATTTAAAGCATTGAAACTCCCGTTGCCTTCGATTTGAGAATATTTCGCATTCCAAGTCCACAGCAAAACAGAACAATCTTTACTGCCACTAACGATATAGAAATCTGCGGAAAGATTACATTCACTACGAGCAAGGCATGTGACCATGCTTTTGTGCCCATAAACTATTTGAATAATTCTTCCGGTTTCCGTGGAATAAACTCTAAATGAATTATCATAGAACGGACATAAAATAATATGCTTTGCATCGATCGTGACTGCGTAATGACAAGGACTTGAGCCACAAAGACCGTTGATGTCGATCAACTGACGTTTTACTTGAGTGTTGTTGGTCGAACCAATGTCCATGGATAATGGCACATTTGTATCTTTAGGATTCCACTTGTGAAGAAAATATTGTTGATGCGAATTGATTGTTATGATCAAAGAAGTCACGTTTGATGACACGTTTCCAGTACAAGGAGCTATATGAACAATAGGAGAATTGAAGGGAAACTTGACATTCATACAAAGTTCATCGGTGTTTGATGAGAACATCAATGGTGAGACATGTAATGCACTGCTTCGTGGTGGATGAGGATCACTGGTCAATTGAGAAGGTGTTTGACCGAAGTGCCTAATCTGAGTTTCAATCGCTTCTCTTAACGAAGAATCGCTGATTGAAGATAAATCTATATTGCCTTCATAAGTCAAATAGTAGAACACATTCACAGCCCGAACAGCTTCTGGGCCTCTTTGCTTGTAACCGAAAATCAAATCAATCCATTGATGCAGTTGACAAGATACTAAATCGGATTCTAAAGCCATTCTATGCATCCGCACAAAATGTTCAGGATTTTTAGCCCAAGCTGGTAATTTAACATTCTTCAAAATGTTGTTACTATGAAATAATTCAGGTAGAAAAAAAAATTCTGGTATTAATTCTTTCACATTTTGTTGACCACCCATCAAACACGAAATCCAAGAATCGCGAATCGATGTAAACAAACGGCTTCGATCTTCAATACAACCGTCTTGTATCGAAAGATAAATGGATAAAAATGGTTGAATGCGTATCAACCAATTCAAAGTAAATGCTGCAGTTGAATAATGAGTTCCATAATGAAATGCTGGAACTTGATTGTTATCCCAAGAATTAAAACGTTCAATGAATTCGTCACGTCGTTCCGAATTCAATGCGCCAATTGGTTTTGAAAGATCTCGGAAATTCGTTGGTTGCGATAGATCTAATTCTTTGCTATCATAATTAGTTAAAATCCATGGAAAAACAGGATACTGATTGAGATCTTGATATGAGCGGCCTGCGATGGTATTCAAAAACATCAAATATTCAAAATTTGAGATTTCTCTTTTTTGCCATCGTTGGGTCATATTTGAAGCATTATATAATTGTTTCGGGGTCATCAATGATGCTCTTCGCGATTGAGCTATTCCGTATTTGACACCGACACCAACAGAGGGTAAAAATCTCACAACTTTTTTGACGATTTCGAAATCTGTAAATGCAAACATTATCGAAGTTCGCTGTGCTAGGAAGAGTTCCAAAGCATTCTGTTGTAGCAGATAACGTCGAGTAAATATGGCTCTGATATCAGAAAACGATATTTTACAATTGTAGGTCAATAGATCACAATATTGAAGAGCGATTAGATCCCAATCTTTAAATTCTTTCATACCATTCGGTCCGATTCCAGTCAAACCTCTGAATGATTCACAAAAATCTGTGTTCCGTTTATCATAATACTTAATGATATCGATATCATTGGTGTTGTGGGCTTCAAAAAAAATCTCATTTGAAGTAATCTGAAGAATTCCTTCTATGGTATAGATTGCCCAAACTAGACAACATTCGACACTGTACAGAACTGAGCTGCTGAATTCCATCGAATTTGTTTCAGTGTCAGCTATAGAATCTTCATTGTCCCAAAATAATGAATCGTTATCATCGTCATCTATCGAATTGTTGATTAAATGGTGTTGTGGAACTAATAACGATGAGAGCGGTTCTCGATTTTCTTGTTTATGATCAGGATGATCTTCATCTTTAAAATCATTATCCTCTTGAGCGCTATTATTAGGAAAAGTAGATACGAGTTTTTCCAATTTTTTCTCGACAAATTTTCCGATAGAATCGTAAATAAAACGTCGCCTTCGACGGCAGTCATCTTCCCAAGAATCTAATTTGAAATATTTGCGTTCATTTTGTTTGATAGACTCTTTGAATCGGGTAAATATCATCCAATCACGACGTTTAGCTGAAACAATCAGTGAATTTATTATATTCTCTTCTTGCAGTCTAGAATTGTTAGTCTCGATACACGATTGAGTAAACGAATCATGTTTAGCAACATCATCAGCCCTCAAACGATTTAAAATGAATTCAGCTTCCATAGCTACTCTAACAATGTGATCTTTCATCGCATGAGATAATAGACGACCCTCATTAATCAACTCGATAAATGCAAGTCCAGCATTTTTTTGTAGAGTATTTTGCCATTCTTGTGAACATAACAACATCACCAATTCAACCGGACTGGCATCAATTCTCTTGAAAGTTCGTATTGTTTCTTTTGTGATCAATTCTTGTCCATGTGATCCAAGCAATGTCTTCGATAAAAAAGCAGAGAAATCACAGATAATTTCACGCAACAATGGGCAAACAGATGCCAAAGTCGCTTCAAGTTTTGAAGTTAATTTCTCTGTGATTTTTGTGTTGGCTGTTTTAGTGATTTCGATCGATTCTAAAATATCTGATTGATATATTCGGTCTTTATTCTGTTGCTGATTTGTTATCATAAAATTTTCTTGCGAATTTTTGCTCAGACTATTAATTGAACCACGTCTATCGTTGCAATTTTTAGGTTCAATTATATCTCGATATCTAGAAACCATCAAAACAGAGATAAAATAAAGAGCTGCCAATGCTAGAAATTGTGATTGTCTTGTATCAGAGTCGGCATCTCTATAGATACAAGCTCTTAATCGATTAATGTCCATCTCTTGAAGTAAAGAATTGGGATCTTTTATAGGTGTGATCAACTGATAATGAAGACTATCAATGTCGTTATGATTCGTTTTGTACAAAATCAAATCACTATTTTCTGGATTCAAATCGACGTTGAATAATTCTGCAGAAGACAATGTACTTATACCTTTATAAAGATATTCATTCTCCGATATAAGCTCATAATCTCGAGAATTATTCATCTCTCCGCCACAATTTTCATTTTTATCAATTAACAAGCAATTCTTAACAGCGATAGTACAAACAATTCGTAGGCATTGGCGTAGGATTCCACCGGAAGCCATATTTTTTTCAGCTTCTAGCTCCGTAAAATTGACATGGGTCGCTACAAAACAAAGAACATCTACGAGATTAGCCAATCGATACAGCAGAAAATTCGCTTGAGCTATTGAAAAGCCTTCGGTTCGATTCAAATTTACACTCGAACCGCCGTTTCCACCTGTAGCAGAAGCCAACAATGGCAAAAGACCTCCAGAGGCAATGATGACATTGTCGCAGAGCTGAGAAATCAAATGAATAGTATTGAAAATGTAGATTTGGTTATCAGAATTCTGTAACACTTGATCAATTTGTGACGTTCTTGACAAAGTTGATTTCATTTTCATTTCCACTGTTTGATTACGCCAAGTTTGCAAGTCAGTCTCGATCGAATAGAGTAGGTCATTCAGCAGTTTTAGATGCAGATTACTCCAGCGAAACTCGGGAATTCTAAAGGCTGGAGTTGCGGAAATTTTCGATTTGATCGAATCCTCTTTTTTCAGAAAATCGGAATTTTTTGCCGGATCATTACGAAATTTACGACTTGGAGCTACATCAATAAAATCGTTTGTTGGATCTTTTTTATCTTCTACCGAATTATTATCTCCGTTTTCATTATTATTGTTCCCTAAGGCAGACTCATTTTGATTCGAACTAATAGTGCAAATCGTCGAAGATCCCACTTCATTGGATTCTTTGGAATCATTTTTGCTTTCTTTCTCCTCGATTTCTCTCTCATCATGAATGTCTTCGCTAGATGATTCATTGGTGATTTTACACTCGATAGAATCATGGATAATTGAATGATGCTGTTTTTGATTTTCTTGTCCACTCAAGTTAGATGAAATGTTTTTCGTTGAATTAGACTCCAAAATCTTATTACCAGATTTTACGATTTGATTAATAGGCACCGAATAGATATTGATGCTAGGATAATGTCTCGAACTTTTCGAGCCGAATTGTTCGGTGAATTCATCGAATGATATTTTAGCGTGGATAATTGCTAAGGTATCTATCCAAACTCTCCATCCACCATATTCATATTTGATGGCGTGGAAAAGCAATATGCGAAATATAGCCAAAATTTGATTAGTAATTAGTTCGTTTTTATTCTCTATCAAATTGATTAACCAATTCTGCCAGACGGACATTTGTAAAACTAATCGACGATTGTCGCGATTATTTATTAACAACGACCACAAATCATTTATGAATAGCTCTTTTATGGAAGAATTTTTCTCTTGATTAGAATCTGGTCTACCTTCGATAAGTAATGTTGCAATAACCTTTAAAATCATAGAGTTTTCGATTCTTAAGATCGAGCTACAAGTGCTTGTGATACGTATGGATTCGATTGATGTCTCAGTCAATATTTCAAACAAAGCATTATAAGTATTGATTGTCAAAGGAGTAAAATGAATGAGATGTTCACAAAGTAACATATAAAGATTATTAGGTCCCATGACATCTTGTTTTCGTTTCGGTGTCGAGCGACTCAAAAAATAACCAAGAAGTTTCAAAGATTGAATGCGAATCTCTTCATTTTTGGAACCTAGTAATTTGAATATAGTTTGAACACCTTGTTTGGCATCAAATGCAGGTATTAATGAAGCCGGATGCTCACACATCAACGATTGTAACATTTGGAGGACATCAATTATGTTTGCATCTTGATTCACTGTCACTAGATAATTCAATATCGCTTGTAACTCATCTAAATGTATCCCGTTTCCTTTAATGATCAACTGTTTGATGAATAACAGAATATAAGATCTTATCGTTTCCAGTTCTTCATAGTTAGGTCTCATTTTATAATCTTGAGCTTTGACTGTGTAGGCTTTCTCTTCAACAAGCCAATAATAATACTTTAGAGAGTGTAACAATTGCAAAACAGTAGATATCCGACGAACTTCGTTGAATATTATTCCATTAAAAAGCACTTGTGGATTGCTATTAATATTAGGGCTGCTCGAGCCACCAGACGGATTCATACTGTTAGATGAATTGATTGCTGCGTTATTCGCTCCGCTAAGGAACTCATTCGAAAGATAACAATAAAGTTTCATTTGAATCTCAGCATCAACATAAATCCAAAGGGATGCATTGAACAGAATATTGTCAAGCATTTGCTTCAAAATCAAAGCATCGTTAGTATTGTTAGAATTACTGATCATTGTTTTTGTTAGATTCAATAAAACTTCCAGAGTTTCATTATTGATCAAAAGTCGTGCATTTTTAGATAGTATTGAAGCGATTGTTACGAAACCATGTGATTGAATCATTTCATTGCCGAACCATTGAGGTGAAAACTCAAGGAGATCACAAGTGAAACCAATTAAAGTAGAACAAGCATCAGAATCATTTTTCTTTGAGAATTTATACAACAACGGAAGCAATGCTCGAATTCCACCAATGGACTGTAGAGTAGAACTTATCGAACTGGTCTGTATAGATTTAGCTCTACCAACTAACGCAGCATGTGGAGATGAAACAAAATAAGAAATGTTTGCTTTTGGAGCACATTGAAGACACAATGTATCACTTTCGACCGAAACTGGTGTATAAAGACAGAAAATGGACGAACTTAGTTTTTCTTCGTATAGAATCCGTTTCATTCCGATCGGAGGATCTAATTGACTTTCATTGGAATGTTTGTATTGACCCATATACGATGGTCCTAAACGATGGATGGAACAAATTTGTGACGGACTCAGAGGCTCATGAAATAAATAGATTGAGGCAACTTGTCCAGAGAATAAATAAGTATCGTTGAGATCTGGTGTTCCGCCAATGAAACATTTATCAAAATGATCAGTAGTTTGAACTTGCCAGGCCATTTCAGTATTGGCAGTCAATTGACCATTGACATAAACTTTGACTTCAGCGGTTCGCCATTTAGCCACATAAGTAATGGCACAATGATACCATTTTTGTGAGATGAATTCAAATGGAATGCAATGTTGAAAACCTTTGCCTTTGATTTTCATTGAGGTAAGAACTAGACAATTGCCTGTGAAATGAGCTGAATATCCAACACCAGATTTACTGGTTCTAAAATAATAAAGATAAGGCTGAGAATTTGTGGAGTTCGACTCTAAACGGAACCAAGTTATAAAAGTCCAACCATTTTGTATAGGCCATTTTTGAAAAGGTGGCAGCGCCAAAACGGATCCATCGCAACCAGGAAAAGCGAAAAATGCATTAGGCCGATTTCTTTGATAAAGATTAGCATTACGAATGTAATGCAACAGACGAGCATCATCTTCGCTAAGTTTCAAAATCGCCAACAATTCTTTGACATTGCAACTATAACTTGTTTGTAAATTGATTATTTCTCGAATGAAATGTTTGATCAGATTGTCAAGATTGAATGTTTCGGTTATTGCAATCAATAGTAAATCTTTTGAATATTCAAGATTCAGAAGCGATTTTTTGAGAACAGCAATGATGACGCTCAGAATTTCTGCAACAACTTTCGAAGGTAACATTTTCATGTAATCACAAAAAAATATACGTAAAGTTTCCGGCTTCTTAATTGACTGTAAATCTTCAGTAATTAGTAATTTGAGAATATTATCTGTGATATAATTAATCTCATTCACAGGAATCATCTTATTCGACGAGATTACCGTAAGAATTTTGGTATAAAGAAGACCAAATTTAACCTCATCTGATGTAGTTGAATCATTGAGGACTTCGTTCATGGCATCATAGAATGAGCTCGGTGTTTGTGATTGAATAGACTGCTCTGATTTATCGGTTCGATTTATGAGATTTTTTTCATTTTTTTGATTCGATTCTTTCATATTGCATACGCTAGAAGAATCATCTTGAAGGCGTTTGATGGTGGTCTTTGAAAACTTTTGTTTACTAAATTCAGCTCCATCAATGACTGTTGAGGAATTCACATCATAGATTTTTGATTCTTTTCGATCTGGCGAATCATGGAAATCAGAAGGATTATCTATGATAAGGTTATTTAGTGATGATGAGGAGGAGGACGTCAGATATTCTGATTCTTCCGTTTCATCAAATTGAGCAACAACTTTATCAACAATCTCTTTGAGAGCATCATTAATTTCTTTAATATCGGACGAATTCAATCCATCAAAGAAGTTTAGTTTATTCGACTGCATCATTAGATTCGATTGTTTAGCTAGAAATGAAAACAATTCATCCACTCAATAAAATTCAAGAATCAATTTTTTAGATATTGATCTTACTGGAATCATTTTCGAGAAATTCTTTTATAGAATCAAATAAAGATGATTTATCATGTTGATCCATTTGATGTACTTTATGATTTCGAATGGATTAGATTTTGATTTTATCTAAAGAAATTCATCGAAAAAAATTCATTCGGCAGGAGACGATTAGATTTGATTCCATTCAAAATGAGTCGATACAGAATCAAATAATCGCAAAAATTAAAACGGAAATAGATTGATAGATCACAGAACACAGATTTAACTATTTCACATAGAATCAAAAATATCATCAATTATTTTGTTATAGAATTTTCTTAATTGAAATAATTGATTGTTAATTACTTGTAATATAAGCGATAGGAATTTCAAACCACAACCATTTTTTCTCTTTGCTGATAGTGTTTTGAAGAATTTAGTCGGCCTAAAATTGAAAAACAAAGAAATTTTGTTCTTGGTGATGATGTTTCGGATTCGCTTCTAAATTAAGCGAATGAATGAAATCTGTCAGCTTGAAGATTATCAATTTAGAGCGATTAAGACTCGAAAAAAAATGATAAATGTTTGTCCATAGACTGAGAATTCAATTTAATCAAACCTCGATCATTGATTTTGATCGATTTTGAATTTTGGAATATCTAAAATACTCTTCGATTTTCCTCCGAATGAGAATCTAATCTCTCATTGTGTATGTGTCGATGTGTCTGTCCTTATTCTCAAATGAGCAGCATTTTGCTTCAAAAAAGCTATCCAAAAAGGGAAAAAAACAGGAGAGGGGCAGGGTTCGCAAAGCTAGCAAACAGAGCGATTCAATGATTGTGCAATAAATTGCCCCGATCTATTGAGGAGAGAGAAATCTGGTTGTTTCTATCTATCTAGTTGTTTCATCTCTATTATTTTTCCACTACTCCCGAAGCATTCATATCGAATGTTCGACTTGGATCTGTTTTGAACATATGAGGGCTTTCTTTCTCTCTCCCTCTCTCTTCAACAATGAGATCAAATTTTGATGGATAAAAGATATGGATTGCAATCCAATTTGATTGATTGATTAGAAATGATTTCCAATTTTTTTCGCTCATCTTAATTACCAATGGTAACGAAATCAATTAGTGAGATGTATGGTTTTAAACAACAATCCTTATTATCATTTTAATCTCTGATGACTGAAAACGATTCTAGAGAGTCTATAAAGTACTAGACAGCCAATAAAAACGATTCCGATTGTTTTGATTGGTTTAGTGGTAATCGTTTTGATGATGTTGCTGTTACCATTGAGCAGATATGATTGCGCAAACAGGAATGATGCTGGTGGCAATGATGAGGATAGTATTTCACCAATCATATAATGTTTTCCAGTCTTGATGATCTTAACTTCAACCCATTTTCCTAGTCGACTCCTTGGATCACCTTTGGCCACAAGA